>JANHMN010000012.1:4359082-4410817 GCA_030674055.1 Rhabdomys pumilio | reverse complement strand
TCTATCTATCTATCTATCTATCTATCTATCTATCTATCTATCTATCTATCTATTTTTAAATTGTGTGTGTGTGTGTGTGTGTGTGTGTCTGTGTTTGTGTGGTGGGAACATGAGCATGTGAGTGTGAGGTGCTCAAGGAGGTCAAAAGAGGGTGTTGACCCCCCTGGAGCTGGAACTACAAGTGGTCACCTGTAGTCACCTGACACAGATACTGGGAACCAAATTTGGGTTCTCTGCAAAAGCAGTATAGACTCTTGGTAGCTATTTCTCTAGCTCTAAACTTGTGTGTATGGGGCTGATGGCTCAGTGGTTAAGAGCACTGGGTGCTCTTCCAGAGGTCCTGAGTTCAATTCTCAGCATCTACCTGGTGGCTCATACCCATTTATAACTGTGGTCCCATGAAATCCAATGCCATCTTCTGGTGTGCAAACACACATGCAGCATATATATATATATATATATATATATATATATATATATATATATATGTGTGTGTGTGTGTGTGTGTGTGTGTGTGTGTGTGTGTGTGTGTATATGTGTGTGTGTATATATATATATATATATATAATAATATATATAATTTTTTTTAAAAAAGTGTGTATGTGTGTGGGGCAGGGGTTGGAAGCAAAGCTGTTCTGGCCCTTGCAGGCACATGATACACACATACACTTAGGGGAAACACCACACACATTTAAATAAAGAAAGAAACAATCCAGCTTGGTGGCTCACGCCTTTAATCCCAGCACCCAGGAGGCAGAGGCAGGCGGATCTCTGAGTTTGAGGACACCTGGTTTACAGAGTTCCAGGACAGCCAGGGCTACACAGGGACCTTATGTTACAAAAAGCAAAAAACAGACAAAACTAAAAAGCAAACAAACAAGGGCTTGGAGCAAACAAGGAAGGACTTGGTGACAACTTGGTGACAACCTGCTTAGCTGTCCTTCATGCACAGATCATGGAGCCAGTCTTTCCTTCCTGGGACCCCACAGCAGCGACTGCTTAGTACAGGTACAGAGAGTAGGAACTCACTTGTCTTCTCCCATCACGGGGTAGCATCAGGCCACTTAAGTCCCCTCAGGTCCCCGTTCGTCATCAGCACATCTGTGTCAATGACATTCCTGTCTTTGCTGACGTCACTGCTCTTTCCTACAATCCTTTTCCGCCTGCTAGTCTGACTCTTCCGACGTCTCTTGTGACCTAGCTTAAGGGTTATCCCTTCACTGATTACTTGGACGTCTGTAATCTCTCCCCTGAATTCCTTTAGACTATTGTTTAAGTCGTGCGGGTCTCTGGAGCATTTTCTCACACGTCGCTGTGTAATTGTTCTGTCTCATGTTTACAAGTCTTGCCTTAACTTTATCAAACTCCTTAAGGGCAAGAATTGTCCCCTTCCAAAGCAAATGACAGACCGTTTAATAAATCTGTAATCTTGGATAAATTATTTAGCCAGTTTGAGACTCAGTTTTCTTATTTCCTACGTGGGGATAATGTTGCCAGTATCACGGGGATGATGGAACAATCAGAGGAGAAGATTTGCTGAGAGTGCTTTATAAATTATACAATATTGTTAGAGCAGCCAGGCAGTATTCTTTGTTACGTAGCCCAATGGGCCTCAGATTTACAGTCTTCTGCCTTAGCCTCCCAGGTGCTGGGACTGTGTGTGTATTCCACCGTGGTTGGGAATCTTATTTATTATTGCCATTGTGTGTGTGTGATGACAATTCTGACGGGGTGCATGTGTGCAGATCTGTGTATGTGCGTGTGCAGATCTGTGTATGTGCGTGTGCAGATCTGTGTATGTGCGTGTGCACATAGACCAACATTCAGGACATGGTTCTCCCTTTTCATCTTCAGACACATCACAAGAGGGCATCAGATCCCATTGCAGATGGTTGTGAGCCACCATGTGGTTGCTGGGAATTGAACTCAGGACCTCTGGAAAAGCAGTCAGTGCTCTTAACCTCTGAGCCATCTCTCCAGCCCCTATCAACAGGCTTTTGAGACAATCACTTTAACACACTCAGTCTTGGTTCTGGCCGTGCCTGGATAATTCTTGGGGAAAAAAAAAATCAGGACAGAATGCAGACACGAGAGAGCATACTAAAGTTTTAGGTTAGCTTTTACCATTGAGATGTTACATTACAGAATTATTAGCAATGTCAGAATCAAAACTCAGGTCACAGTAAAGCAGCGTTAGTTTCATCCTTCACAGAGGGACAAATTCACTAAAGATTAAGTTGAAAGTGTTTGTTTGTTTGTTTGTTTTCTGCAGTGCAGGAGATTAAACCCAGGGAGGGCCTCTACCACATTAGGCAGTCTATACCCAGCTCTGTGGTTTTTTTTTTTTTTTTCTTCCATTTTTGACATAGGATCTCGCTACATAGGCCACATTACCCTTGAACTTAAAATCATCCTGCTTCGGCCTCCAAAGTATTGGAATTACAGGTGTGCTCCAGGACATCTGGCTTGGATCTCAGTTTTATTATCTGTAATGTAGTAAATGCTAAGCTAATTGAGCCCCTTAAATAGAATATCATGAATTAATCCAGAGGACCTGGGTTCAATTCCCAGTACCTACATGGTGGCTCACAAACTGTAATTCCAGTTCCAGGGGATCCAACACCCTTTTCTGGTCTCTGTGGGCACTGCATGCATGCGAGGTACAGACATACATGCATGTAAAAACACCTACACACATAAAATAAATATTTAAAAAATGTTGGAGCTGGCTGTGGTGGTGTATTACTTTCATCCCAACACTTGGGAGGGAGAGGCAGGTGGATCTCTATAAGTTCCAGGTCAGCCTGGTCTAGTGAGTTCCAGGCCTGTTAATGAACTGAGACCTTGTCACTAAAAAACCAACTCTCCCCCCAAAAAATGTTGAAAGAAACCTGAAACCTGCAGAAATCTCTTGGGATGGGTTTTTTTTTGGGGGAAAGCTGAGACTATATAATAGCGTGTTCCCCTCAATGTGAACAAGGCATATTACCATATTATTAAACGCTCTGGTGAAAACTCAGTGTTTTCTAAAATTATCTGGTTGTGAGGTAGCTTTCTTAGACAATATCTATCCCCTTAATATTCCATGAAACTAATCTTTGAGACTCAGTTTGGATAGCCACTGTAATATTTTGATTTAGAAATAGCGGACTGTAGAGATGTCTTTTAAGACTCTGGTGAGCCTTAGCTTACCGTGGACCCCCTGAGTGAACCATGCAGAGTTGGGAATCGAGGCAAAAAGCAAGAGGAATTTGTTGCTCCAAACTATTAGGGTTGTCCTGCACCCGAAGGGGAGGTGGCAACCTTGGGCAGCCCGTTTGGCCAGTTTTTATACAGTTTTTAGGGGTAGAATAGAGAAACAGCAACTAGGCACAATATGATTAGCAGAACGGTATGACTTTTAAACTGATTGGTCTTTAGGGAAGGAGGTGGCAAGGACTTCCCTTGTCTGTGGATGACCAAGGTCCATCCTGTGGAATGTGTCCCCACCCGAAGGTTGGTTGCCCCCCACCCCCACCCTGTAGTCTGAGGAATGTTAATCAGTCTCTCCCTTCGGAAGAGCAGTCCCATGGCCTTTCCAAAGTTCCTGAGCTGACCTCTCCAGTCTCACTTCGTAAAGCTCTTGCCTTGCAAGCAAGAAGACTTGAGTTTGATGCCTAGACCACAGTACAACACTGGGCGTTGTGGTCTATCCTGTGGTTCCAGTGCTGGGGAGGTGGGGACCAAAGGGTATCTGGAGCTCACTGGCCAATCAGTCTAGTTTACTTAGTGTGTTCCAAGCCACTGAAAGACTGACTTTAAAAAAAAAAGGCTTGGTTAAGAAATGGCTCAGTGGGCCAGGCGGTGGTGGCGCACGCCTTTAATTCCAGCACTTGGGAGGCAGAGGCAGGTGGATTTCTGAGTTCGAGGCTAGCCTGGTCTATAGAGTGAGTTCCAGGATAGCCAGGACTACACAGAGAAACCCTGTCTCGAAAAACCAAAAAAAAAAAAAAAAAAAAAAAGAAATGGCTCAGTGGTTAAGAGTACTGGCTGCTCTCTGGAGAACCCAGGTTCAATTCCCAGCACTCACATGGCAACTCATAAAGTCTGTAACTCTAATTACAGGGAATCTGATACCATCTCCTGGCCTCCATGGACATCAGATACCAGAGAGGTGGGTGCATGGACATATACACAGGGAAAACACCCATACACACTAAAAAAGAAGAGGAAGAGGTAGAGGAGGAAGAGGAGGAAGAAGAGGGAGAGGAAAAGGAGATGGAGGAGGTGGTGGAAGAGGAGGAGGAGGGGGAGGAGGAAGAGGAAGAGGGGGAAGAAGAAGAAGAGGAGGAGGAAGAAGAGGAGGGGGAGGAGGAAGAGGAGGAGGAAGAAGAGGAGGGGAAGGAAGAAGAGGAGGGGAGGAGGAGAGGAAGAGGAGTGGATCATTTTCCTCTGGCCTCTACATGCACCTGCGTAGATGTTGAGTCACATACAAATGCATGGGCACACACATGAGCACACAGAGGTAGGAAGCACAGATGAGGGAGAGCCACAGGCTGGTAGCTCTTCTCTGCCCCTTTCTGTGCCTGTTCCATTTTGCAGCTTCAGTCATCCTCACTGGAAACTTAATGTTTTCTTTCCTCAGTGCTGGGAATCAAACTCAGGGCCTCAACATTTGCTAGGCAAGTGCTCTCGCAGGACTATGTCCCCAGCCCTGTGTATTCTAGTCAGGGTCTTCTTATGTAGCTCAGGCTGCCCAGGAACTCTGGGTCCTCCTGCTTTATACTTGGCAAGTGTCTCCCCATTGAGCTATAGCCTGATACTTTGGATGTTAGCTTTATCTTTGTTTTTGTGTTTTGAGACAGGGTAACCTTGGCTGGATTGGAAATCACTATATAGACCAGGCTGGCCTCAAACGCGTATCCACTTACCTCTGCCACCCAAGTGCTGGGATTAAAAGTGTACACTACCACACCCTGCTAGATGTAATTTTTTATGATTTATTTTTATTTTATGTGCATTGGCATTTTGCCTGCGTGTATGTCTGTATGAGGGTATCAGAAGCCCTAAAACTGGAGTTACAGACAGGTGTGAGCTGCCATGTGGGTGCTGGGAATTGAACCAGGGTTCCCTGGAAGAGCAACCAATGCTCTTTACCACTGGGCCATCTCTCCAGACCCTGAATGTTATTTTTAAGATGATCTTTTTCTTTTACAATATATATATATATATATATATATATTTGGTTTTTCGAGACAGGGTTTCTCTGTGTAGCCCTGGCTGTCCTGGAACTCACTCGGTAGACCAGGCTGGCCTCGAACTCAGAAATCCGCCTGCCTCTGCCTCCCAAGTGCTGGGATTAAAGGCGTGCGCCACCACCGCCCGGCTCTTTTACAATATTTTAAGAAGAGATTTGCCTTACTTTCAATCATGTCTGTATTGTGTGTATGTATGTGTGCGTGTGTGTATACATAAGTGTGAAGTCTACAGAGGCCAGAGGTGTTGAATTCTCAGGAGCTTGAGTAACAGGTGGTTGTGAATGACCCCAAATGGGAGCTGGGCTCAAACTTGAGTCCTTTGAAAGAGCAATATCTGCTCTTAATCACTGAGCCATCTCTCGCTCTCCTTTCCAATCTTTAATGTTACTCTAATAACCTCAGAAACTTGGTTAGCATTTTCTTCAGAGCAGGTAACAAGTCTATGTTACATTAATTTTTCTTTAATTTATAGATAGATTGTAACCACTTTGTAGTTATTTCATGACTTGTAACGGTCACTTTTATTTTGAAGTAAAACACACAATGGAAATGTGTGTGTATGTAATATAAAGAACAATGACAAAATTGATACTTGTTTTTAAAATTTAGATTTACTTTGTGTCTGTCTGTTTATTAATGTTTCCTCTGCACCACATGCCTGTTGCCTATAGAGGTCAGAAGAAGGCTTTGAGTTCTCTGAAATCTGCAGGAAAGTTGGTTGTGAGTTACCCTATGAGTGCTGGGATCTGAAGCAAGATACCCCGAGAGCAGCAAGTGTACTCAACCGCTGACCCACCATTCCGGCTCCTCCCCCAATTAATATTAAAGCTAACAGTTTTGAAACATGTATTGAATGTCCCTCTAGGAACACCAGAACTGTAAGGTAGAAGTAGAGGTAAGTCATGAATTGCAGGGTCCTTCATTAACCCTGCTCAGCAAGACATGTATTTTAGGTAATCCTAACTCTTTGGAGGATATTTTTTAATTAATTTATTTTTTATGTATTCTTTTATTTATTTTAAAAATTTATTATGTACAGTGTTCTGCCTGTGTATATGCCAGCAAGCCAGAAGAGGGCATCAGACCCCGTTACAGATGCTTGTGAGCCACCATGTGGTTGCTGGGAATTGAACTCAGGGCCTCTGGAAGAGCAGTCAGTGCTCTTAACCGCTGAGCCATCTCTCCAGCCCCTGGAGGACAGAATTTTAAAAAGGAAATCTTGTGAGGAGACTTTTTCTCCTGTCACCCAAGGATCTATGAAGATGTACTAAATACAGTATTATAGTGATTTTTGAATGTGTGTGTGTGTGTGTGTGTGTGTGTGTGTGTGTGTGTGTGAATTCTACACATGTGGAGACCAGAGGAAAACCTCAGATGTTCCTTTACTCTCAATTTTTGCTATAGGCATGTTCTGCTATTCCTGGCTTTTTATGTGGGAGCTGGGGATTTGAACCCAGGTCTTCATGCTTACACAGCATAAGCACTCTTACCTACTGAGCTATCTCTACAATTCTAGCAGATTAGTCTTAAAGGATGGGGACTCTAAGGTATCTAATGAGCCTGTATTTGTTTTGCAGCAGTAGCGGCTTCATGCATTTTCTGAATGGCTTTAGATGGTGAAGCCAGTGGACAAGGAGCAGAAGCCTCACTGATAAGGGTGTGTCGTTCTGTTCCTGCTCTGTGAGTAGCAATGAAAATGTAGAAGCCTAGTCCCTGTTCTTTGTGTCCCTACATTGTTCTGCACTCTAATTCGCCGCATTGCATCATTGTACTTACCTAGTAGCACTCTCTTCCTTTGTAACTGGATACTCTTGGATACTCTTATTAGGGGTGGCGGTGTATTTGTTTTCAATGTTGCCTAGGTGATGACCACCTTCTGTTGAGTTCTTACATCGGTTAGGTGAGAGAAAAGAGAACAAATATTTGAATAGTTTGCTTCTATTTTATATTTGTATATAGTTTCATTAATCAGCTGACATTTGATTGTCTTAAGTAGGCATATGACCTAATCTCTCTGTGTGTGTATAGGCCAAAAATCTATTATTTATTTATTTATTTATTTATTTACTTATTCAAGACAGGGTCTCACTGTAGCTTTGCAGGCCTGGAACCCACTCTGTAGCTCAGGCTCCAAACCATGGAGATCTGCCTATTTCTTCTTGAGTGCTGGGATTAAGGTTGAGGCTGCTACACCTGGCTCAGTTTTTGCTTTTTGAGACAAAAACTGGCCAAGAATGTGCAAAGTAGGCTGGTTGGCTGGCTGGTAGGCCTCAGGAATTCTTCTCAGGAATAATCCCCCCAGTGCTGAGACTTCAAGTGCAAGCCTGAACTCCTGGTTTGGGTTTTGTCAAATGGGCTGCAGGGATCGACTAATCTCATGTTGGGAGCCGACTTCTAGCAGAAAGCGACTGTCATCTTTGCAGCCATCTTGAGCCATACCCTGACAAGAAACTTGTTTTTCAACAGCCCACAACAGCTGAGCACACTCTGATAAACATCTTGTTTATACCACATAGCTTGTTTTGCTGTTTAGTGCCCCCAGCTGCAAGGCGCACAGCACACATGGTATTCACGCCTGCAAGGCACGTGGCAAAGCTTATAAATACCCAGGATTTCCTTGCAATACAAGAGACTTGCGACTTAATCAGAACCTCTGTCTTGTCTCCATTCTTTGAATCTCCTCCCCTTCATCCCCACTCTCTCTCTTGCTAGACCCTTACCCTCGGACTGGAGCAGCAGCTCAGACCAGAGCACTTAGCCCCCGGGTCCGCAACAATCTCTCTCTCTTTCTCTCTCTCTCTCTTTCTCTCTCTCTCTCACACACACACAGAAAGAGAGAGAGAGGGAGGGACACACACACACACACACACACACACACACACATATACACACTAGGTGACTAGGTCCTTGTGCATGTGTGGCAGCACTTTACCAACTGAACTATCTCCTCGGCACTGCCATTTGCCTTTTCTTTTTTTTTTTTTGGTTTTTCGAGACAGGGTTTCTCTGTGTAGCCCTGGCTGTCCTGGAACTCACTCTGTAGACCAGGCTGGCCTCGAACTCAGAAATCTGCCTGTCTCTGCCTCCCGAATGCTGGGATTAAAGGCGTGTGCCACCACTGCCCAACCCATTTGCCTTTTCAATCTGTAAAATCATGTTTGGAGTACACTGGGCATGTGCTAACCAGGGCTGTGTGCTTCAGAGTTCATTTTTATCTTTTTGAATTCATTTTGTGTGAGTACACTGTAGCTGTCTTCAGACACACCACAAGGAGCATGGGACCCCATTGCAGATGGTTGTGAGTCACCATGTAGTTGCTGGGAATTGAACTCAGGATCTCTGGAAGAGCAGTCGGTGAGTGCTTTAAATCGATGAGTCACCTCTCCAGCCCTCAGAGTTTATTTTTAAATTATTTATTAATTTCAAGACAGGGTTTCTCTGTCTAGCCCTGGTTGTCCTGGAACTTGCTCTGTAGACTAGGCTGGCCTGGAACTCACAGAGATCTGCCTGCCTCTGCCTCCTGAATGCTGGGACTACCACCATGCTCAGTTAGGTTTTTGTTTTTGTTTTTGTTTTGTTTTTTTTTATTTTTTCGAGACAGGGTTTCTCTGTGTAGTCCTGGCTGTCCTGGAACTCACTCTGTAGATCAGGCTGGCCTCGAACTCAGAAATCTGCCTGCCTCTGCCTCCCAAGTTCTGGGATTAAAGGCCTGCGCCACCACCGCCCGGCAAGTTTATTTTTAAAAATTATTTGTGTATGTTTTTTTTGTTGTTGTTGTTTTGAGACAGGGTTTCTCTGTATAGCCCTGATTGTCCTGAAATTCACTCTGTAGACCAGGCTGACCTCGAACTCAGAAATCCACCTGCCTCTGCCTCCCAAGTGCTGGGACTAAAGGTGTGCGCCACCACTGCCTGGCTCATTTGTTTGCGTATATGTACAGCAGTGCAGGTGCCCATGAGCCAGGGTGTTGGCTGCAACCTGTTGTGGGTGCTGGGAACTGAACTCAGGTCCTCTGGAAGAGCAGTGTATCTGCGCATAACTATGGGGTCATTTCTTCAGCCTGTGCTTCAGAGTTTGAGAGTATTGTTTTATCTCGGGCTGGTTATTAACTCACTATAAGGTCCCAGACTGAAACTTGGGTTTCTTTTACTCGAGGTCTGCTGAGTATTGGAAGTACAGATGTGCATCACCACAGCTGGTTTGACTCTAGATTCTTTAACTCTTATCTGTGCAAAGTTAAGAACCACAAAACACTGGGCACCTGGTGTTCACTATGGAGACCAGGCTGGACTTGAACCCACAGAGATTTGCCTGCCTCTCTCTCTCTCTCTCTCTTTTTTTTTTTTATGATTTTTTTTTTCTGTATATGAGTACAGCATTGCTTTCTTCAGACACCAGAAGAGGGCATCAGACCCCATTGCAGATGGTTGTGAGACATCATGTGGTTGCTGGGAATTGAACTCTGGAAGAGCATTCAGCGCTCTTAACTGATGAGCTGTCTCTCCAGCCCCTCCACCTGCCTCTTGAGTGCTGGGATTAGAATGTGCTACTACACCTAGTAACTTGTTTCTTTTTTTAAAACAGTGTCTTGCTATGTATCCCAGGATGGGTTAGAACTCACAATCCTTCTGCCTCTGGCTCCTGAGTGCTGCAGTTACAGTGTGTGTTACTGCACATGGCCCAATACTTTATATATTCTTATATAAAAAACAGTGCCTAGGGGAGAGCAGTTAAGAGCACTCGTTCTTGCAGAGGACCAAGCTTGATTCCCAGCGCCCACATGGTGGCTTACAACCATTCAGGTCTTGATCTGATGCCCTCTTCTGACTTTTGCTGGCACCAGGCACTCATGTGGTATGCATACATGCAGGCAAGACACACACGAGTTCAATCAATCAAAAATATATACATGAAAAAAGAACATTGTCTACCATGTTTAAGGTCCAGGAGTGGAGGGCCACGGTGCCCATCCAGTGTGGTATAAGCCTTCAGCTTCCTAGTGATCAGGAGGCTGAGGCAGGAGGATCCAGAGTTGGAGGCCAGCAGAGAGCTAAGTGGTCAGATCTTGTCACAATAAACAAAACTAAAAACCGTGCAAAGCAAAAAGAACAAGGATCCGATGAAGATATACGGCGTGGCAGACACATACTGTACCACAGTCAATTATATGATCTAGGACATGAGTGAGAAGCTTGTGGAAAAACTGTACTCTGCCTGTAGCGCCCAACTAAAACCACGCAGCTGAGGTAGTTCTGTCTGTTCCAAGCCTCTTTGCTTGAGTTCAAAGGAAGATGAGTAGATTGTGATTAATATTTTCAGTGGTGATTTAGTCTAAATCTCGGCCACTACCAGGTGTATTCAGCTTTTTGATACTGCGACAAGATTGTCTTCTGCAAAGTTCACTATTCAGATTTTAAAAATAATCGCCAAAACAGGTCTCATGTTTAAAGTAAGTTCCTTGGCTTGAATGTGAGTTGGACATGCCCTTCCTAACCTCTCTCTCCTGACCAGCCAACCGGTAAGACATTAACTCAAAAGATACATCAATACTACAGATGCTCTGGCCCTGGAGAGGCTGGAGATTTCGAGTACTGATTACGAAGATAGGTATTTAACAGAAAGATTCGACAACAGGCATTCCTAACCACAGCCACGTAGAAAGTGTGAGGTCGTTCGCCCGCACATCCTCTCTCCTGAACCTCTCCCACCAGGCTGGGTGGACCGGTGGCTCTGAAATATCCTTTAGGAGCAGAAGGTGGGGCCCGAAGCAAAGTTAAAGGGAGTGAGCGGCTGGATTGTTCCCGTCTAGAAAGGACGGACGTGCCTGCAGACCTGGAGGGAATCTTCGGCCACCTCCGGAAAGTTTCGGCTCTTTTCGTCAGTTCCCGCTCGGCTCTTCACTTAGGGGCACGCTGGCGCCCACTCTATCCCGGCCGCTTTAGGTCGCCTTTCCCGCACGCGGACTCGAGTACGCGCCCCGCTCATCCCGCCATTCCTTCCCGTTTGGCCCTTGACCGGCTCCTTCAACCCCTCCGTAATTCCCCGTCTCTCGTAACTCAGGCGCGCGAACCCGGCGCGAAGGGACAGCGCCTGAGAGGAGCGGTAACCCGGCCGCGCGCCCCCCCACGGCTCGGGTCTCCCGCGTGCGGCGCATCGGGGTCGCGCCGGCGCGAGCACGCGCCTTGCGCTCCGGCTGGCGGGGGCGCACGCGCGCGCGCGCACGCGCGGGCTCCGAGGCGGGGCGAGGGGGCGAGCGGCGCGAGTGCGGGCGGGCGAGGGTCGCTGTGGATCTGCGGGCACTCCGGCCCCAGCCGCGCCTGCGAGTCTCTGGCCGCCGCCGGGCGGACGAGGGAAGCGGGGAAGGCGGCGGTGGGGGCGGGGCGGCGTCGGGCCTTGGGCGAGCTGGGGGAGGAGCGTGGCAGCGACGGCGGCGGCTCCGGAGGACGAGGGCGAGGAGGAGGCGGAGGCTCTTCTTTCCTCATCCCAGACCCGGGAGCGTCCGGAACGCAGAGCCCGGAACTGGGGGACGCGGCGGCTGCAGGGAGCCCGGGCTAGGTGAGGCTGAGGGTGTTGGGTGAAGTGGGTGGCGGGGGCGAGAGGGGCCGGAGGTGGTGGGAGGGCTCGAGGAAGGGAAAAGAGGGAAGGGGCAGTTGTTGGGGGTTGGGGTACCGAGAGGAGGGGGACCGGGAGCCCTTTGGGACTTGCAGTGTCGAGAGGGCCGCGGGTTTCTGGGGTTAATGGGGTGAGCAAAGCACACGGGTCCGAGTTGGGGAGTTTCCAGAGGATAGGCCGGAGAAACAATGGAGTGAGGGGGACTCTGGCGTGAGCGTGTGTGCGGTCCGAGATTTAAGAAACTACGTGCGGGATCGAAAAGAATGAAATAATGGGTCACTTGAAACGTGAAGTACGGCGAGATGGGCATGTGTAAAGTCTTCTGCATGGTGTCAGTGGTGCTTAGGACGCAAGTGCCATCATGGGACTTAAAGGGTAGAAGGACAATTTCGGAATTTGAGAGGAAAACGGACTAGAAAAGGCAAAGAGAGGCAAAGAAATACGAGTTTGGTCTTGAATTAAAGCAGAGCCTAGGAAAGGTGCATTAGAGGGGTGGGTCTTCGTCTCCTAATTCATCCAAGACGATTGGATTTTGTTTCAGAAAGTGGGTTAGTCTTGTCCCCTTTGCTAAGGCTTGCAAGCCACTCTCCCAGTAATTTTATTATTTTTTTATAGTTCATTTTATTGTAGGGCAAAACTAATGTTTATTCCCGATCAGCTCAGCAGACTACTGTACATAATTTCTCCGTATTTATTGAAGCAAGAGAGAACACATTACCAACAGTACTTTACCATGAGTGAGGTCAGCGCTACTGCGGAGTTCAAGGTGTTTGGACTGAAAAGTAATGAATAACTGGGATTTTAAAAAATAATAATTAAGTTGTCTGTCCTTTGTTAGAATTTTTGTTTCCCACTGAGAAATGTCCCCGCTGAAAAATGTTTATAAACCATCTAATTCTGGTTTTGTGCTTGGGGAAGAGAATTTGGCGGTTTTTTTTTGTTTGTTTGTTTGTTTGTTTGTTTTTAGAAACTGTTTAGTGATGCTGATAACTAATCAGCTGCCTCAGCGTTCTTGCATTTTGAGTTAAGATGGTTTGGGAATGCTGTGAAAAAGTGTTTCGGGGTTATGGACTTTGTATCCCACCCCCTCCTCAGATCTCTCCCCTTGGAGGGGTCTTAGTCTTTATCTGTAACCTAGGCTGGCTTGTGACCTCTTGTGTAACTCCAGTTGGCCTTGAAATGGAAGTTCTTTTTGCCTCAGACTCGCAGCTGCTGAGATTACAGGTGTGAACCACTAAGCTGGACTTGTATTTTCTGATACTTTGATTTCCAGGCCAAATTTAATACAGCACTGACTAGACGATCACTGATTCTGAAGCTATAATTATCATTATGCATTCATAGATGTGTGCATTAAAAGCTTTTCATTTGTGAGACATGAAGTTTTGCTGACTCATCTAAACTAAAATTTCGGGGCAGTCATCGGTTTATCGTTTTTCAGCTGTGTTTCTGATAGCAGGCAGCATTAGGCTACCATACAAATATCCAAAAATCATGATGTAAAATATACCTTTAAAAATTCTTACTTATAACCCGATGGTGGCGGTGCATGTCTTTAATCCCAGCACTCAGGGGGCAGAAGCAGGCAGATCTCTGTGAGTTCCAGGCCAGCCTGGTTTACAGAGTGAGTTCCAGGCAACCAGGGCCATGCAGAGAAATCCTATCTTGAAAAACAACAACAACAAAATAAAAACAAATGAAAAAAAATTAAAAATTAAAAAAGAAATTCTTATTATTTTAAATTATGTGTGTTTCAGTGTGTTTGTGCGTCCCAGCGCAGCTCCCCCAGAGGCCGGAAGAGGGGGTGGGATTCCCTGCAACTGGAGATGAGTCAGTGTTGAGCCTCCTGAGGTGGGTACTAGGAATCAAACTCTGAATCTCTGCAAGAGCAGAGCACATGCTTAACCACTAGAGCCATTTGTCAGGTCTCTAAACTGTATTTAATTTTTAAAAAATATTTTAGAGACGCTGCTATCACTCTGTAGTCCAAGCTGGCCTGTGATTAATTCTGCATCAGCCTCCAGAGTTCTGGGGTTACAGGCACATGAGGTGAGGCAGCCATGCCTGGATAAATAGTACTTTTCTTATGCAGGACTCGAGTGAGAAGCCAGATGCACTACTTGAGAAGTGCAGACTGCAGTCTCCGCACTTGGGAAGCAGAGGCCTGAGGGTCAGAAGCTCAAGGGCGATCATCTTGGACTTGCACTACAGGAAGCCCAGGTCTCACCCCTCATCTCCAGATCAAAGACCTGGGAGAGTATAGTGTCCTCAATGGTGAGGTGTGGCCCTTGACCTTTTAGTGGGCTAGGCAAAGTGCTAAGATTGCTTTTTCATGTATAATCTCATTTAATTAATAATCACATTTAATATAATTCTCTTTATACATTTAAAGATTTAAAAAAAAAAAAAAAAAAGCCAGGCAGTCGTGGCACACACGCTTTTAATTCCAGCACTCGGGAGGGGCAGAGGCAGGCAGATCTCTGAGTTTGAGGCCAGCCTGGTCTACAGAGTGATTTTCAGGATAGCCAGGCTACACAAAGAAATCTTGTTTAGGGGAAAAAAAAAACCCAAACAAACCCAGAAGTAAATAAATTTAGAGATTAAATAATTTGCTACGGTCACAGAATGAGTGAGTAAGGAAGCTGGATCCAGACCTTTCTCTGTTTGCATGGCCTCTTTAATTTTTCAGTCCTCCCGCTCACTCCCACTTCCTGCAGGCCAGGATTATAGGGGATTTGTGCCCCGTTGATGTGGCATGGAACCTAGGGCTTCGAGTACTGTGACGGTCCCATGTCTCTTGTGTTTTCGCCTTTTCTTTTGAGGCAGTCTCACCATAGCCCCTGCTGACTGGGAACTCAGAGAGCCATCCACGTCTGACTCCTGAGCATTAGGAGTAACATGTGGTCCTCTCTTACTCTTCTGACACAGGTCTGACACAGGTTTCATGCTATGGCTCACACTTGCCACCCACCTCAGCCTCCCAACTGTTGGCATTAGAGGAATGAACTGGCATATCCACCCTTTTCAAAACAGATTTTGAGCGCGAGTGTGTGTGTGTCTGTGTGTCTGTATGTCTGTGTGTCTGTCTGTCTGTCTGTCTGTCTGTCTACCTACCTATCTATCTATCTATCTACCTATCTATCTATGTATCTGTGTCTGTTGCTGTGTGTGTATGCTGGAGCTGGAGTTAGTCAGCCATGAGCTTCCTAATGTGGGAACCAAACTCCTCTGGAAGAGCTCCTTAACTGCTAAGCCATACTGCTGTAAAGCAGTATGAACCAGTTGAAACTTGAGTCTTGCCTCCCCTCCCATCCTGTCCTTCTGGAGATGGTCTTGTAACACAGCCCAGTCTCTCCTTAGTCTTCAGCCTCAGCCTTTCAGATGTTGCGATTACAGGCATGTGAACATCTGTCTTGAGGACAAATAGTGCTTTTGCTTGAATTGGTTTGTAGAGTAATTCCATCTGTAGAATCTTTGAAGAGTTTGCTGCTCCCATGGTTTTAAAGGCTTTTAGGGTTCTGGTGATAGTGCTAAAATTAATCTCACTGAGGTTTGTCCTGTGATGACACTTTTTCTGTCTAGTCTAGTTGAAGAAGTTTACAGCGCATGGTACTCATACTTAGAGGAGTCAAGGCAGCCAGTCACAGAGCCAGAACCAATTAACTTGGGAAAACAATTGAAAACTGCTCAGTGCTCAAGGGCTCTCCAAGCACCTGTTGATCCCACAGTTGATACTGGTATTATATCTAAATATAGACAGGGAACCCAGAATGGATAGAACAGAGAAACAGCTGGGGCCTGAGGGAGGAGCTGTAGGTTACTGGCCAAAACACCAGCATGATCCTTAGGGGCTGATCAGGCTACAGATGCTAGTGAGTAACAGAAGGGGAGGGGAGGGAGAGCAGGGGAGAGCATCTTCTTTGTTGAGGTTTTATGTGTTCCAGGTGCTGAACAATTCAATATTGGTATCAGAAGAAATTTCTATGTACTATTTTTTTTTTTTAAATTGTTACCTGTAGTTTCCTATTGTAGAACCAGCATGCTGAAACTGGGAATGACAAAGCTACTGTTCTCTTGGAGCGCTTTACTTCTCTCTTAGAAGTACAACTGCTTAGATCAGTCTTGCTGCTTTCAGGGGAAACTTTTCAGGAAAGGCTCACGTTTGTTTTGCCTCCGGGAAGTAGGAGCCCCTTCAACATGGGACCAAAAGAGTCACTGTAGAGTAGGGCTCAGATTCCTTGGCTGTGTCCAACTCAGCATTAGAAGGATGTCTGTCCGTTCCCTTTGTACTGAGGGCCTGACGTTCTGGGTAAACAATCTGGGCTCTAGTCAGCAGAGCATGCCTGGTCAGTTACCTTACCTTTTTTTTTTTTTTTTGATAAATTTTTGCCACAAAGGGTTAACTATTCTTTCTTTCTTTTGTTTGTTTGTTTATTACTTTGGTAAAATATAAATCCAGCTCAGTCAGGTCTACACAGGGAAGACTCTGTCTCAGACAAAACAAGCAAGTAAACAAACCATAAACTTTTACCAATTTATTAAACCAGAATCAGGTTAGAGGACATTTTGGCCATTTTAAATGTACAGACCAAAGCATTAGATGCTCTCATGACTAGACACCATCATCTATCTGAACTGTTTTCTTCCAAAATTGAAAACAGTCACTATGTACCAACATCAACTCCTCTTTCTCCGTCTCTGCTGAGCCTCTGTCAACCACGATTCTACTGTTTGCCTCCTGTTTCTATGAAGGGAAGTAGTCTGTGTATTCTGTAGATAATGGGGTCCTGTATTTGTCTCTCTCACTGTGTGTGTGTGTGTGTGTGTGTGTGTGTGTGTGTGTGTGTGCACACGTGTGCGCATACCTGTGTGTACTGGGGATTGAATTTTGGGCCATATGCACTAAGCCATTGGATTCCTGGGTTCAAATAAGCCTCTTGCCTCATCCTCTGAGTAGCTGAGCCCAGGTGTTCACTAGAGCATCCTGTAACACTGTTAATTTGTTTCTCCATCCTCAGTGGGCATCTAGGTTGCTTGATGCCTTTGGGCTATTATGAATAATACCTAGAGTCCTTACTTTCAGTTTTTAGTGATGTTGCTGGATCCAGCAAGTTGTGGCTTGTGCCTGCAATCGAAAACTCCAGGGACTGGATCAGGAGGCTTGCCTCTAGTTCAAGGGCAGCCTGGGCTATAGCACTAGACTGTCTCACAAAATACAGCTATAACAGTGAAGAATTGTTATATGACCCAGGAACGTGTTTTTTTCTTTGAGATCAGGTTGCTGTAGCCCAGGCAGGCCTCAGACTTAACATACAGCTTAGATGAGTTTGAGTTCCCCATCCTCCTGTCCGCCTCTGCTCTGCAAGTGCTGGGATACAAGCACATGCCGTTATGCCTGGCTTGTTTGTTTTTGAGGCAAGATACCTCCCTCCCTCCCCCACCTCTCTCTCTCTTTCCCTCCCTCTCTCTGTCTCTCTCTCTCCCCCCTCCCCCTCCCCTTCTCCCTCTCTCCCTCCCTTTCCATCTCTCCCTCCCCCTCTTTCCCCCAAAGTGGAATGGAATTTAATATGTAGTCCAGGTTGGCTTTGTGTTTGTTTGGTTTATTCTGAAACAGGGTCCCTTTGTGGAGCCCTGGTTTGCTTGGAATTCAATATGTAGACCAGACTAACCTTGAACTCACAGAGATCTACCTGCCTGGGATTAAAGGGGTGTGTCTCCATGTCAGCCTTCCAGGTTGGCCTTAAATTCAAGATAGCCCTCTTACCTTTCCCTTCCAGATATGGGTCACATGTCTTGGCTCTCCACATTTAATGTTTGGAGAAAGTTTAGTTACTTCAAAATGGTGATTTTATTACCTGCCTGGCTGAAGGCAGCACTCAACTTATGTATAAGGGGTGGTTCTTGCTCACTAACTTTGTCTATACTGGCTGGACCCTTGCAGTAGAAATGATTTTAAAGGAAATGTTTTGGTTTCCGTTTTTCTAACAGAGAAGGAACTGTTTGTCCCTTACAGATCTTTTCATCCACATATGTAAATGTGAGTGCTTCAGAGTGAGGTCGCTGTGGGAAAATGTCGGTAGTGTAGACCATTGCAGTTTACTGCCTGGGTGTGCTTTCTTCTTCATTACAGAGCTTCCACCTGTGTCAGTCGCTGGTTCCTGTTGATATTTTATATTTAGTCGATTTATTAAAAATGATCTGACTGCCAGACATATGCTTGATTTTTGTTGTTGCTGTTTGTTTAGTTTTTGTTTTTAGTTTTAGTTTTGGTCTTACTGTTTAGGCTGATCTGGTCTCAAATTCCCTGTGTAATCAAGACCTGTCTGGAAACTTGAGCCAATCCAGACAATCCTTGTGCCTCAGTATCCTGAGATTACAGAGGTATGCCACCACACCTCTCTACTTCAAATATTTGTGATCCCTTGCTGGGATGCTTGAATAGAACAGAAAGTTAAATCTAAGTCATTTGATCCCGTTTCTTTGTTTTCATGGGTCTGAGTTGTCACATAATACCAAATATAAAGGTTGAAATAACTGTAGCAAACTGTCCCTTAGGATGGTCTCACCTCCCACTTTGTGTTTTCTAAGTGTCCCATGGAGGTTAATTATGCCTACATCTTGCCTATGGTTATTGGGTCTCAGAGTGACTCTGGGTTCATATGCTGTTTGCCTGGAGCTTTGTGGAAACGTAGTGAGGCCACACTTAACTGTGGAGGGGTCTTTGTAAGTTCAGGTCAGCTGCTGGATAGTTGGATTGATCCTGAGCTCTTAGACATTTGAAGTTTATAAACCCTTTGTTCCCGGTTTGCAGAACAGGGAGGCTTCACCAGGGGACGGCATTTACGGTCAAGTGTTCACACGCAGCTCGGAAGCTAGTAGAGCAGGGTTTGAAGCATTTCATCGCTGCTCACATTCTGTGGAAGCTCCAAACCTTTAAGACATTCTCAGAGTGAAGATGTATCTTAGTTTAATATAGTAGCCAGTGTCCTGTGACGAGTTTGTGGTTAAGGTACAGATAGATTAGGAATGTTGGGGGGATTTTCACCAGTTGCAGGAGGCCTTTTTACTGATCCAGATCCTAAGTTAACATTGGATTTCTGGTAATCAGCAGGTTTTTTTTTTAGATTTATTTATTTGAGCTGTAGAGTTGGCTCAGTGGTTAAGAGTACTGACTGCTCTTCCAGGGCTCCTGAGTTCAGTTCCCAGCAACCACATGGTGGCTCACAACCATCTGTAATGGGATCCGATGCCCTCACCTGCTGTATCTGAAGACAGCTACAGTGTACTCATATACATAAATAAATAAAATCTTTTTTAAAAAAGGATTTATTTATTTATTTTATGTATATGAGTACACCATTGCTGTCTTCAGACACACCAGAAGAGGGCTGGGAATTGAACTCAGGAACCCTGGAAAAGCAGTCAGTGCTCTTAACCTCTGAGCCATCTTTCCAGCCCTAATATGGAGTTTTAAAAACCATTATTCAACCAGAAGAATGACATAATTATTGGCAGTGGAGTGTATATATGTATGTGCATTCTTTAGTTAGGCTAAAGAGTGTGGGACTAAGGAGGAGATTTAGGATAAGACCACTATATAGTGTGTGTGTGTGTGTGTGTGTGTGTGTGTGTGTGTGTGTGTGTGTGTAAGAATATTTTAAGCTTGAAAACACTACTGACATTAGTTCCTTTGGTGTGGGCAATAGTGAAAACATCAGTTTGTAAAACCTGCAGTGTCTTCTATGTTGACTGCTTGGTTCTGTTCAGTAGTAATTGGCTTGCTGCTGTTTTAAGCCTACTCTTAACCCTAGAGCACTGTTTTTCCTTGAATTATCCACTTGGTCTGTGATTATAGCTTGTCGATGTGGTTAGCACATAGCTGGTTCTTGCTGGCATACTGTTACTTATTCTAAGTATGCATTAGTCTGTTGTACAGTGGCTTTTCTGCTTATTCTGTGTGGTTACACCTGTACAGTAAGTTGCTTTGTAAGTCCACCTGCATATTATTTTTATTTATTTTATGTATGTGAGTACACCGTAGCTGTCTTCAGACACACCAGAAGAGGGCATTGGATCCCGACTACAGATAGTTGTGAGCCACCATGTGGTCCTGATCTATACGTCAGTGACTAATGATGCTGAACATCTTTTAAGAAAAACTATGTATGTGCGCGCGCACACACACACACACACACACACACACACACACACACACACGTGTTTGCATGAGTTTATGTGCCTCGTGTGTGCAGCAGTCTATGGAGAACAGAAGAAGGCACCATATCCCCTAGAACTGGAGTTAGCCATAGTTGTGGGCTGCCCTGTGGGTGCTGGGAATTGAACCAGTGTCCTTTGGAAGAGCGTCAGTACTCCAGCACTCGGACATCTAATTCTCAGCCCACAGTTGAGCATTTATCACGTGTTGCTTGTTTTCTTGTATCTTCTCTAGAGGAATGAATTTGATGTCTTTTGTCCATTTTTAGAATTAATTAATTAAATCCATCAATTCATTTTGAGACAGGGTCTCTGTGTAACCAAGGCTGGCCTGGTGCTAGCTTTAGACACTAACCTCCCTGTTTGAGATTCCCTATGACTGCTGAACCTCAGTGGCTAGGAACACTTACCTCTGTTAGTGTACATGGCTCGCACTCAGTAAATATTAGCTGATACCACAGTTATCATTACATTTCCCGAATGTGACCTGCATTGCAGAAAATATTGCTTACTTTTTCCAAAGTAGGTGTGGCTACAGAGATTATTGTCAATTAAAGTTTTAACTGTCGGTGTTGGCATTTTGCTTTTAATTAATGCCTTGAATCCTCAGTGTCTAACTCATCCTCAGTGCCATTATTACCAGTCAGCTGTCTGGGGTCCTAATGTTTTACCTAGCTAGGAATTGTGGGTAGGCAAAGAAAATCTCTTTCTGTGCTGATAGTCCTTGAGCCCTTGGGTGCCAGTTTAGAGACTGATGTGGTAGATCCAGAGACTGGTAGGTCTAAGCCCTGAAACTGGGGCCTGTTGCTCTAAGCTTTAGAAAACATGGCCATGCAGTTTTAGGCTGTCTAGTTGAGGTGTGTTGCTCTGGGCTTTAACCACCATTGGGTGGCAGTTAATCACAAGCCTCAGCTTCCAGCAGCAGTGTGGGGCAGCCCACCTCAGCAAGGAACAGCAGATGGCTCTTGGATGAGCCTCAGGTGCCAATCCTTGGCCCTAAGTGACAGCCTTGGGTCCAGGATATCACAATCCTCAGCTCTTGACAGTTATAGTCCTCATACCTAGGGTATCTGAACTCCTGTCTCTTCAGAGTTGGCACCTCTTTGGAAGTCTTGCATTGGCCTGGTACTGTAGCTTCTCTCTTCCTTTGTCCCTTGATGTCCCTGCAGCCTCTGTTCGATTGTCACTACTACCAGTGTCACTGCTGCTGTCCTCAGCCTGCTACCCACTTGCTGTTTCTTCTGCTGTCCTTGTTCCATGTTCAGCCTCCTCAACTGGTGATAAAGGACAAAAGTAGGCTAGAAAGGGCTGGGCGCTGTGGTGTCTTTGGTCCCAGAACTCAGGGCCCCGGCAGAGGACGCTCAAGGCCAATGTTGGCTACATCATGAATTTAAGGCCAGCTTGAGCTATATGAGACCCAATCTAAAAAAAACTTATTTTATTTTTGGACAAGAAGGCTGGTAAGGTAGACGTAGCTCAAGGGTATAGTACTTGCCTAGTGTGTATGAGGGTCTGGCTTCTCTCCTTAGTACTAACAACCAAAAAGAGGTAGTAAGACTCTGCCTTGTGGGTCCCTTGTTCTGGAGGGTGTCCCACGACGATCTCCCAACTGGGGACAGGGTGAGAGCAGGGAGGGCTCGCTACTGTCTCTGGGCTGCCTCTGGCCTGCATCTCCACAGTCTGTAGGTCTCTGGCTCGGCCTGATGCGGGAGGTCGAGGCCAAAGGACACAGAGTGTGAGCAGGAGGGGAGATTGCCTGCCCCTGAAGCTGCCTTTGGAGCCCTGTTGCTGACCAGTCTCTCCCAGGTGTTGCCCCAGTCTTTCCTGGGTGAGCCGGTCCAGGCCCGGGCTGGGCCGATAAGGAGCCGGCTAGCTGGCAAGGAGGCGGCTTGGTGTCCCAGGCAGGTTCCGGGAGAGCAGGACTCTTCCCAAATGTTACAGCTCTTGTGACAAAAACTCTCGGACACCAAGATGTACACCAAGATGATTCTTGAGCGAGCGCTTTTTACTTCCCCTAAATAGAGCCCTTATATACAGCTTTGGGGTGGGTTGGGGTCTGACAGCAGATAATGTCTATTGGCTTAATCTGAGAGCTTGGAGATACCTCATCTGCATGTGGGAGAGCCTGAGGGACCGTTCCTCGTGACTGATGGTCATAAACCTCTCTGTGGGAGGGGTTGTTGGAAGACTGGAGCTAAGTGAAAAGAACCAGGGCCTGGGAGCAGAGCTGAACTCCTGCTGCCGATAAAGGTTCTGGGGTTCGAAACTCATGCTCAACCAAACACCCAGCTGCTTCTCACAGCCCACTGCCCCATACTGCCCCCACACTGCCTGAGTTTTGTTTTCTTCCCTCGATGTTTATGTTTATTAAAAACTGGCAGAAAGAACCTGTACAGGAAATATATCAAATCAGGGGCTGTGGAGGGATGCTTAGCAGTTAAAAGCATAGTTTGGTTCCTAGCACCCATGTGCAGTGTCTTAGAGTAGCCTGCAGCTCCAGCTCCAGAGGGTCGAATGCCTTCTTCTGGCCTCTGTGAGCATCCGTACACACATGGGAGAGACACGGACATGAATACACATAACGAAAACAAAACAAAACCCAACAAAACCAAGTTGTGGTTAAAAGCATTGACTGTTGTTCCTGAGAACCTAGGTTTGAATCCCAGCACCCACATGGCAGCTCCCCCTGTAACTCCAGTTCCAGGGGGTCTGATGTCCTCTTCTGTTCGACAGGATCTCGCATGCATGTTGGGTACATGAACCCACAACCACATAAACATAAAAATAAAAGATAATTAATAAACTGTTTAAAAAACCTAAACTGCCTATCTTTTTGAAACAGTAATCTTGAGAGACGCTGTCAATTAGGAGCTCCTCTCCCTCTGTCCTAGCTGCATCTTCTTCCTTATCTCTGTCTCTCCTGTGACAGCTGCCCTTTTCTTAGATTTCACCTCTGAGTCCCCAGCCACAGGTTAGGGTATCCAGAGGCAAGCTGTCTGGAAGAGTAAATCACCCAAGCGCTGTTTCCTTGAGTACCAGGTGTTCCTTGCTCGACCGGTTCTGTCCCAGCTTGAAGGCATGTGTCCGTGCTCACTGACATCCATCCCCGTGATCATTCTAGGACCCTGTGTTCCGTCTTTCAATTCAGTGGGTGTAGGTTCATCAGCGCTTCCTCCTGTTGATGCTGTCTCTGTTTTCCAGCTTTTGGATCAATGCTCCTGCCTCAGCCTCTGGAGTGCTGTGATTATAGGTATGCAGCACCAGCATCGGAGCCAAGCCTTTTACTGGGCCAAATGTAACAGTAGAGAGTAACACAGGAAACTGGCTGGAAAAGTTACATGTAGAGCCAGAGAGGGATGTGTGTGTGTGTGTGTGTGTCTGTGTGTGTGTGTGTGAAGAGGGTTTGCGTCTGTTATGGTAGACCTTCATGTAAATGAAGGACTCTGTGCCCGTCAAACAAGAGTCCCTGATTTGGAAGGACTTATTTCACCAATCATAGTGTAGCTCACAAATGAAAAGCTGAATTTGCACCAGCCCAGGCCTCCCTCTCGTCTACCAAGGGAGTTGCTGCTTTTCTATCCTGGGTGAAAATAGCCGCAGGGGTCATTTGGATCCACTGAGACTGTGGGGCCAGCAGATGTCCAGCACCAGCTGTTTGAAGCTCTTGTGGCTGAGACAGTGCCTGGTGAAGCAGCCGTGGCTGCTCTGCAGATTCCTCAAGGTAGCTATGGGGAGTTCAGAGCAGCAAGAGCAGCCTGGGTTGGTTGTCCTTCACTGAAGTCTGGCAGGGACAAGGGATGGGTCTGACAGCTCTCAGTTACAGAGCCATTTGCAAAGGAAGAATAAGCATTAAAGGTGCTTTGAATAAACTCAGCATTAACTGAACTTGCAGTACAAAGCTCTAAGTGTTTACCTCTCCCCAAGCACCTCGGGGACCATCTAGTCATCCTCTGGTTATAGCTGATGTTTAGACAGTTTTTCCTTCATTCCGTCCTGTTATGAGACAGTTGCTTGTAAATGCCACAGTGTCTTTGGGAAGTCGTTGGGGAAGCCCACTCTTTCCATTTAGTGGTGTTAGTGATGCATTGCTCTACCCGTTCCTACTTGATGCCAGGGACTGTGGGAGGCAAGCAGTCTCCCAGCTGAGCGGAGCGGCCAGCCCTGGGTTACCACGGTCTTTATGGTACTGTATGAGCTGGTCAGAGAAGACAGGAGACAGGAGGTCAAAGTCAGTGTTAACTTAGACTCTTACTCTGCATGGATGATCTTTTGTTTGCTCAATAAGGTCTTACTGTGTAGTCCAGTGTAGCCTCAATAATCCTCCTGCCTCAGCCAGCTGAGTCTCGGGATCAGAGGAGTGCATCACTGTGCCACCTTGACTCCGTGTCTGTTTTCTGACAGGGCTGTAGGCAGACTGCTCGTTTTGTTATGCTGTGATTTAGAGTGGGATGGTTGTCTTAAGTAGAATATACAGAAAGCTGAACACAAATCTAAACCTGGATATTTTCCTGGAATAAGTGGTTCGGATCGTGTGTATTCAGCATCTAGCGTTATTCAGATGCCATGTAATGCTCTCTCCCTATATTACCCAGCATTGTCCTGAGCTCTCCCTGTCCTTCACCAGGCCTCTACCCATTTCTGAGACTTGTGTCTGCAAACATTTGACTGAATGAGTTATATATATATATATATATATGTATATGTATATGTATATGTATTATGTATGTAGGTATTTTTATTTATCCATTTATTTTAATACAGGTTGTGTATTCCCTTTTAAAAATCATTTACTTGTTTCTTTATTATTGTTTGTTTATGGTGAGCGTGCAGATGTCAGCATGCATGCAGACATCAGAGGGCAACCTTTGAGATTTGTACCGCTTTCTTCTGCCTTGTGGGGTCCAGGGTGAAACTTAGGTTTTCAGGTCTGGGTAGCAAGTGCCGTCCCCTTGAGCCATCTCACACCTAACCCCTGATTTTTGTTTTGTTCTTCTGAAGCAGAGTCTTGCTGGACATCCTGACTGGCCTGGTTCTTGCTCTGTGGCTCAGGCTGGACTCAAACTTGAGGCACTGCTCTCACCTCATCCTCCCAGTGCTGGGGTCCCGGGCGGCACCACGCTCTTGTGGCCCTATTTCTTCGATGAACATCTTTGATTGCTATTTCTTTTATCATCTGTAATAAGATGCCCTTCTGTCTGTGTCCTACTAGAAAGTGGAACCAGGCACAAATGGACCACTGAGACAGTGAGGAAGCATAAAGATGTAAATGAAACCAGGCGTGCTGCTACAAGTCTGTAACCCTAGAATGTAGCAGGCCAAAGCAATAACATTGTGAATTCCAGGCTGGTGTAGACTCCATAGTAAGATCCTGAGTCTAGAAAAAGGAAGGAAACAAGATAAGCCACCATTCAGAACTGTGCAGCAGGGTGACTAGTGACTCAGCCGAAGCCTGGTGAAGCAACAGAGAGAAAAAACCTTTGGGGGAATATGAACTGGTTCTCAGTTTGAATTTACACATCCTGCAGGCTACTAGTCTCAAATGGAGATTTTACATTAGAAGTTGTTTCAGTGGGGCTGAAGAGGTAGCTCAGCAGTTAATGGTACGGGCTGCTCTTTCAGAGAAGGTCCCAGCAACCACTTGGCAGCTCATAACCAGCCATAACTCCAGTTTCAGGGGATCCTGTCTTAGTTCCTGTTCAAGTTTAGAGATGCCATGGCCAAGACAACTTATAAAAGAAAGCATTTGACTGGGGGTTGTGTACAGTTTCAGAGGGTCAGTCCATGCTGTCATGGTGGAAAACATGGCAGCAGGCAGGCAGGATTGGCACTGGAGCAGTAGCTTGAGAGCTTAGAGCTTACATCTGATCCACAGGTACAAGGAAGAGAGAGACTGGGCCTGGAGTTGAAGTTGGTTATGAGTCTCACGTGGTTTGGTGGGTGCCGAGATCCAGACCTGGGCACTGTGCAAGAGCAGCAAGGGAGACAAGTGTTCACGGCTGCTGAGCCCCTGTCTCTGCAACCCCAGGCCTCCCTTTTCTCTTTTCTTTTCTCTTTTCTTTTCTTTTCTGAATGTGTGTGTGTGTGTGTGTGTGTGTGTGTGTGTGTGTGTGTGTGTGTATGTATGTGTGTATGTATGTGTATGAGAGAGAGAGGCTGAGAGGCTGACTTGAGAGAGGACTTACTGTGTAGCTCAGGTTGGCCTCTGGGTACTCAGGTTACAGGTGCATACCACCATGCTCAGCAGTTTCTGACAGGTCTGAAGTTAATTTTGTTAAAATATTAGAACTTTGAACAAAGGTGACTAGGTAGTTGTAGGGGCTCATTGTGAAAGCAGTGCTTACCAAGTTGAAGTGTACAGACAGGCTAGCATAGCTGCGTGACCTGTGACACAGCATTGCACACAAGCAGGCACGAAGAGTGTGAGTTCCAGGCCAGACAAATACTTAAGTCAGCCACGATGTGTGGCCGTGGTGATGCACACCTTTAATCTCAGCACTAAGGAGTCGGAAGCAGGCCATCTGTGAGAGCCAACTCATCCAGTGCATAGTAGTAACCTGCCTCAAACAATAACAACAGAAGACAGACAAAACCCCAAGTTGTTATGGGTTAAATAGAAGGGTTTTGTTTTTTTGAAACGGGATTTTGTTATGAATCCTAGCTTTGGGCACCCAGCAGTCTTCTTGCTTCAGCCTCCAAGTACTGGATTACAGGCATGCCCCCAACCTTTCTTTCCTTTTTATGAATTATACAGTACAGTGATGCAAAATCTCTTTAAATAGTTCAGCGCACAGTCTTGGATAGGGACGGAAAGAGAGAGATTAGGGGCTAAGAGCGTTTGCTGCTCTGCTCTTGTAAGGACCTGGCTTTCTCCTCTAGAATGCTAGTACCAGCTTGCTCTGGTTGCTCTCTTCTGGACTCTGTATGCCGTGCATGCATGCATGTGGTGCATTTAACATGCTTTCGAAACACTCACACACATAATAAAATAAAAATAAATCTTAAAAATAGTTTCACATATCTGTATTATTTACTGTGTAAAGCATCATCATAAAACAGGATATATATTTTATTCCTTAAGCTGCCTTACTAAATTATGATTATATTTTTTCTTGGTATTTGCTAAAACAAACATTTAACTGACTAGGAAAAAGTGAAGAAAGGTTAATTAAACTGCTGCTAAATAATTCAGGGTGTTTTAGTGACTTAGCAGATGAAAGCTAGCACTTTCAAAATGTCTATTTGGAAGTCTTCACACGATGGGGAAAGCAATTACTTTTCCGTAGGTACGTGTCACCTTGCCCTCTGTCTGTCTGCTGCTCTCTTCCACTATGCCTTCTGCCATTCAGTTGGAGCCAGTTAGTTTTTGTCTGAAGTGGTTTTAATTTTCCTGCAGAAGTTATGCTTAATTGTAATTGCAAACTGTACATTAAGAATTTAAAAAATTTTATGTTCATGGATGTTTTACCTGCCTGTATGTCTGGTAACCACTTGCATGCCTGGTGCTGTGGAGGTTAGAAGAAGGCATTGGATCCCCTGGAACTCGAGATAAAAACCAATAGTGAGCTACTATCTGGGTGCTGGGAATTGAACCTGAGTCTTCTGCAGGAGCAGCAGATGTTCTCGTCTTAGTTAGGATGTCTGTTGCTTTGAAGAGATACTGTGACAAACGTAACTCTTACAAAGGACAGCAGTTGATTGGGGCTTCAGGTACAGAGGTTCAGTCCATGGGGGGACTGTTGAGTACATCAAGGCAGGAAGCATGACAGGGTCCAGGCAAGCATGGTACTGGAAGAAGAGCTGAGAGTTCTACATCTTGTTCTGAAGGGAATCAAAAGACTGTTTTGCAGGTAGCTAGGAGAAGGGTCTCAAAGGCCACACCTCCTAATAGTGCCACTCCCTGGACCAAGCATATTCAAACCACCACATTGCACTCTGTGGCCCCCATAGGCTTGTTCAAACACATGAGTTTATGGGGGACACACCTAGTCATGGCATAATGCAAAATACATTTAGTTCAACTTCAAAAGTCCCTGTAGTCTGTAACAGTCTCACCAATGTTAAACGTCCGAAGTTCAGGGTCTCTTCTGAGATTCATCCAATCAGCTAACTGTCAAAAAGCAGATCACATACCTCTAACATCACAGGATGTACATTGCCATTCCAAAATGTCACAGTGAGGAAATACAGAACCAGAGCAAGACCAAAAGCCAGCGGGGCAGACTCCAAACTCCATGTCTGATGTCAAAGCTCTTCAGATCTCCAACTCCTTTCATCCTTGTTGACTGCTGTTGGCAGATCTGGCATTCACCAGAAGAAAACTCCCTTCTTTTTCTTCTTATTTTTTTTTCCTTCCAAGACAGGGTTTCTCTGTGTAGCCCTGGCTGTCCTGGAACTCACTCTGTAGACCAGGCTGGCCTCGAACTCAGAAATCAGACTGCCTCTGCCTCCTAAGTGCTGGAATTAAAGGTGTGCGCCACCACTGCCCAGCAAAAAAAACCTTCCTTCTCCTGGGCTGCTTCCACTCCCTGTTATCAGCTTTCCTCAGCAGGTCTCCCATGGCTCTGGCATCTCTAACATCTTGGGGCCTCCAAGGCAACTTTGACCTTACTGCTTCTTGTTCCAATGTCTGGGATCCACACCAGATCTTCTGGGCTCCTCCAGCAGGCTTGGGTCACTTCTCCAGCTCTGCCCTCTGTAGCACACTAGGCTCTGGTTAACTCCATTCCATTGCTGTTGTTGTTCTGCATAGTCCTGGCTGTTCTGGAACTTGCTATGTAGGCCAGGCTGGCCTCAAGCTCATGGAGATCTGCCTACAGGATTAAAGGCATGAGCACCACACTTAGCTTGTTACTATTTTTAAATTAAAAAAGTTTTAAGTTTGGTTTACTAGAAAGATACTGGTATGTGTCTCCTCGCTTAGTGACCTTTTAATGATTGGTTAAGGATTGTGCTTACCTTACCTGCAGAGGGGTGTGTGTGTGTGTGTGTGTGTGTGTGTGTGTGTGTGTGTGTATGTGTGTTGGGAGTATCTTCTAAACAGAGACTCTTTCAGAGTATGGTTTAATTTATTCTTCATGAGACCTTCTCATGACTTTTCTACACCTACGTGCGGGCTGCGGGTCAGCCAGAGACATTTAGGAAGTTTTGTCTCTGTGACATCTTTGTCTTGAATCTGTGGAACACTTCAAGGTTCCCTAGTTTTATCTCCAGATTTCCCCTTTAAATTTCTGTCTAATCTCCTTGTCTGTTATTTGTGTCAAGTATGACTAACTTTAGGCTGAGTCATTGCTTGTTACCAAGGATGCCTTTATTACAGACACTGGGGTGAGAGAGGACTCACAGGCCTCTGTAACCTTTGACACTGCAGCATGATTGTCATTTGTATACGAAGGAGTCCAGGGTTCCAACAGGCACAGCGTGGTTCATATGTGCTTGGTTTTTTTTTGTTTTGTTTTGTTTTGTTTTGTTTTGTTTTGTTTTGTTTTGTTTTGTTTTGTTTTTTGAGACAGGGTTTCTCTGTGTGGCCCTGGCTGTCCTGGAGCTCACTCTGTAGACCAGGCTGGCCTTGAACTCAGAAATCCGCCTGCCTCTGCCTCCCAAGTGCTGGGATTAAAGGTGTGTGCCACCACCGCCCGGCATGTGCTTGTTTTATATGCTGCAATAAGAAGTTTACAGGAGATGCTGGGTCAGTGGCTTAGTGGTTAAGAGCACTGACGAATCTTCTAGAGGATCAGAATTGAGTTCCCAGCACCCAGAAGAAGGTTCACAATCCTCTATAACTCTAGACTCAGGAGATCTGACACCCTCTTCTGGACTCGGTACTGTATGCACATGGTACACAGACATACATGCAGCTAATCAATCACCCATCCATATTAAATGAATGAATGAATGAGTGAATGAATGAAGTTCATAGGAGTGACTTCCATGGTTTTCTCTTGTTAACAGGCGTGTTGTGTTGTGTAATATATTGTGAGCATTCTTGACAGACACTGAGCTATCAATTATATTTTTAGTTTTATATATTAGTATTTTGTCTGCATGCATATGCGTATTCCCTGGAACTAGCCTTACAGACAGTTGTGAGCCACCATGTAGGTGCTGGGAATTGAACCTGGGTCCTCTAGAGGAGCAGCCGGGGCTCCCAACTGCAGAGCTACCTCTTGAGTCCCTTGATTGTATCTTTTCATAGAGTTATTTCTGATGAATTTGAAGAAGTTTGAAGAAATAAAAATAAATCCCTCCCCCCACCCATTTTTGGAGACAGGGTTTCTCTGTACAGTCCTGGCTGTCCTGGACTTGATCCGTAGACTGTAGACCAGGCTGGCCTCGAACTCAGGGATTCATCTGCTTCTGTCTCCTGAGTGCTGGGATTAAAGGTATGCACCACCACTACCCAGCATAAATATATCTCAAAATAAAAATGAAAATGTACATTTAAAGTATATTAAAGTATAGTTATATCATTTCTTCCCCCTGCCTAACCTCTTCCATGTTCTGCCCCCCTCCTATCTCAAAGTCATGGCCTCTTTTTCCTTAGTTATTATTCTTGCATGTATGTATGCCATAAATGTATACATGCCGTCTGCTGAGTCCATTGGGTGTTGCTTTTCTGTGTGTGTTTTTCAGGGGTGATCCCTGGCATTGGATAGCCATTTGGGGGCTTCTCTCTGGGGAGACTAATTCTCCTTCTCAGCAGTTACTACATGTGTTTTCTCATCTAAGGATGAGGCCTGGAGGGAGTCCCCTCATCCATGGCCTGCCAGCTGGTGTTGTCATTGTCAGATCTTGTTTGGACAGCTGTATTTATAGTTGAGTACCATGGGTGTTGCTTTCTTGTCACATCTAGATGCAGTCTTCTGGCCTTCTGTCTCTTGCAGTCCTTCCCATCTTTTTTAGCGTTCCCCAAGCCTTAAGTATAGGCGCTGTGTTTAGATGCACGGGCCCCAGGTGAGCGGTTCTCAGCTTGGGCCGGGTGCCATGGGTGAGCGGTTCTCTGCATTTTGGTCACTAGTGGTTTCCTGTAAGAGTCTCCGTCTGCTGCAGAAAGATGCTTTGGCGAGGGATTAGCTCTATACTTAAAGTGCTGTGCCATGTGGGCAGGCTAAAGTGCCAGAGATCTGAGTCCCAAAGAGAAGAAAAGGGACCAAGAGAAGAGGCATACTTTTCAGCTAACATGATCAGATTCTAAGATTAGGTTTGCTTCAGCAAATGGTGCTTTTTATTAACTGAAACTAGTTTTGTAGAAATTCAAATCCCATGAATGATACTCGTTACTATAATGGTAAATATGTTTGTATTTTTTCTTCTAGAATCTCCCTGGGGAAAGACATGACTGTTTGCAATGATACATCCTGACAAGAAGTTGATATCAGAGAAGGAAAAGAAATTGACAGCTAGTGAACAGAATTTTAAACAACCAGGATTTTGTATTTATTATTTCCAACTATAGACTTCTGTTGCCACTTTTAAATTAGCAGAATTCCCAGAACTTGGACAAAGATAATTTCTTCTGGTTTTTGTTTGTTTTCTCTCTTTTTTTTTCTTTTTTCTTTTTTTTTTTAAATTTGATCGTGAGAAAACTGCAATGTCTAGGAAGCAAAGCCAGAAAGGTAAGATCACATATACATAAATTGTTAATAACTGTTGCCTAAGCCTGGGGTTGTGTAGCTTAGTGGTGGATGCTTGCCTTGCATGCATAGGGCCCTGGGTTTAGTCTGGAGCATTGTGTAAATAAGCAAGCCCAGAGCATAGGGACAGGACTAAAGCTCAAGGCTTGCAGGCACTTGTGAGGTGTGGATTTGATCAGAGCGTAGCTGTGGAGCACTGATCCTCAGATAAGTCTGTGGTTTGAAACTGTGCATTTAGTAACATGTCCTGAATGACTTTGCAAGTATTGTATCAGGTGTTAGTTCTGCATATAAGTTGGGAATTGATCTCCTTATTAGAAATTGCTTTCCTACTCAAGACAGATCTATCCAGTTGTAATAAATTTGTTAGAGGGTGAGGTGTGACCTGCTGCTGCTTTTTGTAGAGTGGCTATACCTTAGGGAGGTGTGATGGGAGATGCTTCCTGCCTCGTGTTTCCTATTCCCAGGGTAAGGAAAATGGCGCAAGAGTGAGAGCTTCCAGGCTCACTTCCTCCTTAGCTTTCCTTCCAGGTTTGCCACCCTGGCAACATGGAAGACACAGGCAGGAAGTGTGAGGAGAGGTTACGCTGAGGGAAGCAAAACAGGCTGCGCAGGGCCCTTCTCCAGTGCACTGGAGCGACCACGAGAGCCGCCATAGAGGCCACTGTGTGCTCATTTCAGGAGTGGCTGTAGGTGTCTTGACTTTCTTCTCTTGTTCATTTTAATTTTCAGTGTAATGTTCTTTAATTCAAAACAACTCCATGAAGGTCTACACATATTAAATATGCTTTAATTTCGATTTGGCAGTTCAAACCCTCATAAGAAAATAACGTGGCAGAGCTGCTCATAGCTTCGAAAGCTGTGCTTTCTTCGTATAACAGATTTTCATAAGGAAGCAGGCTGTAAGGAATCGTTAGATTACTAAAAACGTTCCAGTGGAACGACTTATAAACTGGGAAAGATTTTATAATTTTTCCTTCTAGTCAACAACATGATTGATCTCCCTGTAGTTACGCTAGAAGAGGCAAGCTTGAGTTTCTTCCTACAAGTGAGAACCACAGTAAGGAAAAGGATGCGGTGCTCGGGAGTCAGTGGTTCGCTCTGACAAGAGGAGCCTTCTTGTTTGTGTGTGTGAGAACACGCATGCTTGCTTGTATGTGCAGAGCGCATGTACGTGTGCAGGTTTCTATAGATGCCAGAAGCCTGTCAGAGTGGGTGCTGGGAACCAAACCTGCTCTTTAAGAGCAGCCAGGGGAGACTTTTAAAAAATCATCTCTTTCACATTTCAAATTATAACATAATTATATTACCTCCCCCTCCCTTTCCCCTCCTTGCTCTCTTTCAAACCGATGGCCTCTTTTTCAGTGTATGTTGCTTTCGGAAGGCCACCGGAGCTACTGCAGTGCTGTTACTCAGGAAGACCTAGAGATCAGACCAAGTGGCATTTTGTCATCTAAATTTACCCTCTCTGATTTGCTCCCTTTCCAAGCATGTAAGGACTTACACACACACACACACACACACACACACACACACACACACACACACACGAGACTAAGGACAACCCTCAGGTTTGAGGTTTGTTTTTCCTTAGGCCCTGTCCCCGTGGTTTTTGAAACAAGGCCTCTCTGTAGCCTGGGGCTTGCCAGTTAGGCTAGGCTGGCCAGCTAGCAAGCTTGCAGTAGTCAGTCTGCCTCTCAGTCCCCAGGACTGGGATTATAGGTACTTGCCACCAAGCCCAGCTTTGGTTTTGGACATTAAACCAGGGCTGCATCCTTGTATAGCAAGAGCATTAAGTATGGAGTGAGCTATCTCCTCAACCCCATATTTTTCTTTATTTTTCTAAATGTCCTTTTTCTCCTTAATACAATAGTCCTTTTCTTCATTATTAAGTACTATTAGTAGAATAAAAGATTATCACTGATACTAAAATCAGAGTGTTGGTAGTGACAGTTCTGTGATAGTAGCTAGCTTGCTTGCCCGCCCGCTCTCTCTCTATTTCTCTCTCCTTCCTTCCTTCCTTCCTTCCTTCCTTCCTTCCTTCCTTCCTTCCTTCTTTCTTTTTTTCTTTCTTTCTCTTGTCAAGCTTTCTCTGTGTAGCCCTGGCCTGCCTCTGCCTCACCTGTGGGACTAGAGCTGTGCGCTGCTCCACTTGGTGCCGGCAGCTTTCCCCCTCGCACTCCCATTTACAGTGGAGCCCGAGCCCCTGCAGGCTCTGATGGTTCATGTGAGGAACCAGCTCCGTTTGTAATTCTATCACAGCTCTGCAAGCTGGTATGGAAATGACAGGTCTAAGACTTGTTGATAAGGAAAGAGCTAAGACACAGCCTTACTTGACACCATATTTATTTCTGACAACTTGCTGACCCATCTTTTATGATCTACCATGTAGGTCACCTCTATGCTTTGCCCTTCATCCATACATAGCTTCTCCCTCCCTCTCTTTCTTTTTCTCCCTCCTTCCATCCCTCCCCGTCCTTCTCTTCTTTCCTTTCTTCTTTCCTATCCTTTCTCCCTCTCTCCTTACCTCCCTTCTCTCCTTTTTTCTTTCTTTCATCTATCTTGTAATCCAGTGCTAGGGAGACAGGGACAGATGGGTTTCTGGCACTCACTTGCCAGCCAGCCTAGTCTAGGTACAAGCCTCTCGCCAGAGAGACACTGAGAGACGGTTACTTTGATTGTCAGTCGGCGCTGCCTATGTCCAGTTCCTACAGTAACCACTTCTGTAAGAGTTTACATTTGTTCAGACATTGCTTTTCAGTTTACTTTTTAAAGAAGATTTATGTTTGTTTGCTCACTTATTTTGTGTGTGTGTATCTGTGTAGGGACATGCTTGGCTTTGTGTGTGAGTGTGTGTGTGTGTGATGTGGCTTCCGTGTGGAGCTCAGAGGAAAACTTGAAGGTGTCCATTTTCTCCTTCCACCATTGAGCCCCCGGGATCCAACTCAGATCATCAGGCTTGGCAGTGAGACCTTCGCCTGCTGATCCGTTATGTGGGCTCTTGAGTTTACTTTTTAACTCTCTGTGTAGCCCTGACTGTCTGGAACTCTGTAGACCAGGCTGGCCTCGAACTCGCCGAGATCACCTGCTTCTGCCTCCCAAGTGCAGAGATTAAAGGAGTGCACCACCATGCCTGGCTTACTTTTTTTAATTTTCAAGAGAGTTGAATAAAAGGAGAAAGATGGCTAATGATAGCGAGATAATGACACTCCCAGGTTCTCTGGGCTTCCAGACTTCCTGGTCTCCGGCTTTACTTGCGTTTACCTGTATTTAGTTGGGTCTTACTTTTCTAGCCTTTCTTTGCCCGTGGTAAATGTAAATCGTATTGTTCCCCATCTTGCCTTCTGTCTGTGTAAGGAGTATCTAGGAGTTATAGCAAGAACGTACAGGAAGCTGATGTGCACGGCACTGTTGAAGCAATGGAGCTCGGCGAAGTAGTGTCCGGTGAACAGCGCCTGGTACGCCGCCCCGTACAGCACGGCGCTGACTCGCTGGCCGCTGCTCCGGGACTCGGTGTTACTTTAGACAGGGATAGTACTGTAACTGATTTTCTCATTTTTTTTTGTCAGTGAAAAATTGAACAAGCCCCTGGCTGGGAATATTACCCAGTGGTAGAGCTTTTGCCTAGCACACAGGATTTGGACTTGATGCCCAGCACTGCAGAGAATGAGGAGAGATTCTCAGATTATAATCCCATTTTTCACCTCACTTTGTGAGGACTACTTTGTCATCATTTATACGGTGGGAAATGGTGTCATCGGTCTAAATAAAAGATAGAAATTTGGTAGCTCCCTGAGAATCTCTAGACACACTCCACACCCGAGTCAAGTCTTCTGTACACTTAAGTTTGCAGTCTAGAGTGGGGGTTGGGCAGGTCTTCTGATGAAGCGAAGTCTGTTAATAAAGTCCCTTCAGCACTTCAGAGCCTTTGTGTATTCTTGTTACCTTCGGACTGCTCAGGGCAGAGTTCAAGCCTGTGGTGGTTTTCTCCATTCCAGAAGTGGTGTTCTGGGAGTCTGTTGCACGGGTGATGGTGATGACGATGGTGATGATTTAGTTACCTATTTTGAGACAGGGTCTCACTTTGTAACCCTGGCTGGACTGGGACTTACTGTATGGACCTTGAACTCACAGATCTGCCTGCCTCTGCCTCCTGAGTGCTGGGATTAAAGATGTGCGCCACCACCACCTGGAGAGTGCGTGTTTTCAATTGTGCAGTGTAATAAGCTCTTATTTACATATTATATATTACATTAATATCTTACATATTAAGATAGTATATTTTTATTGATCTGGTTTCAATTCTTTTGTGTGTATACCCAGAATTGGGGTTACTGAATCATACGGTAGTTGTGTTTAATCTTTGAGGGAGCCACGGTTTGGTTTACAGTAGACGCTGTCCCTCATGTCACAGGCATCATGCGCCAAACTTGCAGTCGCCCCAGCTCTGGACCAGGCTTGTTTTCTGGGGTTTCTTTTGATGTTATGTCATCATTAGACCTAAAACAACTTTACCTGATTCCTTTCCTTTCCTCCTCTCTCCTCCCCTCCTCGTTTCTCCTCTTTCTTTTCTCTTTTTTCCCCTCCCTCTTTCTCTTCTTCTTTTCTTCTCCCCTCTCCTTCCCTCTCTTCTTGCCTCAGCCTTCCAGGTGCTAAGGTGATAAGCCAGACATCATTTCCTGACCCTCTGTCTGCTTTATAAAGCCCACAAAACAGGAATTAAAACTTAGTGTTTGTATGCAGGGTGGGTGGGTGGGGAGGTGATGCACACCTTTAGTTCTGGCACTTGGAGGCAGAAGCAGTTAGATCTTTGAGTCAGAGACCAGCCTGGTCTACAGAGTGAGTTCCAGGACAGCCAGGGCTTCACAGAGAAACACTATATCAAAAAAAAAAAAAAAAAAAAAAAAAAAAAAAAAAAAACCCAAACAAACAAACAAAAAAAAACCCTCAAACAAATAACCCCCCAAAATTTGTTGTTTATAAAGATGTCAGTAGTAATTTAAGTGACATACTGTTTTCTGAACAGTCTTAAATGTATATTAGTTGAAGTAACTAAGAATTTTAAGCTGATTCCTAATAGTCTTAAATGAGTGAAAATAGGAAACTGCAGTCAGACATGGCAGCTTTACTGAAGAGGGCGGGTGGGGTTGGACTTAGAGGGTTCTTCGTCTTGTTTGAATTTAGCACAATTGCATTCTTTAAAAATGTGTCTCTGAAGTCTTATGACTGGTCAGAGTACAGAGTATAAGGGACTGTTGAGTGTTCAGCAATAAAGGGGATATTTATGTCACTTCCTCCAAAGCCCAAGGCACGTCTTGGAGGAAGGACAGAGTCGTGTGGACTTCTGGGTGCAGCCTGCCTGCTACACTTTCCACCTCGTGACAACTTGTACAAGATGTACCCAGGAGTGAGCCTGCTGTGCTGTCAGGGAAGAGGGAGGGGCTCATCCCTCCCTGAGGACATGTGTAGTTAATAGTTGATGAGGAAGGAAGATGTTCTCTTTAGTGGTGTAGTCACGGTTAGCTTCTTCCTATGCTCCTTATAGGTCCGTTACCAAAGGGGTGGTGGCCGGAGAGACGGCTCAGGGTTAAGAGCGGGGGTGGTTCTTGATCGTCAGGTGGGAGGTAGCTCAGTAAAGGGCTTACAGTGCACAATGAGGACTTGAATCTGTCCTGAGCTCAGGCCTGCACTGTAATGTAAAGCCCAGCACTTGAGAGGTAGGGGCAGGGGGCCATGCCTTAAACAACCATAAGCATGCTCTTACCACAGCTAAATAGAAAACAGATTCCAACTTAGATTTTGTGGGGGGGGGTGCAGATGCCTGTGTGTTCACATGGTTGTGGACCCAGAGTCCAGGCTTGGGTATCATTCCTCAGGAGCCATCCACTTTGGTTATTGAGACAGGGTCTTTCATTGGTCTGGAGCTCACTGACTAGGCTAAGCTGGTTGAGCAGCAAGCTCCAGGGATCTGCCCGTCTCTGCCTCCCCTAGGCTGGGATTACAAACACAAATGTGTCTGGCTTTTTGAAAATGAGTTCTGGGATTGGAGAGCTGGCTCAGTGGTTAACAGGATTGGCTGCTTTTTCAGAGGACCCAGGTTCAATTGCCAGCACCCACATGGCAGCTCACAACCATTCGTAACTCTAGCTTCAGAGGACCCAACACACTTTTCTGACTTTCACGAGCACTGAGCTATCTCCCTAGTCCTCTAATTCTTTAGGCCTTGGAACGTATTTGGAATAAAGGTAGAATTTAAGCTCTAAATGAAACTTTTAACTAAAAAACATTTGTTTGTAATAATAGCAAAAGAATTTGGAATATACTATCACATTTCAATGTTTTTTATACTCCCTTTGTCAGATTTTCCCCTATCACTTGCATAGCTGAGATTTTAATTCCCAGACTACTCCCAGGTGGGTTTCAGGAATCAGTAATGCTGAAACCATCTGGGAGGGATCTTAGGCCTTAGTCTAGACTGTTGAGGCCCAGCCTACATTCTGGCATAAGAGTCCTCAGAAGGTAACCATGCACATCAGAATTTGAGACGTACTTTAACCTTTTCTGGGGATTGCCTCTCATAGAATTGAAGCATTCAGTGTTGAGGCATTGGTGCAGTGATGGATGTAACTCAGTGCCAGAGCTCTTGTCTACCTGATGTAAGTCAGTAGCCAGCATCTCACACACAGATACCCCCCATACACACACACACATGTGCTGTGGTAATTTACTGATTATATACTCACAGTTTAGTAAAAAACTTGAAAAAAAATGGAATAACTCGTTGGAGGTTTGGTTTTGTTTACTTTGCTGATTGAGTTTTATTTGCTGAATACAAATTTGGACATAGTACTGTTAATACAAACTTGAATATAGTGTTGGTAACACAAACTTGGATATAGTGTTGGTAACACAAACCTGGATACATTGCTTCATCACACCTCCAATCGGGGACCCTCAGTCAGTGATTGCATTCATGAAATTCAGAGTCTAAGAGTGTGTGCATGGCAGGCAGTCTAGGAGACAAATTGCTTGCATTTGTTGTAAATTGATTGTTATCAGAGACGCCCCACATCTCTTACAACATCACAGGCTTATCTCTTGCTTATCACATTTTGGGGGGGCTTACAAATTAAGGTAGGATAACTAGAAAAGAGATGAAGGATTATAGAATACTTTTTTTTTTGGTTTTTCAAGACAGGGTTTCTCTGTGTAGCCCTGGCTGTCCTGGAACTCACTCTGTAGACCAGGCTGGCCTCAAACTCAGAAAACCGCCTGCCTCTGCCTCCCAAGTGCTGGGATTAAAGGCGTGCACCACCACTGCCCGGCTAGAATACTCTTAATATGCTTGACATATTGCTACTTTCCTCAAAATATACTTTAAAACATAAACAGTTGAGAGCACTTGCTGCTCTTGCAAAGGATCTAGATTGGTTCCAGTACCTACGTGGTGGTTGGCAACCATCCAAGACTTCAGTTCTAGGGCATTCAATGTTCTTCTGTCCATTGCACATACAAGGTGCACATACATACATGCAGGCAAACACTTATACACCTAAAAATACTTTTTTTTTTTTTTTCGGAGACAAGGTCTCACTGCATAGCTCTGACTATCCTGGAATTCACCACGTCGAACAGGATGGTCTTGAACTCACAGAGATCCACCTGCCTCTGCTTCCTAAGTGCTGGGACTAAAGGTGTGTGTCACCACACCTGATACAAATAAATTAAAAAAATTTTTTTAATTTTATGACTAACTCAAAATATGGTTATATGAGCTATCTATGTAGTGGAAATTTCTGAGTAGTATCTAAATCATTAGTAATTATATGAGGGAAAAAGTAGTTAGTCTTCGATTAATAGAATGCATAGATTAAGCCGGGCAGTGGTGGCACACACCTTTAATCCCAGCACTTGAGGAGGCAGAGGCAGGTGAATTTCTGAGTTCGAGGCCAGCCTGGTCTACAGAGTGAGTTCCAGGACAGCCAGGGCTACACAGAGAAACCCTGTCTTGAAAAACAAACAAACAACAACAAAAAAGAATGTGTAGATTATATCAGGGTTGAATATGTTTTCCTTTTATATTCTTTCAGATTCATCAGGATTCATTTTTGATTTGCAGTCCAATACTGTACTGGCCCAGGGAGGAACCTTTGAGAACATGAAGGAGAAGGTAAGATAATTACTATGGATATGTGAATATTATAGGAAAATTGATTAATATAAGCAGTGACTATCACAAATGCATTCTGAAAATGAAACCTGCAGGGCATAGTAGCACACGCATTTCTTTCCAGTACTCAGGGGCTGAGGCCGGTGGAGCTCTGAAACCAGCCATCCAGTCTACGTAGCGAGTTCCAGGCCAACCAGGGCATCATTGTGAGACCTGATTCGAAAGAAAAGGGAGGAGCATGGGGGAGAAGAAAATGGAGTCCTAGGAACAAATTAGAATGCCACTATATAGTCAGGATGGCTACCACAGTGTCCCTGAGGGAGCAGTCTATCAAAATGTGCAAAAATGCTTTTCTTTTGACATCTCCATATATGTTTATTCTAGATTCTTTAAAGACACTCAGTACTAATGCTTTTACTAATGTTTATATGACTGAGGATGATTCTCTTTTCTTTTTTGTCCCTTTAATTTTTGATTTATTTATCTCTGTGTAGCCCTGGCTGTCCTGGAACTCACTCTGTAGACCAGGCTGACCTCCAGCTTATAGAAATACAGACTGCATCTGGCTCCTGAATGCTGGAACTAAAGGCATGTGCTGCCACACCTACCTGACTCAGAGACCAAAATTTTAATGTTTTTCTAATTAGCAGATATTAATTGTATATGGTAATGGACTAAGGTATAAAAGTTAAGAGAATAATTCATGTCTAAAATTCTATAACAATGTTGTATTTGAATTGAAGATGTCAGTGAGTGAACTCATGACGGAACAGGAAAATTGTGAGCTGCAGCCACTGAAAGGACACGAGCTGTGACTTCTGGTGGCAGTAAGCTCATGTGGCTCCTGCATCTTCAGTTCTACCATTTTCTTCCCAAACCACTCTTAGCACTTCCTTCAGAAATAATTATACATTGTACAGTAAGACACATAAAGTTGAAAAGGAAGAAGATACAGTTATCTACACAGAAAAATCCAGGAAAACAACAAATGATTAGGACAAGTGAGTTTATCAAAAAAAAAAAAAAAAAAAAAAAAAAGCTCATTGAAATGGCTAGCTATAAAATAGATACATAATAATAAAATATTTGGGGCTGGAGCTCAGTCCTTTAACTTTTTACGTATTTATCTTATGTGTATGAGTATTTTGCCTGCATGGACACATGTGTGTGCCTCACACACAAGTCAGAAGAGAGCATCACATAAACAGAAAGCCGATGTCGCAGTGCATACTTGTAATCCTAGCACTGGTGGTCCACATGCCTGACCCCTGGAGTTTGCTGGCCTGCCAGCCTGCCAGCCTGCCAGCCTGCCAGCCTGCCAGCCCAGGGCAGTCAAAGAGCCTGTCTCAAAACAATGATGAACACCTGAGATTATCCTCTGGCCTCCACACACATGTGTTCTCATGTACCTGCATGTACATGTGAATATTCAGTTGATATAAGTTACGTGCTTTCCTTTCTTTCTTCCTTTCTCTCTCTCTCTCTCTCTCTCTCTCTCTCTCTCTCTCTCTCTCTCTTTCGTTCATGTAGATGGGTGTTTGTGTGCATGTATGTCTGTGCAGCATGTGCTTGCAGTGTCTGCAGAGGCCAGATCCCTTGGAACTAGAGTTATAGGCGGACATTAGACTCACGTGGGCACTGGGTCCCCTGGAAGAGCAACCCATGCTCCTAGCCATTAAGCAATCTCTAACCCCTATAAACTATATATTTTTCATTTCAAAAAAATATAATGTCTAACAAAATCGCATATCTTCCAGGCATGATTGCACACGCCTTTAGTCACAGCACTCAGGAGGCAGAGGCAGGCAACATTCATGAGTTTGAGGAGCAGGTTTTAGGCCAGCCAAAGCTACATAGTGAGACCCAAACAAACATAAGCCAGTTGGGTCTATCTGTCTCATAGAATAGTTTGGAATTATCAGTAACACTGATTATAGGCTCTGTGCTATTCAGAATTCTGATAGCTCCAGAGGAGACCTGACTTTGCGTTGTTCTAGGCACTGAGGATTCAGCAACAGGCAAACAAACTAGCGGCCAAGGATGGCGCTCCAGAGTGAGTGCTGGCTTTGCGTGAACGAGACCCTGAATTTACCCCTAGCACTGCAAAAAAGAATGTCTGTCTACCAAGAGGAGAGTGAGTGAATTAGTGTATTGTACAATAGGAGTGCCATGTACAGTGTATGTTAACTGTATGAGTAACATGTACAGTGTATGTGAAAATATGAGGAGCAAATGTATGTTAACTATGTGGATAACATGTATAGTGTATGTTAAACTGTATGAGGAACAGATACATGTTAGGAATATGAATAACATGCAAATCAATATGAAGAAATGCTCTGTGACAAAATTGAAAATAAGCATGCATGATAAATAATAATGTTTATATAATATAAAATATATATTGCCTGTGGAGATACACATACATCATGAAAATGCAAATATATTGAAATTCTGAGGAGAGATTTCTGAAGAGAGAAATGGGATTTAATAGATGTTCATTGGGTTTTGTTTGAGTTGTTTTTATTAAGCTGGGTTGTCACCAGTTGTCCATTATGTCTCATGCACCTAAAATAGCTTGTAATGATTCAGATGCTGTCTATAAGTTACCTCTGTAGAGTTTTCACACAACTGAATGACAGAGACAGTTTTGAACGGTGCTGGGTAGGAATCTCAGCTGCTGGGCTGGAGGAAGAGCTCAGTAGGTGAGGGCAGTTGTTGTGTGCATGAGGACTTGGCCTCACACCCATAAACCCCAGACAGACCTGATATTCCTGCTACCCCAGCAGTGTGACAGGCAGAGACAGGAGATCACTGCAGCCTGTCTCAAGGAAGTAAAGTGGAAACTTACCGAGCAGAACAGTGTCCTCTGGCCTCTCGTGTGCATGGATGCTTACCTACACATGCATTCATAAATACCACACTTGCATATTCATACCACAGACATTTAACACCCTGAGCTGTTAGGGTTAATGGTTCGTTACATTTCTACTTTCCCTATAGTATAGTGAAGAGCCACTGATGCTAACTTAATAGCTGGTACCTAAATTAAGCTTCTCTCTCTCTCTCTCTCTCTCTCTCTCTCTCTCTCTCTCTCTCTCCCTCTCTCTCTCTCTCTCTTTCTCTCTCTTTTTTTTTAAGACTAGTTTTCTCTGTAGCCGTGGCTGTCCTGGAACTCACTCTGTAGACTAGGCTGGCTTCAAACTCACAGAGATCCTCCTGCCTCTGCCTTTCGTGCTGTGATTAAAGGACTGTGCTGTAGTATATTTTTATATATTTTATATATATTTAAAAATAAAAAAATTAAAAAAAACAAAATATAAAAATTAAAATTATTACTATGTTTGTGTGTGTGTGAGAGAGAGAGAACACACACACACACAATGCGAGAGAGAGTGAGAGAGAACACAGATGTGTACCAGGTAGCTTGTGTAGAGGTCAGAGGACAACTTGGAGAGTCAGTTTCTTCTTCACCACGGGCTCTGGAGTGACCTCAGGCTCCCACACTACTGTGGATGCTTCATCACGGCCGTCTCTCGGTCGCTCCCTTTTATTTCTATGATGCTCTGTGTTTTACATTTCAAAATTAAGTTTTCTTGTGGTGTTACTGTTTTTCTGCTCACTGTTCCCGGCGTGACGGTTGTGTGTGTTCTTCCTGACACCGAGCCGTGACCGTACTGCTGAACTGCACGGGCACTGTTACTTGCCCTGATGCACTCTGCTGCCCAGTGACCTGCTCGCGCCCTCTCTTGCAGATAAACGCTGTGCGTGCGATAGTTCCCAATAAGAGCAACAATGAGATCATCCTGGTTCTGCAGCACTTTGACAACTGTGTGGACAAAACAGTGCAAGCGTTCATGGAAGGTAACACCGTCTCGTGACAGCGCCCGCCGCACACTGCCATCTTTGTTAATGTAGATACTCCTTTCATTCCCAAGCTATAGCAAAACCGGAAGAGGCAAGCTAAGAAAACTTGTTTATTGTTAGATATGTTCTCCTCCTCCCCAAACCAAGAAACTGTGCAGCTGGCAGACTGGGACTTGAACAGAATTAGATAAAGTAAGTTAAGAGACCATTGCAAAGGAGTAAGTCAGCGGCCCAGGAACACATGACCAATTCAAGACTCGACATTGGCTTCCAAGCTCCACTGTGGTTTAGGTTGGTTCTGCAGTGGACTCAGATGTGTGGGTTCACTTTCCTTATGCTTCTATGTGTTAGATAGAGACAAATGACAGCCTTATCCAACTCCTCAGACTTACAGAGTTAAGTGTTTCTTAAAATTCTTTCCATATAACTTGTTTGAAAAAATTTTACTTGAAGATGTTTTGCCTTTGAACAGAGTGGTCAGGGCTCCTGGATGCATTTTCTTGAATTTTCGAGTATAGAATGGACAGGTCCAAATGCTATACTTTTTTCTCTGTAGTCATGTTTTCTTCATAATTTTAGGGTTTGAGTATAGTGTAGGGTGCAGCTTTTCCCAGATACCACAGGCAGTGGTATACTTGGGTAAAGACAGTCTGTCATCTTTATATTCACACCAATATTATGGAGAAAGAATCTTGAATGCCTGAAGGAGTTCTCAGTAGGCCTCTACAGCAGAAGCATCGGCTGCCTCAGCCCCGCGTGTAGCAGTGATACAATGCACTCATTCCTTCTTGACCTTGTATGGCAGAAGAGGAAATCTCTGTTTGATTTCTTTTTCAGGTAGTGCCAGTGAAGTACTCAAAGAATGGATAGTAACTGGCAAAAAAAAGGTAAGATTGAATTACGTGTAAGAACATGATATTTATATTGTTTTGTTTTAATTGGGCTTTAGGCAAGATGGCTTAACAGTAAGATTAGCATACTTTTCTTCCGAGGACCTGGGTGCAGTCCTCAACCCCACATGTAAGCTTGCTGTCTGCACATCCAGTTCCAAGGGACCTAGACCTCTTTGACCTCCGCAGGCATCAGGTGTGTGCGTGGTGCACAGGCATGCGTACTCGAGGACAGGCATCAGGTGTGTGCGTGGTGCACAGACATGCGTACTCAAGGACAGGCATCAGGTGTGTGCGTTGTGCACAGACATGCGTACTCGAGGACAGGCATCAGGTGTGTGCGTGGTGGACACACACACAGAGGACTGAGCACTCACGTAGTTTCTAAGAAGAAAAGGGGCTTTAAAGAATACTTGCTAATATTGAAGAGCTTGTTTGGAGGTTCCAGCAGAGGAGCATAGGGACAAATGACAGTGAGGGCGGAGTGGGACACCTGCCTAGCCAGTCATGTCAGCCCAATCTGCCCTGTTGATGAGTGGGGTGACGTGCCACAGCCCTCTCGCCCATACCTCCTATACTATTTGAAAGAGATTGTTACATATGTCTTGTTTTCCATCTCAAAAATGCCAGTTTTGACGTTGAGATGTGACAGAGTATTACGCAGCGAGCTAGCTCCCTGGGCTTGAAGTCAGAACAGTTAAGTTTGCTGGTGCAGTCGCTGCAGTGCTCTAGACAAGACTAGACACACGCGAGCATGTTGGAGAAAACAGTTTCTCCAGACTGGTTTTCAATGGGATTTGTTTCCTAGGTTAGCAAAAACAGTCCAGTTTGCAGGCCAGGTAACCTTGGCATGGATAGTCTCTACTGCTGGTGACTGCCCATTTAAAGCCAAAGGGCAGCGTCTCCTTCTTTAAAAACCTGTCTGTCTCGCTGTATTTATTTACTGTTTGCACGTGCACGAGCTCACAGTGAGGACCGCTTTGTGCATCTGCCCTCTTTTCACCTGGATGTGCTTTCTGGGGTGCCAGGCTTGACTGGCACCTTTGCATGCTGCCCACCTTCCTGGCCCAGCTTCTGCTCTTGCAGGCTGTGTGCCTTCCAGAGACAGCTGCTACATGTTAAAGAGCAGAAGGCACGCAGGCTTCCAGGTCGGTCAGAGCTGGCCTTCTGTTCTGCTTTATCTGGTCTTGGGAGCTGTGGGTATTGTTCAACTTTAGTTTGCTCCTCTATAAAGTAGAAAGATACAGACATGGTGGTCCATACCTGTGATCCTAGCACTCTGAAAGGGGCATAGGAGGGTCAGGAGTTCAAGGCATTGTGAGCTACGTAGCACAACCCTGTCTGGGGGAAAAAAGACAACAAAAGTAAAATAATATTAATACATATGCATTCTTGTTACAGTGCCTAAATATTAGTTCTTAATCCCTCACCTATACCCATTGAAATCCCAATGCTTCCCTCACAGGATTCTAGCTGGGTTCAGAATCGTTCCCACAGCTCTACCCCAGATGTAGTTCCTTTAAGAAATGCTCAACTATGGGCTTTCAGTTAAGTCTGACTCCGTTAGGAGTGTCCTTCCTGCGTTAGGTTGGTATTGTGTTCTGAAATGCTTTCCTCTAAACTTAACTATTGTGTTTGTATTGTATATATGTGTTAGCGTGGGCTGTACGTGCCATAGTGTAGACGGCAGCTTTTGGGAGTTGGTTCTCTCCTTCCACATGGATTCCAGGGATTGAATTTAAGTTGTCAAGTTCGTTTGGCAAGAGCTTTTAACCATGAGAGGTCTTGCCAGCCCTGAGATGCTTTCTTGACCAAGCCAGGCTTGGCCTTATCATCACCACCACCACCACCACCACCACCACCACCGTCGTTGTCGTCATCATAATCATTTGGTTTTCTTTGAGTAGTCCTGGCTGTCTTGGCACAGGTTTGGCTTTGTTAACCTTTGAGAATTTTTTCCCAGAGGCATACAGCACTGTTCAGGCTCTCATGAGACTTTCTAAATTTTGCTGCACCCAGCAAACATGGCTTTGAGTAGTCAAGAAAACACCAATGTTGTAATTTATTGACCTCAGAATATAAATTATTGATAGCACATGATATGCACATGGTTGGAAAGTATGTATGAGACATAATATACAAATTTCTTAAAATCTGGGAAAAAGTGGATTTTGTTTGGTACTCTGCAGTGTGAAAACCTGTTACAGCTAACTGTTGGGATTAGTTCAATAGGAAGTGATTGTGGGCAAGAATTCCATATGTGGGCTGATAATGAGAAGACATGGCCTGTTCACATGGGAGAAAGCAGGAGGAAGAGAGGAGAAAATTGAATGCCACATTGAGGAGTCGTCCTGCTGGACAGGGCCTTCTAAGGCCTGGCATGAGGGTGGAGCAGTTTTATCCTTCCAGCTTTAGAGTTAAGGTTTGCCAGTGTAGCTATCTGTTGTTAAAACAAAGGCAAAGACTTTTTTTCCCTTTGTAGTCATATGGTTCAGATTTCGAAGGTATAAATGGGAATACCCTGAAACAACTTTATTCCATCTCTTTTCTCCAGCCGTTGGTGCCCCTGTTTCTTCCCCAGAGTTTTATTTACTAGTTTATCCTTTTGTTTGCTTGCTTGCTTGCGTGCCCGCCGGCCCGCCCACCCGCTTGCTTGCATGTTTGTGTGTTTCTGCACTGGAGTTTGTATGCAGAGCCTGATGCATGTCAGGCAAGCACTCCACACCGAACTCAACCCCTGGCTCTTGGGAATTTCTATTGCAGCTCCTAAGATAGTTTATTACATTAAACAGTTAGGCATATATACTCTTCTTTGCACATTCCTTATAACAGATCCTGGAATGTATAAGTCCTACTGATGTACATTTGCATGGCTTCTAGTCTTTATTAATATTAATATAACGGTGCTGGCATGAATGATTTTGTATACATTTGTCATTCCTGACTAGGGTAAATTGCTAGTATTAGACTTGCTGTTGAGAGGCTTGTGCATTTGTAACTTTCAAAAGCATTACTAGGTTTTCACTTGTACCTAGTGTTTATGAAAATGCCTGGTGATTTCCAGAGCAGTCAAAGCTGTCTGTCAAGTGGAGCCAGCGACCTCTGTGTTTAAACCCCTTGACCTTTGCTGACCTGCTCAATGAAAAGCTGACTGCAGTGCGGGTTTCGTTATTTGTTGATTATTAGGCTGAAGTTACGCCTCATTCAGTTAGTTATAGATTATATTCTTTCATTTTGGTTATTGTGGTTATTGAGCGTTCTGTTTATATTTCACTTTAAAATATGGTTACAATTTTTTTCATGTTTTATAACTTCATTTTAAGATAGGTTTTGCGATGAAAATATTTTATGTTGATCTTGAGTTCATGTAAAATATAGTTTTACACAGAAAGTGTTATTTTTGTCAGTAGTTAGATATAAACAAAAGTATCTTCAGTTTCCAGAAGAATGTATGCAAATTGGTGGCACTAACTTGTTTTGGTAGCTGGTATTGATTACCTCTGTGAGCTGTGTTGGAGGGCCTGCTTTTTCTTCTCTCTTTTCAAATCTTTGATAACCTTAGAACAAAAAGAAGAAAAGCAAGCCAAAACCTGCATCAGAAGCAAGTAGCAGCGCCCCAGACTCCAGTAAGTCGGCACCTGTTCAAGAGGAGCAGCCTGCATCTTCAGAGAAAGGCAGCATCAATGGTTACCATGTAAACGGTGCCATCAACGATGCTGAGTCTGTGGACTCACTCAGTGAAGGTCTGGAGACACTTTCAATAGATGCCAGAGAGCTGGAGGATCCCGAGTTTGCCACAGCAGACACACTGGACAGAACTGGTGAGTCTCTTAACACATTTTGGGAAGTTAATTCACTCCAAAAGTACTGGGGATCTCTGCCTGAGGCACTTATCACTACATTAAGTATAACTGGTCTTTTACTTTATAGTTGCCAACTTCATCTTGAGTAACTTACCGGAGAACGTAAAAAAATAGAATTCTTATTTGTCTCAGATTTTTCTAAAATACATAGTGCTAACACTTCTGACATTGAGTAACAGAGGGATGCCTTAGTATTTAGAAATCAGAGAGTGACTTTTTAAATATGATCTTTTAAAATATGATAGGATTACTATAGAAACAGCAGTAGAGAGATGATGGTGACTCTCAGGAACACGAGAGGGATGTTAGTCAGAGACATGGACACCAATAGCGTAGCAGAGCACACTTGGGGGGCTGAGTTAGCTGAGCAGTCCCCAGTACTGAAAGAAAATAGGTAGAAATATTTTAGGAATATGTAATACTAACTATAATTATCACTTTATTGACAGCTAGATTTTTGTTGGTCTTTTTAAAGTTTTTTTTTTTTTTTTTCTGAGACAGGGTTTCTCTGTGTAGCCCTGGCTGTCCTGGAACTCACTCTGTAGACCAGGCTAGCCTTGAACTCAGAAATCCGCCTGCCTCTGCCTCCCAAGTGCTGGGATTAAAGATGTGCGCCACCACTGCCTGGCTTAAAGATTATTTTTATAGTCCTATTTTTTTTTTCTTTTTTTATTGACTCATTTTCTGTGTCTGAGTGTTTTGCCTGCACTATGTTTGTGTACCACATGTGTGCCTGGTGCCCATAGAGGCGAGAGGAAGGTGTCAGGTCCCCTGGACTGGAATTACAGATGGTCATGGGCTGCCATCTAAGTGCTGGGAACGGAATCTGGGGCCTCTGCGAGAGCAGCCAGTATTCTCAGCTGTGGAACTCTCCCATCTCCCTGCATTTGGTTTCTAATGAAGACTGAAGATTAGTTAATACTTGGAAATTCATGTGGTTTTATACATTTCTTTGTTAACAATTTTGTTAAAGGCCAAGGAGAAACTGGGAATCTTTCTCTTTTAAAAATGACATACTTGGAGACTAGGCAGAGTGGCACATGCTTTAATCCCACCACTCGGGAGGCAGAGGCAGAAGCTGGCAGAGCTCTGTGAGTTTGAAGCCAACCTAGTCTACATAGGGAGTTCCTGCATAACCAGGGCTACACGGGGAGACCCTGTACCCCAACAACAACAACAACACCACAAAAGAAAAGAAAAAATAACTTCTCAGGCTGGGGCACTGCAGTGATGCTTAGTGGCTAAGAGCACCGTAGCTCTCGCACAGGACCCAGGTCTGGTCCCCAGCACCACATGGTGGTTCCCAGGCATCTGTAACTCCAGGACCAGGGAACCTAACACCTCTTCTGGCCTCTGGGGGCACCATTCGCATGTGCTGCACAGATGCACATGCAGGCAAAGAACTCACATACACAAAATAATAAAACAAATATAGAACTTAGTTAAATTAAAAATTACTTCTTTATTAATCTTGTTCCCTCTGCTTTAGTATTCCTAGTTTTGTAAATGTAATGTTAGTGTTGGAATTTTGTTCTGCCTTTTAGCTGTTTTTATTGGTTAATTCATACACATCACACACACACACACACACACACACATATATATATATATAAAATACACAAAAAATATTGTACCTGACTGCAGATGGATCAAGGCAACGGTAACCGTTGGATCCCGTGTCATTGTGTGCAAGCGTTATTCTCATTTTCTAGCTCTGCCCTTTCTCTACTCTAAAGTTTTTAAATTCTTTTTTTTCTTCCTCTGAGACATTATACATTTTTTTCTTCATTGCAGCTTATGGAAGCTAACAGCTTTTTTAATAGGCATGGTTTTGTCTGCTTTCTTTCTGTATCGAAGATAGCTCAGATACTTTACCCCACACTGCTGTAAACCACTGTCCTTTCTTGGACAGGATCTGTGCTGGAGAATGGTGTCTCTGACTTTGAGCCCAAATCTTTGACCGCGCAATCTGTCTCGAATGTCCAGCAATCCCGGAACGCTGCCAAATCTCTCTCCAGAGCCACCACAGGAGCACAGGTTTCAAATCTGGGAATGGAGAATGTTCCACTCTCTTCCACCAATAAAAAGCTAGGTAAGTCCAAGGCCTACTTGGGAAAGAAAAAACAACTGTTTGTGTCCAGAGAGAACAGATTGACCAGGAGTCGTTTCTGTCACATGCTGTAATCCCTGCATGCTCCAGCGGGTGTCCGAGAGGATTCAGATACTGTGCAGTCTTGCCTCAGCAATGGGGACCTTTTGTGAGTAGCAGCCAGTGCTACTCTGGGATGGCCTAGCTAACACTAACTGTTCCCTGAGCTTTACTGCAGCTGTTCATGCTGTGTGCTTTACGTCTGTTCTCCCAACAGGTGAGCACCTCTATCTGACAGGACATTTCAGAGGAAATGTCAAAGCTGCTCTCCGCAGCTTCTTGCCCTTACTGAAGTCAGAAGGCAGACCGAGGTGTTCACAAGAGCATGTCCACTGAAATACTTGGTATTGATTAGTGATAGCTCTTTACTTTCAAATATTTGACTATTATAATCATTTTGACAGAGAGTTACAATGCTCAGAGCATGCCTGTAATCCTAGTTCTCAGGAGCCTGCGGGAAGACCATACCTACCAGGCTAGCTTGGGCTAAGGTGGTTGATGTCATCTCAACAACAGATACTTAGCACCAGCTAGTACTGTTTGTGTGTGTCTGTGTGTTGTTTTGAGATAGGGTCTCCCTAAGTAGTCTGGCTGGCCTAGAATTCTCTGTGTATCCCAGGCTGGCCTCAAATTCACAGAAATCCACACGCCTCTGCTCCTGAGAGCTGGGATCAAAGGTATGGATCCCCACACCAAACAACTTTTTTTTCTTCTATGTTATAATAATTATTTAAATAAACAACTAGTTACTAAACAGAGCGACCCCTCAGTCCGTCACATGTCTAAGTGTGGTGGTCCACTCAAGAGAGCAGTGAGACAGAGAAAGATAGAGAGACCCCTCAGTCCGTCACATGTCTAAGTGTGGTGGTCCACTCAAGTGAGCAGTGAGACAGAGAAAGATGTGCAGCAGCATCGTAAACTGTAGCTGTTCTTTAAATCATTTATTCCATGTGACCTGAGTTTTAAAACTTTATTCTCATGTGTGTGTGTGTGTTATGTGTATACACATGTCTGTCTCTCTGCCTGCCTGCTATATACTCTGTGTGTGTGTGTGTGTGTGTGTGTGTGTGTTATGTGTGTACACATGTCTGTCTCTTTACCTG
>JANHMN010000012.1:4344377-4359072 GCA_030674055.1 Rhabdomys pumilio | reverse complement strand
GTGTGTGTGTGTGTGTGTGTGTTATGTGTGTACACATGTCTGTCTCTGTGCCTGCCTGCTGTATACTTGTGTGTGGACATCCAAGAAAAGGTCAGTTGTGTTTCTCCACCGTGGCATCTGGGGATCAAGCTCAGGTCTTCATTTGCTGGCAAGGGCCTCTGCCCTCTGCCCTTGCAGTTAACACTTCCTTTCCACTTGCCACTGAACAACTGGTCTGAGAATGTCTAGTCAAGCAAAAGTAAGGTTTGCACGGGACTTCAAAACGTTTAGCTTCCAAAGGAAGTCAATTGGATTGAGAGGACTTTATATTAAAAAATTAAACGGCTCCATTGGCATGGGCTTTAGTTCCAGCTACTCCAGAGGCTGAAGCAGGAGGGTCCCTTAAGCTGAGGAGTTTATGGTTGGTCTGGGCAGTATCCTAATAGTCACTAAAAACTGATGGAATTGAAAATGTAGGGGCCGGAGAGATGGTCTGCAAAACGGCTGCTGTACCCGAGGTCCTGAGTTTGGAGCCCGGTAGCCACATGGAGAAGCTGGGTATGGCCATGTGTATGAAGAGCCTGTACTGTGAGGACAGAAGGCCTCTGGCTTATAGGCCAGCCAGCCTTCCCTGTTGGATGCCCAAGGTTCCGTGAGAGGTGCTGTCTCAGAAACAAGGTGGAACCCTGGGAAGACGACTTACACTTAGACTACTTGTTGCCGAGTACCAGGGTTTGGTTCCAGCTCCCACAGCTGCCTGTATAACTCCAGTTGCAGTGGATCCCATGCCTGCTTTTGACCTGACAACACTGGCACATATGTGCCACACACATGGTGCACACACATATATGCAGCCAAAAAACTTACACACGTAAAATAAAAAGTAAAAAAAAAAAAATTTTTTTGCCTGCATGAATGTCTTTGTGAGGGTGCCAGGTCCCCTGGAACTGGAGTGACAGTTATGAGGAACAGTTAGTTGTGAGCTGCCATGTGGGTGCTGGAACTGAACCTGGCTCCTCTGAAAGAGCAGTCAGTACTCTTAACCACTGAACCATCTCTCCAGTCCAAAAAAGTAAATATTAAAAAAATAAAAATAAGTGGGGCGACTCCTGAGGGACAACACCCGTGGTTGACCTCTGGCACAGACTGCTGCATGCAGACATGTGCAGACACTACAAAATTGGAACTGTGGGCTGTGTGTGGCAGTGCGTACCTATAACCTCAGCCCTTCAGGTCTTGCAGACAGGAGCACACAGTTGAGAGTAGCCTAGGGTGTATGCAGTGAGCTCCTGTGTCAAAAATGCAAACTGAGCTAGGGTTTAGCTGAGTGTGGGCTCGAGAAACATGTACAGGGCACTAGGTGTGATTCCCATGCCTGCAGCTAGAAGACAGAAGGAAGGAAAGAGAGAAGGAAGATGTTTGTCCTAAGCTGGGTGTGCTAAGAAAGAAGGAAAGGAAGGAAGGAAAGAAGACGCTACATAGTGAGTTCAAGGCCAGCCAAGAATATGTGAGGCCCTGTGTCAAAAACAAAACAAAAACTGGGCCAGAAAGAGGGCTCAACACGTAAAAGTGCCCACCTGACTAAGTGACCCTTTGACCTCTAACTTGTGCCGTGGTGTGCGTGCCCATTCTTACAACGTCATCATGCACACTAATTATTGGTGTCACTGAGTGACCCTTTGACCTCTAACCTGTGCCGTGGTGTGCTTGCCCATACTTACACACTTGTTATCACACACTAATTATTGGTGTCTAATCCCAGCCCTTGGGAGGCAGAAGCAGAAGGATCGTTTCAAGCTCAGGGCTAACCTGGTATATGTATATTTGAGTTCCAAACCCAGCCTTGGTTACAAAGTGAGACCTGATCTCAAAAACCAGACTGGAGAGACAGAGAAACAAAGAAAACAAAGTGTGTATCTTTATACAACTAAAAGCATCTTGTAGTGGCAATTCGACCCCATCAGCTGTTTCTGTAACATCGGTGTTGTTAGGTAGAAAGGTCAGTAGAGCTCCTAGAAGCTCTTACGATATATTGTGCACTTCCTCTTTTCTGTGATAACGACTTCTCCATGTGTAATGTTTCAAACTGCACTGGAGAGTGATCGCCTTCTAGTTTCTTCAAGTCTGCATGGCAGATGAATTACTTGATTAGACCCTGTCATCTGTGGAGCTTTGACAATATGGTTCCTAGTCAGACAGTTTTCTTTCTTGACTTCTGAAGTTGTGATCTTAAGATTCTCTGCCCTTTTTTCCTCTCTCATATATTACATCCTACTGCGATTTCCCCTCTCCCCTCCCAGTGCCTCCTCCACCACTTCTCCTCCCCAGTCCACTCCTCCTCAGTTCTCTTAAGAGCAGGGCAGGTCTTCCAGGGGTATCAGCTGAACATGACTATTGCAATAAGACTAGGCACCTCCCCTCATTTCTAGACTAGATGAGGCAACCTAGGAGGAGGAGGAGAGTCCTGAGAGCAGGCAAGAGTCAGAGATGTCTCCTTCCACTCCCACTGTTGGGAATCCCACAGAAGACCAAACTACATAGCATCACGTGTATGCAGGGGCCTGCTTGAGACTTATACTGCTCTTTTTTCTTTAACAGTTTAGTCTACTATTATTTTCATTTCTGAAAGTTCAGTTGAAGAATTTGGAAATGTCTTCTATATCTCTGCTTAACATGTGCCTGTATTTGTCTGATAGTAGCTGTTTGATAGCTCCCCAAAATACTTTGTTATCGTCCTAGGGATTAAGGCTAGGGCATGCTAGGCAAATACTCTACCACTGACCCAATAGCCCCACCTTAATTTTTTATTTATTTTCTGTATATGAGTTCTTTGCCTGCAAGTCTGTCTGTATACCGTGTGTGTGCTCAGTGCCATGGAAGCAAAGGAACAGCATTGGATCCTTTGGAACTGGAGCTATGGACAGTTAGGAACTGCAGGGTGTGTGCTGGGAATCGAGCTCAAGTCCTCTGGACGAGCAGCCAGTGCCTTAACCCCTGAGCTATCTCTCTAGCCCAGACCCTCAGCTTTTGTTGTCCTTTCATACTTGATTCTAGCAGGTGTCATTTCTGTATCTGTTTCTGTTGGGTTTTTCTCTTAATCATGTTTATTTTTAAATGTCTTTTGTTTTTGTGTGTGATGATTATTTTTAATGGAATCCAAATATTATAAATTTTTCTTTGTTGATTAACAGATATTTGAATTCTTTCAATATTCTGTGTCTTGTTCTGGGACTCTGTTTTGTGAAAACAGTTTGAGGCTTACTTCTTTTTGCTTTTTGCCTTGTCAGATTAGATGAGAACAGCTTCAAATCGAGGGCTGATGCTGCTTCACCACTGGGCAGCATCCTCCCAAGCAGCTGCTGTGTGTATTGTGAGGGCCTTCTGTTTGCACAAGTGTGTGAACTGTCCACCCCTCAGCTTGCGTGGTGACATCCTCAGCTCTGTGTGCTGACTAATGTTGAGATTCTAGGGCTCTGTCTACCGCTGCTGTCCGACTTTGTGTGGCTTTCTGTGTGCTCAGTCTTGGGAATTCTAGCCTTGGCCTCTTCTGCCAGGCCTGGGAGTTCTCTATTGCAGCTTAGAAACTGTCCATAAGTAAGTTGGGGCAGTCAGAGGCTCGCTTCACTTGTCTGCCTTTTGGGGGAAGTACTGTCTGCTGTCCATTGCTAAGAGCCATTATTTTATATATTTCATCTGTGTTATGTATTCATTGTTTAAGATGGGAGGATAAATCCGATTCTTGTTACTTCATTTTGGTTAGGATACTTTAAAATATAAACATGAAATTTTGAAAAATAGAAGGTTTTTTTTTGTTGGAATGGTGGTCATTTGGTATACAGTCTTAGTCCATATGACATTTGACCTAAAACATTCAGATCCAACTTTTAATTTACATGTTCCCTTTTAAAATAATCTTTGTTTCCCTCCAAGGCTCTAACATTGAGAAGTCGGTGAAGGACCTTCAGCGCTGTACTGTCTCTCTCGCTCGGTACCGAGTTGTCGTGAAGGAAGAGATGGACGCATCCATTAAGAAAATGAAACAAGCCTTTGCCGAATTGCAAAGCTGGTAAGATTAAGTTGCTTTTCATACACCGTTAGCCCAGAGTCCATTTATAGATACGGTCAGCCACTCACTAATGTCTTTAATCCCCTCCTAACTACACAGTGGGGAAAAACTGAAGAACCTAGGCTGTGTTTAACTTTCTGCTTTGTTCTGTTGCTCTTGGCCAGTATGGGATTGGGGGGCACAGAGAACTCACAGTGCTTTAGAGAGGACTCTAGAAAAGGGCCTGTCTGTCAGAAACCAACACTGGCAAGTGACACACTGCTACAGCCAAGTCGGACAGGAGAAAGTCAGCTATCGGCTCACCCAGGAATCATAGCACTGGGGAGGCTGAGGCAGGAGAATCTAGGCCAGCCTGGCTACACGCAAGATCTTACAAACAAACAAACAAACAAGCAAGCAAGCAAAAAACCAAAACCAGTAAGGAGAGAGCACCTGGGTTTTAGCCTTTCACCTCCTCGCCTCTCGCCCTGTAGATCGCTGTTGATCAGGATTCACTTTGGATCTTGTGTTTCCGCCTGTCCTTCTGGACTTGCTTCTTAAATGCACTAGTTTGTATTCTGTGAGGAGAAGAGCAGGTTTGGTAGAAAGATTTCAGTATATGTGTATGCACACATGTGCTTTAAGTGCAAGTGTGTGTGCAGGTCAGAGGACAGCTTCAGGCGTCTGTGGTCGTCTTCCACCGTGGTGGATCAGGCCTCTTGTTTGCCCCTGCCGTACACCAAGCCAGCTGGTCAGGAACTTCCAGCAATTCTCTTGTCTCTGCCTCCCATATTACCATAGGAACACTTGAGATTACGGACAGCTGCTACCACATGCCTGACTTTATGTCGGTTCTGGGGATTTGAATGTGAGTTCTCACATTTGTCTTGTAAGGGCCCGACTCACTGAGTGACACTGGATCGGATTTTCAACTAGAAGCAGGGATGTCTAGAAAGTGCATGATAAATACACACAGGCAAATTTTGGGTACAAGCTGACAGGCAAGTTTCAAGGCTTGAAATTGCACTTTCTCTCTCCTTTGCTTGTTCCGCTTAAGGCTGTGCATACTCTGCACACACCTACACCCTACATTGTACAATCATTACCAAATGTGTCAAGTTCAAAAGAATGATCACATCTCACAAAGAATTAAGAATTATGATTGTTCCCCCAAAGTTTCGAGTTTTCCCTATTCCCTGGCCTGTGGCCAAAATAATTGAAAACTTATCATTATTTAAACTTTTAACGTATTATACTTCAGAGCTCAGAGCTCTAATGTCAGCTACATACTCTAATAATAAATGACATGGGCAAAGCTGCCATGCAGTGGCCAGAAAGAGTCAGGTTAACCCTTACTTAACAGTTTCGCTAGCTTCTGCTTCTGCACGTTGTGTGCAATGACTCTCCTCAGAGTCCTGGTGTTTTAACTTAGTTTTACTAGTATAAGATTTTATATATTCTATATTTTCTTATTCATACATTTCCAAAGGAGACCAGGAACCACTCTCAAATGTTGTGCAGTGTTGCAGCCGGTCTTCGGGTCAGGGTCGAGAGAGAGGGGAGGGGGAGGGGGAGGGGGAGGGGGAGGGAGGGGATAAAGGGAAGAGACACGAAGAATGGAGACAAGACAGAGGTTCTGATTAAGTCTCTAGTCTCGTTTGTTGAAGGGAAATTCTGGGGTATTTATAGGCTTTTCCCACGTGCCTTGTAGGCGCGTGGATACCACGTGCCTTGCAGGTGTGGATATGATGTAAGCCTTACAGGTGTGTATAGCGTGGATAGCACATGCACCTTGCAGCTGTGGGCACTAAATAGTAAAACAAGATATGTGGAATAAACAAGATATTTGTCAGAATGTGCTCAGCTGTTGTAGGCTGTTGAAAACCAAGTCTCTTGTCAGGGTATATGGCTCAAGATGGCTGCAAAGATGATAGCTGCTTTCTAGCCGCTTTCTGCTAAAAGTTGACTCCCAACAGTGCAGAACTTATTTCATAACTTCAATAGTTCTTTATTTTTTAGGGTATCAGTATTGGCTCTGCTTCATTTTCTTAATTTCTTCAAACTTTATTTGCAAGTCAAACATTAATCTGAAACTATCATTGTTTCCAAGATGAGAGCACACAGCATGCACCTGGGCATTAGGACTGTGCTGTGCTGTGCCCTAGGCCTCAATTCTTGATCGTTTAAGAATCATCACATCAAGGAACATCTAGTTTCACAGAATTCACCAGAACAAAAGGAGAAAGAAATAGGAAAGTCAGATATAATAGAACAATTTATGTACACCAAGACCAACAGAAAAGCAGTCATGTACAAATGAAATCTATACAGCCATTATCCAGCGCTAAGGAAAAAGGAACAACTTTTTTACAAAGAGCTGCTCCCGGGCTTCTGAGATGTCTCCATCTAGGCCTGCTGCGGGCAGTCCCTTATTTCAGATGGCTGGTCCCTCGGAGGGGTGTGTCTCCTGCTTCTCAGGGTCCCAGGCGCCATCTATGTCGTGGAATGCTGTCCCTAGCAACTGAGCCCTGTAAATACTTTGTGTGTACTCGTGAGTATGCATGGGGAGACCAGAGCAGGGCATTGTGTGTCTTCCTTTGTCACTGAAGCGTTGCCTTAGGATGGGATCTCTCCCAGGTTTGCCTTTTCTGCTAAGCAGGTAGCCAGCTCGCTCTCAGAGTCCACCTTCTAGTGGATTCAGATCCACATGAAGATTCAAATTTAGGTACCAGTGTCACAGAGCCATTGCCCAGCCCTGTGTAAATAAGTTTTAAAAATGCCTAACCCTGAACCTCAGTGCTTTCCAAGTTCTCATCTGCACTGTGAATTAAAAGGGGAACCGATACTATGTTCTTTTTCTCAAATATGGTTGATCATTGAATCTTTCCTGGGGAGAAATTTACGCTGATACAGTAGAGCTATTTTAATTAGGGTGTTGTTTGTTTAAACCATAGCTCTTTCCTGGGGAATTGTCCTTTTTTTGTTTGGACCAAATTTTCAAAAAGTCAGGAAAAGACTGGCTGGCATGCCAGCTCGCTCAGCAGGTGCTTGCCTCCAAGCCTGACTGCTAAGGAATGACGAAAGGAATTATCTCTCACGTTGTTCTCTGACTCTCCACATGTGCCATGGCATACATCTCCTACCTCCCAACCCCACAAATAGATAAATATAATTTAAATTAAAAAAGGAGATGTGAGGAGGACAAGCCGGTAGCCTGATTAAGGATTTGAACTCTATGTTGTGCGTATCTGTGAGAACCACTTACACTAACAGTGAGAGGCAGAGAGCCCTGCGCCTCCCCACAGCTGGCCATCTGTGTTGTCACTGTGGACCATTAAGTCATCGTGTGCCACAGCAGATGGAGGCAGCGGGCAGGGAGGACTTGACTGTGTCCCTCAGTTGTCCTTGTCTCTGAGGTTGAACAAAGAGTGAAGATATGTGCATGAAGTAACCAAAAAGTACTTAGTGTGCAGAGACGACTTTCCATGTAGTCTAGGCTGCCTTCAAACCTGTGGCCCTCGTGCCTCAGCCTTCTAAGTGCTGGATTTAAAGCATGTGCCACTTGCTTGCCAAAGCAGTACCGTTTGAGACAGCTGGTTTACCTCGCCGCCCAACCTTGCCGTTTCCACCTTTCAGTTTTGTAGCTAAAGCGTCCTGTCATGTCTTCTTTCTTAGTGTGGATCTCTGCTTGTGCCACAATCACTCATTGTCTCCAAACTCAAATTTCCTCCTTCATCTGGGAATTAGTGCTGCTTTCCCCACTTGATGCACCCTCTGGGACCCTGTACTGACTGAGTTCAGCCAATTGCCCGCTCTTCTTGCTCTGACTTCTGATAAATTTACTAGGGAACCATGTATCCTTGTTCTGAACATCTTCAAGGATGAAGGGCCCTGTTGCTTGTTCAGGATTATTACCATATCATTGGCATGTTTGACAAAACAGATACAGCTTCCTGCTTACTCAGCCACAGGACCTGATCCCACTCAGCAAACACAAACCAGGAAGCAGGCTTCTGTGAGAGAGACTTGTGAGTTCCTGCTGACGTGGAGCCCAGCCAGGAAGAGCCTCCTTCAAAAACTGACAAATGAAACGATTCCTCCCAGGGCTCTGGGTTTGGTGCTGAAGAGCAGAGAACAACCAGGCCAGCAGACCTTGAGGAAAGAGAGCACCTGCCCCTTCCTGCTGGGCCTTTCTCTCAGTTTGATTGGAAACAGCTACCTTCCTTCATGTACCTTGTAGTTGTTACTTCACGATGTAAGTGAGCTAAGATGTCGGGTGAGCTAATTTCATTTGGCACCAACCAGCTTAGAATTAACGTCAATTAGAAAGTCATGTGTGTGTTTGCTGTCAAAGAAAAACAAAGGATCCTAACAGATTTGTGACAGTAAGATTACACTCCTTGTCAGGGCACCTTGGAAATGTCTGGTGGTGACTTCCCTCACATTGATGCTAAGTAAAAGCTGACCCGTTCCTGAAGGGGTTAGAATCAGAGCTTTGTTGTCTAAACTTAATCTGTCCTTCCTTAAGGTGACTTAGCGATAATCATGTCTCAACCCAGGTTTACTTTTCCTGTTAGTCAGTAAACTTACCCTGCGAGAGTCGTTGCCTGGCTTAAGTTTAGACTGCTAAGGAAGCATAGGACAGGTGTGTCCTGGGAGGCTCGGTGTGGGGTGGAAGATCGCCATTCAGGGTGGTGGCTAGGAAAAGCACAACATTAAAAAGGTCTTTATCCATCTGTGAGACTCACTATGAAGACTGTGGTCTATGGAGACCGTGGTTCTAGTCTCCTTTTTTGCTACTGTGAGGAAACCTTGGCTGAACCGAGTTGGGGAGGAAATCTTTTGCTTTGTTAGCCCCAGCTGACAGTCCCTGGAGAAAAGACAGTTCCTGAACTGAAAGAGAAACCATGGGAGAACACTGCTCACAGGCTGGCTAGAAATTTGTTTTAGTCTCCCTTAGTATACAAGCCAGCACCGCTTGCCCGGGCTGCCCGGGGTGTCCAGGGTGCACAGGGCGCACAGCCCACAGTGGCCCAGGCTCGGCTCCTCTGTCAAGTAGCAATCAAGAAAATGCCTTACAGACATGGCCACAGGCCAGTGTGATAGAGATGGTTCTTCAGCTGAGATTCCCTGTTTGCAGGTATCAAGTTGGGTGTATCCTCCAACACTGTTTTATGCATAAAATAGGTATAGTGGCGTGTGTCTGTAATCCAGGCATTTGGTGGGTGGAGGCAGGAGGATCAGAAGTCTGAGGTCACCCTTGGATACAAAGCACCTTGAAAACCAGCCTGGGCTACATGAGATCCTGCCTCAAGGGGTGGGAGGGACTGGAGAGATGACTCAGTCGTTAAAAAAGCACTTGTTGCTCCCGCAGAGGACCAGGGCTCTATTCCCAGCCCTCACACGGCTCACAACCGTCCATAACTCCAGTTACAGGGATCTGATTCCTTCTTCTGACCTCTGCAGGCACCAGGCATGCATGTGGTGCACACACATACTTGCCATCAAAACAGTCTATACATAGAGCAAACTAAACAAAACTAAAAACACAAATAACAAACCAAGTTCCATTTATGGGCCTGGTGGGTTGACTCAGCAAGCACAGGCACTTGCTGGGTCTAGTGACCCAAATGGTGTAGAGAGAACGAATGTCCATTAACCAACCTCTGACCTGCTGTGTGTGCCATGGCGCAACTCCACACACATACACAAACTGGATAAAATCCATGAAAATTTATTCTCTCTCATTTTTTTAAACCACATTGCCCATAAATTATAATTTTTTTAGAGTAGAAATAAAAGTCATAACAGATCATTTTTATTTTCTACAAAAGCTAAAAGTCATTCCTGGTATTAACACTTTCCCACTATCCAGTTCTTTGATTGATTGATTTCTGCTTTAACAAGTGTCCCTCTTTGCTCTCTTCTGCAGTCTTCACCTTGCTAGTTCACACGCTCTCTTGTTTCTGGAGCCTTGGATGTAGATGTCGTCGTTCTATAACAAAGTTGCACAAAAGCAAATGGTTTCGAAAGAAAGCCCAGGCAGTTGCTCGCATGTGCGCTTAACACTCCAGCTCTTTTTCCTCAACTAAAGACCTCACCTCAGATGTGCATGCTGCTGCTGTTTTTTCCCTAGCAGAGTTTAAAACACCATCGCTCTGTCATGTGGTCTTGCTGTGCACAGCTGTGTCAGGCTGGCCGCAGTATCTTGAATACAGTGATTTCAGGCGTGGGCAGAAAGGAAAGTTGAGACTTCTCAAAAGCCATTTTAGAGAATTGCAGTATGAAATCAGCTGGCCACGGTGACCTGTACTTGTCAACCCAGAAGCCAGGAGCCTGAGACAGAAGGGCTTCTGGGAAGCATAGCAAAACTCTGATCTGAAAAAATAAAATAGGGAGTGGAGGGATGGCTCAGTGGTTACGAGTGACTTAGTGCTTGTGTCGCCAGTGATGAGCGCATAGCAGCTGGTGACTCTGCTCCAGGGCATCTATCCAGTCAGTGCCCTTTCTGGCCTCCACAGGCACCAGATATGTGTACATATGTCACATAAACACACACAGGAGTGAAGTGCAGCTCCTTAATGAAAAGCAAGCAGGAAAATAAAGAAAAATGGAATTCCTGTCCACATGTTGTAAAAAACATCCTTATAGAAAGAGAGCCATCAGAATTCTCCTAACAGGGTTAATGTAAGTTTGCTCTTAGGTTTGGTTTTGCTGCAGTTGTTCTCAGAGTGATGCTCTGCTTTGTTTTGAGCACAGGAGAATGAATGTGCTCCAGTGAGGTCAGTGCTAGGGATGTGGAGACTTAGAAACAGAGCGCGTGCATTCTCTGCTAATAAACACCACTGGGGCCAGAAAGATGGCGCAGCAGCTAAGAGCATCTGTTGTCTTCCTATACAGAGAGGCTTGCAATCATCTGGAATGCTAGTCCCCAGGAAATGTGAGTCTTCTGCTGGCCTCCAAGGGCACTCAGGTGGTCCACAGACAGACACATGCAGGCAGATCACCCATAGCCTTAACTACTGCCGGGCATGGAGACACACGCCTCACACCCAAGTTCTCCAGAGGCAAAGGCAGACAAATCTTACAAGTCTGAGGTCAGCCTGGTCTACATAGTGAGTTCCAGCACAGCTATGGAAATGTAGGGAGAGCATCTCAAAAAACAAACATAAGAAACAAAAAACTATTGATAATTCTCTGTTACTTGCTTTAAATGGGAAGAATAAAGTCTTAAACAGAAAAAAAAAAAAGATTTTCATTGGCTTTGCTTCAATTTCTGCTTTGATTTACAAATACTATTAGAAAAATGTGCTGTAAGAGTTTTTTGGTTAGTTGGTTGGTTGGTTGGTTGGTTGATTTTTCAAGACAGAATTTCGCTGTGTAGCTCTGGCTGTCCTGGAACTCACTTTGTAGACCAGGCTGATCTCAAATTCACAGAGATCCACCTGCCTCTGCCTCCTAAGTGCTGGGATTAAAGGCATGAGGCACTCTATCTGGCTGTTTTTAAGTTTTGAGAAAATAAAAATCAAGGAAGAGTATTACCTGGGAATACTACTGTGTGGTTTAGAGTGTCATTGGTTATGTAATTGGCTGTGGGATTACCACAGTTGTATTTAAAATACTGTGTTTCTAATGCAATTACCATAAACAATCGATAATTATTTTTGGTATCAAGGAGCTCCTGAAAGCAAGGCTAAAATCAACATGAATACTAACGTGTTAGGAATGTCAGTCAGAGGCCTTGCATGAAGTCACAGGCCCAGAACGTGTCTCAGAGATGCCAGAGGTGATGCCACAGCAGCAGCTGCTAGACTCTGAACAGTACATTGCACAAACGCTGTAAAATAAGTTTAGTAATTACAGTGTTATAAGAAGTCCTGAGGGGAGTGGGGGAATAGAGTGTGCAAAGCATATTACTTGATTAAAGAAAAGATACAGACGTTATTTACAACAAGCCAGGTGCTGGTGATGCACACCTTTAATGTCAGCACTTGGGAGGCAGAGGCAGGTGGGTCTCTGAGTTCGAGGCCAGCCTGGTCTACAGAGTGAGTTCCAGGACAGCCAGGACTACACAGAGAAACCCTGTCTCAAAACAAAACAAAAAAAGTCTACATTGAGTAAGGGCTCAGGCTTCCTAAGACCTTTCCAGGCAGGTCCCAGCAATGCGAGCAAGTTGTATTAGCCATGTCCCAGTGCACAGTGGTGCGCACTACCGGTGAGGAGAGCCCTGAGAGAAGCCAAGTGCCTGAGGTGACAGAGTGAGCGAGGTCACGGAAAGCCTGAAGGAGCCGCTCCTCATCCTGAGGTCTGAAATGGTTACTTCACAACATACCCCGGTCCTAATCTCCCGGCCACCATCACACTCCAGGACCATGTTTAGCTCAGCAACAGATAGGATACTCTAGTTAAATGTCTGTTTTACAAAGTCGAATTACAATAAATTATTGGAATTGTTTTTTTTTTTTTTTAAAAAGCCTCTTATCTGATACCTATAACCTTTCTGATGTTCTGATTTTAACTTTCCGAATTCTCTGTTCATGTTATGGTAAATACATTTCTCCAACTTTTTATGATGAAAACTTTGAAAAATACCGAAATTGTAAAAGGATAATACAGTGGTGTATATGCCTCTGTGTGTGTTGGCAGAGTGTTTGGAAATTGCATAACAGTTATAACACTGTCCCCAGTGCTTTCCTTAAATGAACGACCTAAGAAGGTGACATTCTTTGCAACCATGAAGCCGTCCTGTCAGGTACCTGTAATGAGTGCTGTTGCAAGCCTTAATGTTTATTTTGTGTCTTAAAGAGTTGTAAAGTCTTTAATGGGAAGTTACAAATACTGGCCAAGGTCCTTCAAGCGCTGTTTTCCATTCCCGTTAACTCTGAGCCAATGCCAAGATATTTCAGTAGATGTTGTCATAGCAACATGACAAACAAAAGGAAGTAATTACTACTTTTCATAGGTCTTTTAAATGCATATGTATACATTGGGGGGAGGGGTGCATGCATATGGAGCAGCCTCAAGATTCATCTTTAGGAACTCTGTCTTTCTTTAAATGTTTTTAAAAATTAGATTTATTTTAAGTGTACTAATGTTTTGCCTGCATACGTGTCTGTGCCTCACATGTGTGTCTGGTGGCTATAGCATTCAGAAGAGGCCATCGGACCCCCTGAACAGTTGGGAGCCTCCAACTGGGTGTTGGGGATTGAACCTGGGTCCCCTGAAAAAGCAGCCAGTGCTCTTACACACCGAGTCATCTTCCCAGCCCTGTCTGCCTCCTTTTTTATATGTGTGCAGATTGAGGTTTTGGTGTTTTGGTTTGGCTTTTGAGACAGGGTCTCAATAGTTAGCCTTGGCTAGCCTGGTACTTGTTGTGTAGACCATGCTGGCCTTGAACCCACCGAGGTCTGCTTGCCTCTGCCTCCAGAGTGCTAGATCAGAGCTAGGTGTGAGCCCAGCTTTATCTGTCCATCTCTTCTGAGGGAGGATCTCTCAGTGGCCTAGAGCTCACCAGTTAAGCTAGATTGGCGGGCCAGCAAGTCCTAAGCATCTACCGCCATTTGCCTCCCAGCCCTGGAGTTAGAAGTGTGTGCGTCATCATGCCCAGCATTTTATGAGTTCTGTAAAATTGATGCAGGTCCTTGGACTTGGCAAGGCAAACGTTTATTACGTTTTTATTGGTCTTTGGAATGGAAATATAAAATAGCTGGTTAAGAGAGTGCTCATGTCAGTTGCATGGATTAAGCACATTAGTGATTATTAATGAATTGGTGTCACATTAAGGAGAGAAACCAAAGTATTTCCCCTTGGTGTCATTTAATCAAGAGAGAACCTAAGGAGGCTGGAGAAATGGCTCCACGGTTCTTGCCGAGGACCCTGGTTTGATTCCCAGCACCCACACAGTGGCTCCTATCTGCCTATAACTCCTATACTAGGGGGTCTGGTGCCCTCTTCTGACCTCCACAGGAATCAGGCACATACATGGCAAACAGACATACATGCAGGGTAAAGCAGTCATATAATAAAAGATAAAATAAAAGATAAAAGATACCAAAAATGTTTGCATATGTGTGTTTGTCCCTGAAAGGGCTTTGCTCTCTCTTTTCTTGAACAGTACAGAACGCATCACATGTAGAAGAAATAAGGTATACTTTTAGAGATCTTTTTGAAAAGCTTTACAAGGTATTAAGTCATTGACTCCAACTGACAAACAAATATTGTTTGTAATCAAGCAGTAACTAAATATGGTGTTCAATATTATACATGTGTTGAGCTTTTACAGTATATATTCATTATGAGATTGCTTTCTACCTCTGTATTTGTCATAAATATATGCACCACTCTACACATGCATCGCTCTAGGTCAGGTGCCTGGATTCATAGTTTAAGGTCACAGTGATGTATCAGCTTAGGTTGTAAAAGTTGCTTAGTGGGAATCCAGGGCAAGTAAAGTTGGTTGTTACATTGTCCTCCTAAAGGAGGGTAAACCCACAGGCGGGCGCACAGCAGCATCTCAGTTGAAAGTGTGAGGGACAGTGGTGTGTCACCGCCTGCCCGTGTTCAGGGACAGTGGTGTGTCACCGACTACCTGTGTTCAGGGACAGTGGTGTGTCACCGCCTGCCCGTGTTCAGGGACAGTGGTGTGTCACCGCCTGCCTGTGTTCAGGGACA
>JANHMN010000012.1:4333487-4343882 GCA_030674055.1 Rhabdomys pumilio | reverse complement strand
TGTGTCACCGCCTGCCTGTGTTCAGGGACAGTGGTGTGTCACCGACTGTGTTCAGGGACAGTGGTGTGTCACCGCCTGCCTGTGTTCAGGGACAGCGGTGTGTCACCGCCTGCCTGTGTTCAGGGACAGTGGTGTGTCACTGACCTCTGCCTGTGTTCAGGGACAGTGGTGTGTCACCGCCTGCCTGTGTTCAGGGACAGTGGTGTGTCACCGCCTGCCTGTGTCCAGGGACAGTGGTGTGTCACCGCCTGCCTGTGTTCAGGGACAGTGGTGTGTCACCGACCTCTGCCTGTGTTCAGGGACAGTGGTGTGTCACCGACCTCTGCCTGTGTTCTGGCTCAGCTAACGGTCTAGCCTGGCAGAATGTAAGAGGTGTTTTCATGATACTGCATTGCTACTCAGTGTGCCGCCCTGTAAATTTTTTTGTGCTCTCCAATGAATCCAAAGTTTATAAAAGAATAATCCGTCATTGTTACAATGTAAAGAATGTCATCACAGTATAGCAGCTCATATTTCTACAAGGAAGGTCTGGCAATGTCATAGTGGAACTTGATTTGTTGACAACATTCTGTGTAGCTCTGTGTTTCACGTAAAGACTGTGAGATGAGAACAGCTTACTTGTTTTTCTGAAGTCTTTAATACGTATTTTATAAGCTTTGTCAAAGAATTTGTCATCTGGTAGACACAGTGTGTGCATCTTAAGGTGAGCTGGCAACAGGAGGGTGGCTGCGTGATGCTGTAGGCCTGGCAGTTTGTGCCCCAGTTGTGGCTTCTGGGGATTCCAAAGCACTGCGAAGGTGGGAAGGTGTCACAGCAGGGCCTGGGCTGCCCCATAGTCACCTCTCGATGTGCAAGTGTGTTGATTGATGTGCAGTCATCAGACTGGACTCCTGTGAAGGATTTGCCTCTCTGAAATGCTATGAACGCTACTGCGTTTCTTAAGAGTATTAGCCACTATTACTAACGACTTTGTGCTAGCAGAATTACACAGTAAGCCAAATTGAATGGACACATATGTGTGTATCATTGCTTTTACAAGTCTCATTAAAAAGAGAAATTTCAGGTTGATGGAATGGCTCAGTGGGTGAAGGTGCTTGTCACCACATTAGGCTGCTCGAATGTTAGCTAGGGCCCACATGATGATAGGAGAGATGGACTCCTGTACACTGATTCTGACAAACTACATATACCTACACATAGAATATGTACTTAAAAATCTAAATAACTGGATAAAGTAGTGCATGCCTTTAATCCTGGCACCCAGGAGGCAGAGGCAAGTAGATCTCTGATTTTGAGGCCAGTCTGGTCTACAGAGTGAGTTCCAGAACAGCCAGGGCTACACAGAAAAACCGTCTTAAAAACCACCAACAACAGAATCTAAAGTAATAGAAGCTTAATGACTTAAGTGAGTAACACACACCTGTAAGTCCCAGCACTCAGGATGCTAAACAGAATGGTAAGTTTAAGGTCAGCCTAAACTGCAGAGCAAGACCGTGTCGGGAGGATAGCTCCAGTGAGAGAGTGTTGGCACAGCACACACAAGAAAAGAAAACTCTGCAAGAAAAGAAAAAATCAGAAGTAGGTGCTTGCCCCACGTGTACAAAGCCCTTGTCTGCTTCCCAACACTGAGGAAGGGAAAAACTATAAGAAACTTTTAATTTCATCCTTTTTGATTAGTACTAATTTTTAAAAATCATAAATCAGTTTGGACCATACTGTATCATAAGGGCTATAGTGTATTGTAGAGTTACATGTGTCGTGAGGGATATATTGTATCGTAAGGGCTACACTGTATCCTAAGGACTATACTCTATCATCAGGGCTGATTGTAAGGACTGTAGCACTGCTGGACTTGATGCAGAAGTTTGCACTCATTGTATACATGGATCCTAACACTGGACCTACTTCCCTATGCCCTTGCAGACAGAACTGCCTGGTAAAACTAGAAGGAATATCTCTATATAAACCAAGCTCAGGATGGTGGTGCACACCTTAATCCCAGCATTTATGACACTGAGGCAGGTGGATCTCTGTGAGTTCAAGGTTGGTCTGGTCTACATAGAGTTCCAGGCCAGCCAAGATACACAGTGAGACCGTATCTTTTTTTTTTTTTTTTTTTTTTTAAGATAAACCAAAAATTGTGGAAATAAGTAATTTCCAGAAGTATTTAAGTTAGCATAACTAAGAAAGCTTTGTGGTGTGCTGCTGCCATCTGCTGGTTCTAAACTTCTGACTTCCAGTAGTGGTCTCCTCTATCACAAGGAACAAAGGGAATGGAGTCCTATGTTGAGAGTCTTTTAAAATATTCCTCGTTGAGAATATGACACCAGCCGTTCATGTGGCCCGTACATTGTTTCTAGCAGTGTGCTTTTGGTGAGACAGTTGCTGTTTCTCCGTCATTATTATAATTAGCTGTATACTATAATTATAATTAGCTGTATACTATTTGGGCATTTGAGTCTCTCATCTGACCCTTTCTTCTTTCTCATTTTTCTACCTAGTTTAATGGACCGAGAAGTGGCACTGCTCGCCGAGATGGACAAGGTGAAAGCTGAAGCAAGTAAGATGATTGACATTTAGTTAAAGCTGTGACAGAGCCAGGGTGTGGTCACAAGCCTTCAGTTCTAGCATTTGGAAGGCAGAGGCAAGCCAATCTTTGTGAGTTTGAGGCCAGCCTGGTCTACATAGAGACTTAAAAACTATCAGGCCTACAAATAATAGGTGGCTGCCTTTCAGTCAGAGCTTAGTATGAACATCTACAGTAAGAGTTTATGTACTGAACACTCAGTCCGTAAAACAAAAATCAGTTTATAGTCAGTCTTGAGCAGTTGTACTGTGCTGACATATTAATTCTTCATAAGAGTTTTAATTTTTTTCTCCAAGTTTTTAGCATTCTGAATGTAGAATTTAATTTATAAGAGATTGTATCATGGTGTCTGCATTGACCCTAGGAAAAGGAAGTGCCCCGTGGAGACCTGAGCCGCCTTTTGTGTTGCTTTTCCTGGATTTTTTTTATTGTTATTGTTTTTATTTTTTGATAAAGCAGTATCCAGAATGGTCAGAGAAGACCTCCCCGTGCTCCCACAGTTAAGCATGTGCTCTTATTGTCTCCGGTCATGGATTTCTTTTGTTTTTCCATTTCATGATCCTTATTCGGTGTCTGTAATCAGAGAGTAAGGGACAGGCAGTGAGCTGAGGGGTCAGGATGCCATGCACACCTGCTAAAGTAGATTGGAGAGCGATGGTCTTGCCTGAGTAAATTGTGTGGCTTTTCTAGAAGAGGCAGACGATACTGAGTGTGCAAGTGTGTAGCACAGGTGCTCAGGTCGAGGGAGAGCTTTAAGGAATTGATTCTTTCCTTCCTCCAGGGGATTTAGGGATTGAACTCAGGTTGTCAGGTGTGTGTGCTGTTGCTTTAACCCTCTGAGCCGTTTCTGTGGTCCAGCCGTTCCAGCGGTGAATTTTATCTTCCTGAAATTGAACTTGTGTGGGAAGATTGTTTAACCTATCTCAAACTAGTAAGAACAGGATAGTTTGTTAGGTTGAGGTGGTAACTCACAAGTCATTGTGCCTGCGACCACAGCCTTAAGAGGAGAGACCTGAAACCACTGAGCACAGTGTAGTTTGCTCCATTCTAAGGGAAATGTTGAGAACACAGCCGAGACGCGGTCTGTTTCCCAGAAGTAGATTGCATATGCACTTAAATAGTGTATCTGGAAATCTCTAAATTTCCCAGCTACAGCCTGTTCTCGTCCTTTGGTTCTTTTACAGGATAAAGGTTCAGATAAACTAAAACTAGTAAAAAGGCAGAGTCCTTACTTTCAAGAAAAAGGTGCTTTTTAGAAATATATCTTTCAGGGGCAGGAGCAGTGGGTCAGCAGTTCCGAGCGCTGGCTGCTCCTCTGGAGGCCCTGGCCTCTATTCCCAACATCCACATGGCGGCTAAGAACTGCCTATAGCCCCAGTTCCAAGTGATCTGATGCCCTCTTGTGACCTCATGGGCACTAGGCATACACAGGGTGAACAGACATGCCTTCAGGCAAAACATCCATATGCGAATATATAATATACACACAAGGAGTGCATCTATCTTTTAGGGAGCTAGGAAGATGGCTCAGCCAGTGAGGTTCTTACTGCTCTAGCCTGAGTATATGTGTTAGAAGCAGGTGTGCTGGTACTTTTTAACTGTAACTCCAGCTCTGGAGAAGGGGAGACAAGCACCTGACACTTACGGCCAGCCAGCCTAGCCAGTTGGCAAGGCCGAGATCCAGTGAGAGACCATGTCCTAAGCAGAGAAGTGGAAAAGGGGTCAAGAGATGACCTGTGGGATAAAATGCTTCACATGCAGGAGGCACTGAGTTCAAATTGCAGTACCCACATTAAAGCTGAGTACAGCAGTGAGGGTCTGTAGAGCTGGACCACAGACAGGTAGGACACAGTGCCCTCTGTCCAGTCTAGCTAGAACATGACCTCTAGGTTTGCCAAGAGACCCTTACGTTATCTGTGTTGGAGAACAGCTGAGGAAGACTCCCAGAGTTCTCTGCATTTGCTCATACACCTATGAGCATGGGCACAGCAATGCCCCATCACCCAGTTTGGACCAGTTATTAAATTAAAAGCTTCAATTTTTTACCCAGCTTTCTTGGTTTTATATCTTTATCTTTGTTCTCTGAAATCGCCTGTTGTTAGTGATGAGATGTAGTAATCCATTCGCAGAGCTGACAAGAAAGCACATTGTAGTTTATTAAACTTTACTGGTACTGTTTCATAGTCCCAAATTTCTTTATGCACATTCATATTTGACCCGTGTTTTGATACTTTGAAATAGGTTTGTTTTCTTGTTTTGTTTGTTTTTTTATTTGACATGTGAAGAAACTTTTGGGGAAAAAGTGTCCTATCCAGTATCTTATCTTCTGGTTTTCTTTGTTTTATTTTTTCTCAAAAAAATGTTTTTGGTTTCTTGGGGTTTGTTTGTTTGTTTGTTTGAGACAGGGTCTCACTGTGTAGTCCTAACTGGGCAGGAACTCTCTTTGTAGACCAGGCTGGCCTCAGACTCATAGAGGACCCACCTGCCTTGCCTCTGAGTGCTGAGAGTAAAAGTGTGCGCTACCCACATCCAAAATTTATTATTTTATGTGCGTGGGTGTTCTGTCTGCATGTGTCCCATGTGTCCAGAGAGGCCGGGAGAGAACATGGGATCTCTGGGCAGTTGTGAGCCGTCATGTGGATGATGGTACTCCAGCCTGCATCCTCTGCTCCAACCACTGAGCCGTTTAACTACACAGCCCTAATTTGGTTTTCTGAATCATGTGATGTGTATAGAAGTCTTTATTGAGGGCTGGAAACAGCTCAGTGGCTGTGAGCACTAGTTGCTCTTCCAGAGGACCCAGGTTCAATTCCCAGCACTCACATCATGATGTCTCACAACTACCCATAACTCTAGTTTCAGGAGATCAGTTCCCTTTCTAAGCTTTGCAGGTACTGCTTCTGTGTGCTGCATAGACATATATATAAAATTAAATTTAAAAAATTTTAAATCCTTAAAACATACTTTCCCCATCTTGAAATCTGTAATTTTGCACTTAAAATCCCAGAATACTGGAGGCTGAGAAGAACTGAGGTTGACGTGATTGGCAGGTGGGCTTTGTCCTGGGAGTAGACCAGATCTTTTACAGCGGGTGAGAACGTCGGTGTGGGGCTGAAGAGCTGGCTCAGCACTTCAGAGCACTTGATCTTAACCAAGGCTAGGATTCAACTTCCAGTACCCACATGACGGCTCACAACTGACTGTACCTTGTGTGCCAGGCAGGTGTCATAACCTCTTCTGGTTGCACACGTGTGGCCAACATACATACATGTGGGCAAGCACTCATACACATGAAAACAAGTCTTTTAAAAAGACAGAAAGAATGACTGAAAGTCAGGTGTTGGTCTTCAGAGATCACTCAGTCAGTAAGGAGCACGAGGGCTTGAGCTCAGTCTCCAGAACCCACATTTTAAACTGCGGTGTGGGGCATGTGCCTACAATCCCAGCCTTGGGAAGACACATAGGCCAGACCCCTGTCACTCACTCATACCTGGCTTAACACTGGGCTTCTGACAGGAAGAAAAGGAAAAGGGCCTTATTCTTTTTAACAGGCTTTGCAGCCAGTCTTGACTCCTTGACTTTCAAGAAAAAAGTAATTGGTATCTGAGGAAAGGTACCCAAGGTTACCCTCTGGCCTCCATGTGTGCACTGCCCCTGGCTTTCTTAGGTTCTGAGGGTTTAGCTCAGATGGTCTTCCAAGGCAAGCACATCATTGCAAGCTGTCTCACGGCCCTGGGTGTAAAGTTCTGTATGTGCGTCAGCTAGGTATTGAATTCGACTGCATACAATAGAGTGACCTAGGGAAGTGTATTTTCTATTCTCTTTTGAAGAAGCCCAGAGATAATTAATCCATAGCTAGCAGGGCATCGCTAATGTGACGTTGGGGCCCAGGCCCCTCTCCTTTTTAGCCACACTAACAGTGTGCTCTGGTCAAAAGATAACAAACTCCTAAGGATTCAGTAAGGGAGAGGTAAGCATCCCATGATTCTTAGACTGCTGTAAGCTAGGGCTTCCTATTAGGCCCATCCTGGGACCTCTGCTCATATTGGAGCTGAATGCTGGGCTGGAGTACACACCATCTTATCTGGAGCAAGACCAGAACTAGGTTTGTACCCAGGAACATTAGTACTCAACATTTTTAATTTGGTTTTATACATTTTGGGTTGATTTCTCAAGGCAGGGACTTGCTATATAGCTGAGACCAGCCTAGAACTCAGTATGTGGCCCAGGTTAGCCCTGACATTACAGTCCTGCCTCAGCTTTCCAGATGCTCAGATTATAGGCATGAGTCCTCATACCTGGCTTAACACTGGGCTTCTGACAGGAAGAAAAGGAAAAGGGCCTTATTCTTTTTAAAAGGCTTTGCCACAATCCTCTGCTTTAGCTACCCAGTGACCCTCTTTATTTTAAAATAAATACATCCCTTTAAAGGGGGCTGGAGAGGTGGGGTCGGTGGTTAAGAGCACTGACTGTTCTTGCAGAGGACCTGACTCCAGTTCCCAGCACCCACACGGTGGCTCACAGTGGGCTATTAATTCCAGTTCCAGGTTATCCAATGCCCTCTTCTGGCCTCTGAGAGCATATACATGGTACACAGACATACATGCAGGGAAACACCCATGTTTATGTGTATAAAATAAAGTAAAAAGCTAAAGATTATTCATTAAGTAAATAAATACATCCCCAATTTCTTGTCAGCAGCAACCCCTTCAAAGCATTATGGTTAGTCCCTTTGTCTGAAAGGCCACATCCTCTGAATAATAAAGCTCTCATCAGGCTAGAGATGGCATGTGGGGTCTTGAGTTCATAAACTGAAGGAAGAGTCCACGTCCCCTTCCTTTAGGTTACATCCGTAGAAAAAGAAAAGGAGAATTAAGAGTAAGAATTTTCATTTAGAATAATTGATTGCAGGCTGGAGAGATGACTCAGTGGTTTTGAGCACCAACTACTCTTCCAGAGGTCCTGAGTTCAGTTCCTAGCTACCACATGGTGGCTCACAACCATCTGTGATGGGGTCTGATGCCTTTTTCTGGTGTGTCTGAAGAGAGCAATGGTGTACTCATCTTTAAGGTGGTGGCGGCGGTGGCAGCGGCGGTGGCGGCGGCGGTGGCGGTGCACACCTTTAACCCCAGCACTCAGGAGGCAGAGGCAGGCGGATCTTTCTGAGTTCTAGGCCAGCCTTGTCTACAGAGTGAGTTCCAGGACTACACAGAGAAACCCTGTCTTGAAAAGCCAAAACAAAAAAGAAGCAAAAGAAAGAATGAAAGAGAAAACAGTGATTAAATCTTCAGGACAGAGCTGGGCATAATGGCTTATGTGTGTGATTCCAGTACTTGGAAGGCTGGGGCAGAAAGATTACCATGCCATCCTGTGCTCCAGAGTTCAGACAAGCTTGGGCTACAGACTAAGATGCTGTCTCAGAACAGCCTTGCTGGATATCAGTTCCTAGTCTAGTGCTGAACTTTCTTGGGTTATTTGTCTGACAGCCCTAGCTCTGCTTCTTAGGGATGACTTTTTTTTTTTTTTTTTAATTTTTATCTATTATTTGCCATATCTGTAGAAACAGGTGCTTTTTGAAAAGAAGAGTATAAGGGCTTGAATGTCTGTTATCAGTAGATGTGCTAACTAATTGGGGTGTATCTGTCGAGTGGATGGCTAAGTGAGACCTGAACAGCAGGTTAACAGTAGCTCTGGTAAGGGGAAGATGGTGTCTTAGAGACTCCGTGTGAGGGAGGGAGAGGTCTGTGCTCTACATAAGCAGACAGTGTTTGGACTATGCGTAGGAAGTTGTTAGTGGTTCTCTGAGCAGAGGGCAACAAAGTCAGACATAGGAGAGGTGGATACTTCTGCTTTTCATTTTGTTCCTGTTTGTTCCTGATAAAATTTGTGTCAAATGTTATACATGTTTCTGTCTTAATTTGTATGCTTCTTGAACAAACTGGGGAGGGGGGCAGGAGAGGAGAGAGAAATGAGAGGTGATTTCATAAGTCTTTGTGGTTCATAAATGTTTGTCTTTTAACCACCTTCAGAGATCCTGCAGCTGGAAACTGGCCCTTCCGTATCTTCGTTTTCTGCATGAGTGGGCAGCTAGGCCCTTGACTGTCTAGATAGACACCGAGGCGGGTGTTCTGTATGCTCCTCTAGCTGCAGCGTAAACGATGCTCCTTTTTCTTCTGCAGTGGAAATCTTGCTCAGCCGGCAGAAGAAAGCAGAACTTCTGAAGAAGATGACAGATGTGGCCGTCCGGATGTCAGAGGAGCAGTTGGTTGAACTCAGGGCTGATATCAAGGTGAAACTTCCTCCTTCTCTCATTGACTCTTAGGACCAGCCAGCTCAGCTAATCTCCAGGGGTCATGGCTCCACCTAGCATCCTAGACCCATGAGCTTCCCTTCCTTCCCAGCTTGGCCCCTTTCCAGACTGTTTTTCTTTAAATGGTTCTGTCATCTATCCAGTTGTCCTGGGAGGAAATCTTATGAAACGTCTGCATTTCTCCAATTAAGTCTGTCAGGAGACCCTGCCCATCCTTGGACCTGCTGCTTAGTCTTGTTTTTGTTTCCACCATAAAGGTGAAGCACCATCACCTGTAGCTTAGCCGTCTGTGGCAGGCTTGGTTGAGTCTGTTGTCCTGATCTTCCCACACCGTGCCTGATTCTCACACTTCAGGAACGTGCTTCGAACCTGCTCACACTTTAAACAGTATAATCCATAACACTGATCACTGGGCTCTGTACGCAGGGCTCTGATGCCACCCTCGTGCCGCCCCAGGCTCCTTTTGTGTTCTTCCTCTAGTCATGTTAACAGGCTATTTGCGCACACTCGCTGGCCCTCCTGTTAGTCAGATGGCACATGCTTCCCCCTGTCACAAGCCACTGTTGACCTCCCCTCCTCCTGACTCCTGGCTGTCCTCTGTATGGGGCTTTCCTAGCACAGTTAGAGTTTTATGTGGCTAATCTGTCTGGCTCACCAGACTGTGATCAACACTAACTAGTGGCTAGCACAGTGCCTCAGAACACATGTTTTTAACAGTTAGTCAACTCTGGTTTTATAGAGAAATGTTAACAACTTAAGATCTTTATTATATTTTAATCCCCTCATAAACATTCCTGAAGTTTGGCATTCACACCTTTATTGTTTGTTTGAGGCGTTTCTCACTGTAGCCCAGACTGACCTCAAATTTCAGATACTCTTGCTTGTGCCTCCTGAGTTTGAGGATTACATGTGAACACCGTGCTCGGCCTAATATCTTTAAAACTGTTTTATGAATAATAGTGTTTGGGCCGGGCAGTGGTGGTGCACACCTTTAATCCCAGCACTTGGGAAGCAGAGGCAGGCGAATTTCTGAGTTCGAGGCCAGCCTGGTCTACAGAGTGAGTTCCAGGACAGCCAGGGCTACACAGAGAAACCTTGTCTCGAAAAACCAAAAAAAAAAAAAAAAATAATAATAATAATAATAATAGTGTTTGAGAGCCTAGAGAGTCGGCTCGCGGGTTGAGAGCACTGATTGCTTTTCCAGTACACACATGTTGGTTCACAACCATCTGTAATTCCAATTCCAGAGTAACTGGTGCTTTCTTCTGCCCTCACATGCTACACGTATGTACATGCAGGCAGAACACTCATAGACATAAAATAAATAAACCTTGAGAGGGGGAAGGAGAAGTGTTTTAGGGGCTGGAGGGTAAGGCTCTGTGGTTAAGAGTACTTGCTGCTTTGCAGAGGAGCCTTCTTGGGCACCAGGCACACATGAGGTATACATGCACAGACACAAGCAAACACACATGATATATACATGCATAGACACAAGCAA
>JANHMN010000012.1:4310202-4333477 GCA_030674055.1 Rhabdomys pumilio | reverse complement strand
AAACACACATGAGGTATACATGCATAGACACAAGCAAACACACATGAGGTATACATGCATAGACACAAGCAAACACACATGAAGTATACATGCACAGACACAAGCAAACACATGAGGTATATACATGCACAGACACAAGCAAACATACATGAGATATACATGCACAGACACAAGAAAACACACATGAGGTATACATGCATAGACACAAGCAAACACACATGATATATACATGCATAGACACAAGCAAACACACATGAGGTATACATGCACAGACACAAGCAAACACACATGAGATATACATGCACAGACACAAGCAAACACACATGAGGTATACATGCACAGACACAAGCAAACACACATGATATATACATGCATAGACACAAGCAAACACATGAGGTATACATGCACAGACACAAGCAAACACACATGAGGTATACATGCACAGACACAAGCAAACACATGAGGTATACGTGCATAGACACAAGCAAACACACATGAAGTATACATGCACAGACACAAGCAAACACACATGAGGTATACATGCACAGACACAAGCAAACACATGAGGTATACATGCACAGACACAAGCAAACATACATGAGATATACATGCACAGACACAAGCAAACACACATGAGGTATACATGCATAGACACACGCAAACACATGAGGTATACATGCATAGACACAAGCAAACACACATGAGGTATACATGCATAGACACAAGCAAACACATGAGGTATACATGCACAGACACAAGCAAATACGTGTTACACATAAAGGAAACTAAATGAATTGCTGAAAACATTTGTATTTCTGAGAATAAGTCTGTGACCTCAAGAGAAGTTGGATTGTTTGTAGGTTCCCATGGAAAGTGTGTTCCAAGTCATTGTTCATAAGCAGAAAGTTTTTTGATTGAGGAGTCGGGTGGGGGCTTTCTATTCTGAATCCTTTCACCACCGCTGTTTATGAACATGGACTTTGCTGCCATGTTTGAGAGGAATGCTTCCTGTGCGGGCTTACAATGGCCTGTAGAAAGCACAGGCATGGGGGTAACGTAACCCAAAACCTTCCAGGTATCGTTGGTCAGTGCCCATACAGACCTGCTGAGACCCTCCTGTCCCTCACTCCTTCCCAGAGAACTGATTGGGGTAAAAGAACCAAAAAGTGCAGATTTCAGGGAGGTCTTCTACTCACCGATAGTCCATCGCGACATCGGGTAGTGCATCTTCCTCACACTGGTGCCAGTCAGTCTCGTTCAAGTGTTTGGGAGACACCAGAAACCCCTTTGTAATTAGATGAGAATTCTGGCTCCCATGGGCTCCATCCGTTCTCTTCCTACGAGGCTAAAAGGTTTGTAGAAATACTCCTGTGGGCTGACTAAGAGTCTAATCTGTTTCTTTCCACATTTTAATGCACTGAGGTAGGTGCTGTGCAATTTAAGTGTCTTATTTCCAGATGATTGTACTTCTGTCATTTCTATTATGTCTCTGGCTCAACAAACCCTAGAATTTGTTTCAGAATTAATATGAGACAGATACTCTGTATCTGAAAGTGCCATTTCAGGAGGTTTGTGTGCTTTTCTAAGCTGCGGTGTGCTCAGAATTTTTAGGATGTCAAATCTCAAGGGTAATTTTTCTCTTCTTTCCCTATTGGTATTTCTGGATGCATTCCAAGAATTCAGATGCATTTGAAGTGGGAGTCGGCTCCCCAGTCGGGAGGCCTGCTCCTGGCAAGAGTTTAGTTGGTGCACATTTCCTCTGACCTCTGAACTTTGCTTTTTTACCTCCTCATGTGCTGTGTGGGTGGGTGGAGGGGTGTTCCAGGTCACCGAGACATTGTTTGTGTAATAGGTCCCCACAGGTGCTTCATTCCTGACATGATCCTGTCACATGCTGTCCGTAGTGTAGTGAGCTTTTGACCCAGTGGGCTGGTCAGCACAGTGTTTTTAAAAGGATTAAATCACTTGCAGAATAAATGTCTCATTTGCAGAGTTGCCTTTCCACGTGAATGATTTTCCATCTCAAGAAATTGCTTCTATTTCACAGACTCTGAAGTTCTATTTTACAAGGAGACAATATGGCTTTTCTAAGGAGGTTCCTACTGCAGGACAACAACCATCTACTAACAGGGTCACTGTAGGAGAGCCTGAGGACTCTGGCTGCCTCTGCTGCTGTGTGTAGTGGACCATGTGGAGAGGACTCCAGTAGGGAGATGATTCTTTGCTGTAAATCTTCTTCCTTCCTTCCTTACCATTCCTTTAGGTTATACCATTGGGTGTTAGCCACTTATAACATCTCATCAAACTATGAAGCTTGTCTTTGGGCCCTTGTGAAAATGAGTGTATTTGTCTGATTACTCAGCATTGATAATGGAATGGTCATTTAACAAACTTTAAAGCAGTAAAAATGAGAAAATTAAAGATAATTCTGTTTCACGTATTTTTTTTGTGTGTTTTTGATTCTGTATGCAATGCTTGTGTTACCCAGAACCTTCCTCTCTTTCTCCAGCACTTTGTTAGTGAGCGTAAATATGATGAAGACCTTGGAAGAGTAGCCCGGTTCACCTGTGATGTGGAGACTCTGAAACAGAGTATTGATGCATTCGGACAAGGTGAGAGGATGAGATATTCCGGACCTTACATGCTAAGGAGACTGTACAGCAGGGCAAGCCTGCTTCAGCATTGATATTGTAGACCTTGGTTTATTCCTTCAAGTAGAGACGACAGTTCTTGTCTTGCTAGGCACATAAGAGACTCTTAAGTGATAACATCACAAGTGGGAAGGAGCTGAGGCTGGGGAGACAGCTTGGGGGTTGTAAGGACTGGCTGCTCTTCCAGAGGACCAGAGTTCAGTCTCCAGGACCCACCTTAGGTAGCTCTGAGCCACCCATAACTCCATCCCCAGGACCCACCTTGGGAAGCTATGAGCCACCCATAGCTCCATCCCCAGGCATCGCTTGGTGGGCACGTGCACACACAGAGACACATATACACGAACAAATGAAAATAAATCAGTATGGGTCTGAAGAGATGACTCAGCAATTAAGAGCACGTGTTGCTCTTATAAAGGACCTGGGTTCGGTTCCCAGCACCCACATGGTAGTGCACTACCATCCATAACTCCTGTTCCAAGAGATTCAGGCTAAACACTTTAACACTCAAAATAAAAACGATTTTTTTTTAAAGTTGGGGAGGATAGAGGCCTCCGAGTGAGAGCTGTAACCTTACATTAACAACAGATAGGGCTCTGAACCTGCTCCCTCTTCTCAGTGTTGACACTGGGGCTGTAACACAAAACAGAAGAGTGAAATGTGGGCCTCAGAGCAGTGACTGTTAACCCATCACAGTCCAGGCTTGGAGCCAAGAGGACGTCTAAGGAGAGCTTTAAACCATTGATAGCTGACAACATTTGAATTGAAAATAATATTAGGTTTTGGTTATATTGGTTTACTGAATTTGGGGCTATTTTAGCAGAAAGAAACTTGGAAAGACATGTTTGTTGCAAAGACACTTCTATTTATATAACCATATAAATATATTTATGTAAATATGGTTCTATTTATATATCTATTATCACCTTACATCACTGCCGTACTTTACCAGTTCTAGTTCTGCTTAACTGGCCTGACTATTTCACCCTTACGTCATTCCATTTCAAAAGGAACTAGCAGAGATTTCATTGTTTGCATCGTTCTTTCTTTGCAAAGTCTGTCCCTCAGCACTGTTTCTTGGAACATTTGCCCTTCCTGTCCTTCCCAGGGTTTAGTCTACAACCTGGAGTTTAGGTAAGAGGAGTGCTGAGAAGCCGTCAGTGTGGGGTGGGGGGGTGACCTGTTCTTTCTCTAGGGATTCTTTACGAGCAGTGGGGTTCGAGAACTTAGTGAAGTAGACTCTCTTCCCACTGGACATTACAGTCTGTTGGTCAGGCTTGTGCCGCGAGTGCTTTACCCACTGAGACGTCCCTCACACAGCTCTGTTTCTTAGGTTGCTCACCGTGAAATGTGTCATGTGATTACAACATAGTCCTCAGTGTGTTCAGTGTCTGTGACCACACAGAGTCCTCATGTTTCTGTTGCAGTGTCTCATCCAAAGAACAGCTACTCAACCCGATCTCGATGCAGCTCGGTGGTTCCTGTGTCCTTGAGTGGCCCAGGTGATGGCTCTGCTGTTCCCTCCTCCCCCGATCCCTCTGCTCCCAGCCTCCCAGGTGCTAACAAGAGGACCTGTGCCCCAAGAGAGGCATCTGCAGCCATGACGAACTCCAGTGACCGGCCTTGCCCGGCTCATCGGGAGGTAAGCTGGTTTTAGACTGAGCATGCCGTGGAAGTGTGATGCCAGCTGTTGGCATTTGAGTGCTTGTAGCCACTTTGTCGCCTTCCTCTCGGCTTTTCTCCATAGCTGTTTTTACATTCATCCTCTCAGGTCCTGAGAAATTGTTTGAGATGGTGTTTTAAACCATCAGCCAACTGAGACTTCCTGTTGCCCAGACGGCTGACTTTGGTTTGTTAGTAGTTTGTTGTGGGTTGTGTTGTCTGGTAATTAGTCACACTGGGAGCTGTGCACCCATCTTAGGTAGACGAGCTGTCTTAAGTACCAAGTTCACCGCCATGCTTCGGAAAGCTGCACGGCTTGAGAGCCCATGAGTATCAGGGAAAGAAAGGTGAACCCGGCAGAAAGCAGCAGAGAAGCACAAAGCTTCTCTCCCTTGGTTTGAAGGAGACACAAACACAAGAGCCATCCAGAGCTGTCCACAATTCTTCAGAACTGAGAGCATTGGCCTGGAAGACAGAAGCCAGGCCTGTAAGCTTTCTGGGTTGGTATGAGAAAGGTCTGCTGACTCATAACATGCAGCAGAGCAGACTTCGCGCGCTCGCTTTTACTGCGCCATGCGCACACACCTTCCCGGGAGGCTCAGGACTGCTCTGCAGACATGTGATGTGGTACTCATCTGATTTTGAGTTTGTAACTTTCTTCTGGGTTTACTTTCTTCCTGTGGGCATCTAAAGAGACAGAAACTCCTCTTGAGAAGACCTAGGCATGAGAGGCATGAAGAGATGAGTGGAGGTGGTTTAATTATGATCACGTGACAGGCTGCACTGGCTGACAGAACTGACTCCCAGGCATGGTTGGTTTTGCTGTCAGAAGATTGCTATAGACCAAACTGAAACAAACTGGGCATCGGCATGACAGCGCACCGTGAACATTGTATTGTTTTTTTTCACCCTAGGTATATTCAGGCAACAGGAGAGGAGGACAAGGCTACAGGCCACAAAGCCAAAAGACCACCGAGCCCCCAAACCAGGGGCGGCATGACAATGGGGGTCGCTACAGAAACAGCTCGTGGTATTCATCTGGGTCCAGGTGTCAGGGTGTTCCACCTCAAGCCCCAGGAACCTCTGGCGAGTGGAGCCGCCCTTACTCTGCAGGGACCAATGGAACTGGAGCCAGCTTGGAGCCTAGCCCACCCAAGCCTTCATTCAGAAAGGGGCTCCCACAGCGTAAACCAAGGGCCTCTCAGGCTGACGCTGCGAACTCTTGAAAGGAATTCCAGTTGGCCTCTCCTCTCCCATCCAGTTCAACCTGATAACTGGACTTTAGGAAATGTATACTTAGATTTAATAACAAAAAGAAATTTATGCATATCTCTTTGGGCCATCCTAAATATTTTTTATTTCTTCTTATTTTTTGAACGAAAGCTGTTTTCCCTGGCCTCTCCTAGTGATATGGACTGACTCTGGTTGGTCGTTTTCACTGGGAACCAGGGCAGCTGTTGCCAGTTTTCCCAAAGTTTTCCCAGCCCCCTTCCTAGCGCAGCTCCACTGCCTACCACAGGCTCTCAGGAGGAGGAGTGGCAGCGCTCGTCCCGCCTCCGCCTCCGCCTCCGCCTCTGGTCCATTCAAAGCAGATGCCACAGGTGCCTGCCAGGTTCCCTCGAGTCGACAGTTTGCAGTTTGCTCGGGGTAGGAATGAGGGATTTTATACAATACTGGCTCAGCCAGAAAAGGGAAATGTGTGTTCATGAAACAGAGAGAGCACAGGGGACATCTGAGAACCTGCTCTGTCTGGAATGTGCCTGAGATCTGACACTTAAGTCGGGGGTTTCCGTCCACACTTGGCACCTTACCTTAACCTGCAGTTTCTTCCAAATGCCCAAAGCCTTGTTTCCTCTTACCTTAGGCTGAAGCCCGGTCTAAGGAATTCTGTGGGAAAGTAGCATTTTAAGTTTTTTTAAAAGAAAAACTGTTTTTCTTTGTTTCAGTGTTTGAAGTTTTTGTTGTTGTTCTTACTTTTCTCCCCTCTTTCCTGAATCCTGTTAGGAACCAAGTTTATATAATATAATTAGTGTTAATCTAAGGTGTTACTCGTCACGGTTGTTGCGGTCATCTTTATAAGTGAATAAATAAAAGCTAGTGCATCACGTGACTCCCTGAGCTCCTTCTCTGTAGGTCTCAGGGGTAGAGCCTTGGACAGCTTGTTCTGCTCTTAGGTGATGGTGTCTGATCCGCCGGGATGAGCAAGTGCAGCTGTTTCCTGTGGGGAGGATCCCCCGCTAGGGAATGGTGACTTCAGAGGAGCACTCGGCACATGAGGAGCACCACACTTGTCCCCCAGGCAGCTGAGGGTCATGGTGGTGCTCCTCTCCCTGTCCCTTGACGGGCAGTGAGTGTGACCATGACGTTGAACTCTGGCGTGTAGCGGCTGGTGCTGGTGCTGATGCTGGTGCTGGTGTCGGTGCCAAACACATCGCCTTCCCTGCCAGTGTCTACGATGTGCATTCCCTGCAGGATGGTCTCTCCCAAGCCCCTAGTTCTGCTGCCTCAGGCAGCGGCTCCTGGCTCGAAGTGGGCCCACACTGCTGGCTGGAGAAGGAAAGGAGGAGTGGGGAGAAGAGAGGGGAAGGAGGCACTGATACTGAGTTGTTCCCAGTGAGGCAGCAGTCTGTGTGGAAGCTGTTCTCCAAGGGCCTCTGGCAGGGGCTCAAGAGGAAGCCTGCCTTTCCTGATCAGTGCCTTAACCTGACAGGAACCCAGACACTGAAGGGCTAAGAGCGTCCCATCCCTTTTTTGTCGTCGTCGTCCTGCCCCTCCCCTCCCCCCAATTTTAGCCACATTGAAATTTTACCATTTTGTTTTGTATTTTAGCTTAGGGGTTAAATCCAAGGGTACACCTGTAAGCAAGTGTCTAGCATTGAAATCCAGCTCCAGCTCCCTCTACATTTTTCTCCTGAGACAGAGTCTTTCCTACGCTGACCCTGAAAGCTCCCAAGCTTGTGCTGTGCTCACCTCGGCCTCCTGAGGAGCTGACAGTTTGCCACCGTGCCTGCTCATATCCTGACCTTTTGAGAAAAAGTGGAGAACCGGCTGTTGGCAGTTGCTCTGCAGATGTACCAATGCAAGTTCAGATCCCAGTCAGATACCGCAGTGCGGCTTTGGAACCCCAGGGCCGGGGAGGCGCTGACAGATGGTCCCAGAGTTCTCCTGGCCTGGGATTCTAGCCAGTCAGCAGGCCAGGGTCAGTGAGAGACCCTCTCTCAAAAAAAAAAAAAACAAGGTGGAAGTGCCAGAGCCGTGGCTCAGTGGCTAAGAGCACTTGCCTCCTCAGAGCACCCGTGGTGGCTGTTCACGCCCACCTGCAGCTCCAGCTCCAGAGAAACGGCACCTCTCCTGGCTCCACAGGCACTTGTGCCCATGTGGTGGAAGACAAGGTGGAAACCGATAGTCACTTCTGACACGAACCTTTCCACATGTACTATATGTATACCACACGCACTCTGTACATACCACACACACTATACACGTACCACATACACATATACACACACCACACACGCTATACACATACTATACATTATAACACAAATACACTATACACATACAATACACATAAAACACACACCATATACACATACTGTAAACATACTACACACATACATTATACACACACTATACACATACCATATACACACTACACACATAACACACATACACACACTGTACACATACCACACACATATATACACACATATATACACACTATACACATAACACACGCATGCACATACTATACACATACCACATACACACTATATACATACCACATACACTATACACATATATATGTATACACACTACATATACATATACTCTATGCATATACACACTGTATATATACATACACACTATATATACATATATGCTGGCTGGACATATGGTAACTGCTTGTATCTCTGCAGTTGGGAGGCTGGTCACCAAAAGCTCAAGGCTAGCCTGGCTTGCACAGTGGGTTCTATGCCAGTTAGTACTAAGCAGTGAGACCTTTCCTCAAAAACTTTAAAAGGGGGGCAGTTTTAGTCATAAGAGTGTGACTCAGCGGTAAGCAAGGCCCTGGGTTTAGACTTCATGTATTTGTGTGTGTGCATGCATGCAGGTGTTGTAGAAGGCCAGCGGGGGGGGGGGGGGGGGGGCATCAGGTCTCATCCCACATGCGGCTGGAGTTCAGGAGTTGCCCCAGTGTAAGTGCTAGAAACACACCCCAGTCCTCTGCAAGAGCAGGGCTCTCCTAACCTCTGAGCCACTTCTGCAGTCTCTCACCCAACCCGACCCAACTGCCACCTTGTCTTGAAAGAGGTTGTCTTGCTGGCCTGGAGATAGTCGGCTAGGATGACCAGCCACTGAGGCTGAAGGAATCTGATTCTTCCCTTCCCAGTCTTTGCATTTCAAGTGTGAGCCATCATGCCTGGATTCCTCACTTGAATTCTGGGAATCAAACATAATGTTTGTGTTTAATGATGGAACTATCTCCTGAGACATTCTAGAACTTTTTAAAGAACAAACATGAAAATAACTATTTTTCTTCCTTTTGTATAGTTGGTAATTATATTATGCATACATTTACACAACTTGTTTTTTTTTTTCCTGGTTACCTTTGCTTTTTAATTTCTAACTTCGATTTTAAAAAAAATCATAGAAGCTGGGCATGTTGGCATATTCCTTTAATCCCACTACTGGAACGCAGAGGAACTGGATCTCTCACAAGTTCAAGGCCACAGTGAGTTCCAAGACAGCCAGAGCTACTCTGTGAGACCCTGTCTCAAAACACCAAAACCAAAGAAAGAAAGAAAAAAACGTTAAGTCAAGCTTGACCGCATATCACTGTAATGGCAGTACTTAGGAGACACAGGAAGGAGGGTCAGAAGTTCAAGGTTGTCCTCAGATACATAGTGAGGTCAGGGGTCTAAGGCTACAGAGGACCTGATTGCAAGCTTAGATTTAAAAAAAAAAAAAAAAACCCTACTTAAGGTGCCCTTCTAACCCACCAACCAGAAACAGTGGGGGAAAGAAGGTTACTAGGAAAAAGGGGTTAGCGAGCATGTGGTGGCACATGGCTTCGGCGCCTGCCGCCAGAGGGCGGCCGCGCCCTCCTCTCTGAGTTTGAATCCTGCTGTCGTCCTCCCTTTCTCCCTTGAGGCTCTCTTCGAGTCTCATGGGGAAAAAAAAATTTGCCGGGCAGTGGTGGCCTTTAATCCCAGAGGATTAATTCCAGGACAGCCAAGGCTACACAGAGAAACCCTGTCTCAACCCCCCCCCAAAAAAAGGGGGGCTGGGGACCTGTTTAGAAATAGTTCCACTCTTTGTAGTCAGGATACCAGCAGTCCAGTTCAATAGCAAACACCAAACATGAATCCCTGGCTGCAGTACAATCCAGCAGAAACAGCAAGGCTCCACCAATTGGCACAAGTCAGTGGAAGCAGCCATAATGCCACGAGAAGTTCTTTGCATACGTCTCTCTATGAAGTAAAGACCAGCGAAGAAGCGGAACATTGCATGGCGTAGTGATGCAAGAGCAGAGCGGCCCTTCACTGTTTGTAGCGCCCCATTTATATTCTCTCTGAACATCACACGCCCTCTCATGTACATGCCATCTCACAAGATAGATTCCAGAAAATATCACATGACACAACCAAATTCTTAAAGAAACCAGAAATTTCCACTTTACCCAATAGTTTCTGCCCACACAAGAAAGACCACCTCAAGACTAGCTGGGCTTGATTGTGAGACCTGTGCCAAAAACAAAACTCTAAAATTAAACAAACATATAGGTGTTTGTGGGTTTAGGGGTTGGGAATTAGATTAGTGTGTTTGCTCTTATGTATACATACATGTAGAAGCCAGAGGTCAGCCTTAGGTGTTACTCTTCAGTGGCATTCATCTAGGTCTTTGGCTCATTGTAACTGAACTCTGAATGAACTTACTATGTAAACCTGGGTGAGTTTGAATTCAGAGATCTGCCTGCCTTTACCTCCTGAGTGTTGGGAATACAAGTGCCAGCCTGCACAGCCTGTTTCAGTTGTCGCTATCTCTCCTTAGCTTACAGCTCAGCCATTGTACAAATGCTCACACAGTAGTGCTGAGTGTGTACATGTGCACACATTAGTGGTGAGTGTGTACATGTGCACACACGGTGAGTGTGTACATCTCACACATTAGTGATGAGTGTGTACATTAGACCTCGATCTCCTTCCTATAGTGCTATCAGCTGGTCACAGTGGCACACGCCCTTAGTCCCAACACTTGGAAGGCTAAAGCGGAAGGGCTGCGAGTTTGATGTCAGCATGGGCTGCACAGCAGTAAGTTGTCTCAGAAGTCTATGAAGAGCCGGAAGATCTAGCAGGTCCATTTCTTGTCACTTGCCCTAAAGACGCATCTCACAAGTGGGAAATGATTTCTGTATCATTCAGTGTTTGTTTTAGCAATGCTTATAAGTAGAAAACACACAACTGCACAAACAATGGAATCTACCACCAGGAACTGGTTAACCTCATTACATCCAGTTCATACAGTGGAATACTATGTATCAATGAGGAGATGTTTGGGTAGGCTCCCATACTGGTGTGGAGGGGGGTCCTGGGCTTGCATTCTTATGATAATCTTTCTTGCAGAGAGGATGTTGAGGGCTATCCTAGAGACCAGAATGTCTCCTTAGACAAGAGCCACCACCCAGAGCAGCTTGCTTTCTATCATAATTCAGAATTATTTGTTTAAGCTATTCCTTAACAAAACAAGTACTTGTGAAGAGAGGCGGTAGCTCAGTCAGTGAAATACCTTGTAGGAATAAGGACCCGAGTTTCATCCCCAGAGCCCATTGCCAGGTGGGATAGAGTTGAGGCAGACACAGGCCGGACCCCTGGGGCTCACTGGCCAACCTGGCCTACTTGGCCAGTTCCAGGCTAGTAAGAGACCTTGTCTCAAAAACCAAGGAACCTGAGGGACAACATCGGAGGTTGACCTCTGGCCTTCACGTGTGTTTGCAAAACAACAGCAACAACAACACACACAAAACAAACAACAAGAGTCCCAAGTAGCTGATAAACTGGTGCAGAGGCTGGCATTGAGACTCAGTGGTAGAGAGGATGACGGGAGACAGCCGAGACACACAGATGTAATAATGCAAAACAACTGTTGGATGAAGGCCAGGTCATTGCTGTGACAGGTGAGAGAAAGCACTGGGCCTCTGGGGTTAGACCCGTGGCTGTTCTTGGGTGAAGACACGGTCTTGTGAATATGTGTGAGGAATAGGGCAAACGAGCTTAGACGTGAACTAGAATATCTGAGATGCTCAGCCGTCAGAGCAATGATTTGGGGAAACTCATCTGACCAACAAAAGTGAGGGTTTGATTTGTGTGCTTTGGAGTGAGCAGCCCCTCCCTCCGTGAGGGTTGTGTCTGTGTGGCAGCCTGCTGTCTGAAAGGAACTGGTGTCTGGAGTGGCCTGTTGGGAGCCACTATTCTGTTACCATTTAGCCGGTGACTTGCGGGAGAAATGAAGTTGACTATTGTACAGTTTCTGGCCGTAGCCACTTGGGCACACTAACCCGCATGTGGTATTTATAGGTTGTAGGCACCCCACTGAGATCAGAAGGCAAGGAAAATGGCTTCACCTTTTTCCCCCCAACCAGCAAAACCCTGCCTGGCAGCCAGAAGACTCAAGTAGAGAGACTCCAGACTTGTTTCTTACTGTTTCATAGCTTGGTAGCTGCCCTCAGTGCACTGAACCGTAATAAAACATCTCGGAGGCAGTCCTGAAGTTGTTACGCAGACAGATGTGAGTGCTTTAGGCATCCTGAGCCAGGTGCTGCCGAACAGTACCCTGGGAGCCTCAGCTGGCCTACGCCAAGCTCAATGCCCACTTTACCGATCCTCTGCTTCTGTCTCCCTCCCTTACTAAAAAGCCTGTGACAGAGGCTTCCCTGCCTCTAACTCTTCAGACTTGCTTAATCCAAAGGAAGAAATCAGAAACATCGCTGTCCAATGTTTTCTGCTGTGCACATTCTGCCAGTGGGGTGGGCTCTGGCCTCCTTTGCCTCTGCCCTCCTTGCCAGGACATCACTCCTGCCCCAGCTTCAGGGTTGTATAAGTGGACAGGCTAGAGGCAGAGCTGAACTCAGGGACAGTCACCACAGGGGGCAGGAGTGACTCTCAGATCAGAACTCCCCATGGGAAAGTCAAAGAATGTTATCACTTTATCACTGTATGGATGTTGAGGGAATTTCATGGTAATGAGGAAAGCCTATCTGAAGATGTTTCTGGATGAGGAAACTCACCCACCATCCATTGTCAGCACAACGGCTCTGCCCACCCGCCCTTTGACTGCCGTCAAAACAGCCAGAGCAAATGCCACCCACTCCCGACTCCTTAAGCGAACCTCAGGTCTCAGGTCTCCTTCTGTCTCTTCAGCTTAGTCCGACCTAGGCTGTCTCTAGCCAGATTTTAAACAGACCTTTTGGCTGATGTAGAACATGGAGTCTGGGGAGATGAGATTCATTGGGGCTCGGGTTCTCCTCATAGGCTCCTGCCACTCTGGGTTGTCTTCCTGGGCTCTCTAAAGGCCAGCAGCAGACTATCCGTGTCAAAATGAGTCCATCTCGGGGCATGGCTGTCAGCCTGGCCAATTCTTGGTTCCTCTGCTTAAGTCGTGGGCTCTGTATTCTCTAGCAGGTACCTGCCAGGATTCCGTGTTAAAAGCTACCTGTACTCTTCTTCCACTCTATCTAGGGCCTTCCATTTAAGAGAAGGAATGCTCTAAAATCAATCCAAGGGTGGCTAAGAACTCCGGTCTCAAGGACTTGCAGTGTGGATGGAGTCCTTCTGCCAGGCCTTAGCCTGAGTTTGTGTTCTTGGTCTCGGCACCAACTGTACACTTGCACCTTACACCTTATATAGCACCACCTGTATTACTAGATTTTGTTTTTGAGACAAGATCTCATGTAGCCCAGGATGCCCTCAGATTATGTATGGAAGGTTGATGTTGAGCTTTTTGATCCTCCTGCCTCCACAAGTGTTGGGGTCATAGACCTGGTCCACCATATTCAGCATATGTGATGTGGTCCTGAAGACGGAATCCAGCCAGTGCTTCATGCTTACAAGGCAAGTACTTTACCAACTTAGCTATCTTCCCTGCCCTTACAGCATTCTTCATAAGCATCATGTTACAAACAAAGGGACCCCTGCAACACACCCCAGATCCTTCTGATTCCAGACTTTTCCACCAGACCAGAGCAGCATTGGCTGAGAGCCAGGTTCTGTTGGGCCAGGGACCTCCTGAAAAGAGTGGGCAGAGAGGAGGAGCCCCTGGGCCCTGTTCGACAGCCACCTGTTCCCACCCCCTGCACACAGCGTCTGACTCCGCCTGCGCTTGGGGTTGGGAGGAGAGCTTCCTCCATCTTTTGTGTCTTGAGCAGTTTTTTCCTTGCTCTGATCATCTCTGCTCTCTCTCCATGTTCCTTTTTGTAGATAATACTCCCACGGGCCTCCCACAGCAGCTCCAAAATGCAGCCTCCTGAGTTTCTTCTTGTTGACAAAGGTTTTGAGCTGTCTCTGAGTAGGGCTCCCCCTCAGCCTCGCCCCTCCCCAAACTTTCCAAGGAGGGCCCAGAATGAGTCCAGGGTTGGGGAAAAGAGAGATGATTTCAGGGAGAAAAGCAGCCCCGTGGCCTGATGCTCCATTCCCCTTTCAACACCCTCACCTCCTCCTCCCTGGCTCCTGACCACAGGCCCCCACCTCCACCCCATCCCTTCGAGTGTATGTGTATCTTAGGGGTGGAGGGAGGCGTGGGTAGGAAATTAATCACTAAGAGCCAAGGAAACCTATGTAAACAAATGCATGCCAGACCCCAACGGATCTGAGAGGCTGGTACAGGTGGAAAGAAGATGCCTGAATGCATCGTTTAAACAGAAAGGTGGCCAGGCAGTTATGGCCTTTAATCCCAGCACTTGGGAGCCAGAGGCAGGCAGATTTCTGAGTTCAAGGCCAGCCTGGTCTACAGTGTGAGTTCCAGGACAGCCTCGAAAAAACATCAATCAATCAATCAATCAATCAATAAAACAAAACAGAAAGGCCACACCACAGGGAAAGACGGGAAAGACCCGCTCACCTTATGAGTACTTAGATATGTTGAGGGATTGAAGGAATGAAAGGCACACTCTGGGATAAGAGTGGTCCTAACGCTGTGTGCATGCTGGCACAAGCCTCTAATCCCAGCACTCTGGAGGCAGAAGCAAAGTGAGTTCTAGACTGCCAGGGCTACACAGAGAAACCCTGTTTTAGGAGGAGGAGGAGGAGGAGGAGGAGGAGGAGGAGGGGGAGGGGGAGGGGAAGGGGAAGGGGAAGGGGAAGAGGAGAATGGTCATAACGTCCAGTACCTAACCAGGCTTACCAAAATAGTGACACTGAAATGGTGCTAATACAAGCAGTGGGTCTCAGACAAGGTCCATAACCTCAGGGTCTTCATCCGCACATTGGCAAATAGGAACTGCTTCTGTGTTACAGTAGCAATGGAATCCACAGAAAGCACTTATTTAGCACACTACTCTTGCCTCCAGAATTGCGTGCCTCGGTAATTCTCACCCCATCTACCCTGCCTGCTTCAGCGTCAAACCGATGTCTCTGGCTTCCCTGACCTCCTCAAACCAGTCCAGGTCGCTGAGCCGGAAGCCTGAACACCTTTTGACCTCGGGGGAATGGCTTGGATTGTTAGACCTGTCCACCCCTGGTGAGCAGTACTGTATATGCACACACAGCCTCAGGTGTGCTGGGAGCAGGGTCTGGACTGGTGAGGAGACTGTCATGGATGGAACCTTGACTTTGTCCTCCTCCTTCCCGCCTCCCTCTCCCACTTCTCCTCTCTCTCTTCTTCTCTTCCTTCCTCTCTCTTCTCCCTAATAACTACCCCGGGCGTTTCTCAGGATCCCTCTGAGACTCAAAATCAGACAATAAACATTTGCATGAAGCAGGTGCCACACTGTCCTAGGTATCTATGCCCCCTTATTTCTTCCTCAGAATCCTCGGAGGTAGCTCTTGTTATTTCCATTTCACGGATGAAGAGAACTGAATCACAGAAATATTGGTAAGTTGTCTTAAAAGAGAAAAATATCTCGTGGACAGCAAGTTCAGAGCAGTACTTAAACCTAGCTAGCAGATTTCCGCAGATGGCGCTTTCAACAACAGCCTCATCGTGGCTTAAAGTGAGCTTTAAAATATCCCTCTGGTTAGCGGAATGCTAACTCCTGGAAAGAAGGAGGCGAGGACTGGAGGGGTTACTCTTTAGCCCTGGCCCATCAGGAGTCGGGGTGAGATCTGCAGACTGTTTAGGTTCTCCGGGGAGCTGGACTCCAGGGTGCAACAGACTTGGGGGAGGGGCATTTCCTCCTTTCTTCCCAAAGCTCCTGCTCATTTAAATACAGGTGCCTGGAGCTCGGGCTTTACTAGCTGCTGACGGGTAGTGGAGCAGAGTTCACTCCTCTTTCCGATGCTGGTGGCAGTGGGTGTGTCTCCTGAAGGGGAGCAGTGCCGAACTCCGGCTTCACCCATTGGAGAGCAAATTGCAGTTTTGGCCCCGGCGGCTCCTCTGGGCGCGGGCGGCAGTCGCGCTCACTGGCAAATCGTAGGAGGGAGGAGGAGCGGCGCTGGCAGGAGAGGCCGCGGGGACGGTCGCGGTGCGCAGGGACAGAGATAGGAGACGGCCGTCCGCCCCTGCTTTCCGCCTCCTCGCTGGAGGTGCGGGCTCCAGGAAGAACCAAACTCTGCTACTAAAGCGGGGTCTAGCCAAGCACACACAGGGGTCCAGCCTGGACCAGTCTCCGACCCTCACGCAGCGACAGACACTTGAGGAAATGCGAGGGGCGAGACGGAGGGCTTGGGGTTCACCTATTCAATGCGCCCTCTGCGCTCCCGGGTCTCGCCCAAGGCATCTGGACTTCACTCCTTGGTCTCCCCACCCTCGGGTTTTCTCAGCTTCTGACTGCACTTTTCAGGGGTTCGAGCTGAGTCGGGGAAAGGCTTGGCCGAACCGGGGGAAAACAGGTTCAGAAGCCCCCCTTCCCGAGTACTCTGCGTAGTAAGAGCTCCCCAGGGGGCCCAAACCTTCAACTACTGGACCTTCCCCGCCGCCTGGTCGCCAGTTCCCGTTCTCATGACAATATTCTCGTTCGAAACATCTACAACACACTCGCACACGCACACGCCCCCAAGCCCTCCTCTGGTCCCTCTGCAGGAGAAGCCCGAGGCTGCGCCCGAGGCTGTCAGGCTGAGACCACCCGGCCGGTGGTTCTCGCCTCAGGGAGCCTGGCAGCGCTAGGGGGCGGCAGCCTTCCCTGCCCCCACCAAGGTCCCCAGGGGAGGGGGATCCCTCCGCAGGAGGCCTGTCTCTTTAAGGAGGCGGCCCTGACTGGGTGTGCCCCGTCTCCATGGTTACCCCGGTGCAGGCGGCGGTGCGGGAGGTAGCCTGCCGCTTCTCCCCGACAGACGGAGGGAGCTGCGGGGACCCGGCGCTGAGCCGAGCCCGAGCGGGAGCCACCCCACCAGCAGAAACAGGAGCCGCGGGCGGACGAAGGGTGCAGAGTGAGCGGTGGCCGCGGGGCCTGCAGCCCGGAATCCGTGGGCGGCGAGGGGTCGCGCGCGCGCCATGAGCCCAGCCCCGACGGCGCGGACGCCCTCTCGCGCGCCGGCAGCTGCTGGGGCCTGCGAGCCTGGGCCAGGCATAGCCCCCCGACGGCTACTCTAGGGGGCGCGGGGCCCGGCGGGGGGTGGCCGAGCCAGGCGCCCTCCCCCGGCGCTGAGTCCCCGCGCCCCGGAGGGATGGGGCGGGCAGCCCCCGCCGCCTAAGATGCCGGCCATGCGGGGGCTCCTGGCGCCGCAGAACACCTTCCTGGACACCATCGCCACCCGCTTCGACGGGACGCGTGAGTCAGGCCCTAGCTCCCTAGCTTCCGGGGAGTAATCCACTGTCCGAACTGCCACCTGCTGCTTGGTGCCCACCTGCCATTCCCTTCCTCACCCCTCTTGAAGCTAGGGCCAGCCTCTCCTTCCAGTAACTGAAGGTTTCCCCAGAGGTTTTCAGGGTCAACACTGCTAGCAGATGTCCCTAGGTGCGGGGCCCGGGATGAGTCAATCTGATCCATCCCATCCTCAGACCTGGCGCGGCTGCGAAGGCCGAGTGGGGTGAAACGCGGAACCAGTACCGGTGGACAGCGCAGAGGGCTCACAACCCAGATTTAGAAATAAGATTTGCAAAGGAAGGTAGAGTAGGCGGGATTCAGCAGAGAACTGTGTCTGCAAGGGCGCCGCACAGTCTAAACCCATCGCTTGGAATGCCCACCCAGCCCCAGAGAAGCTGAGCTCGGGGACTCCCATCCGGACTGGACGAGTTTGGAAAAGGCAACTCGAGCTTCCAGATTCTGAGTTCCTCTGGCTCTGAACACAGGGAAGTCATGAAAACAGGGTCCCTCCCCCTCTCTCAGTGGGGCTTCCCACTGTGACAAGCATTCTCCCTCCTGTTGTAGACAGCCTGTAAGAACTCATCACAGAACCCCCCCCCCCAAGCTTCTCCATCTGCTTTGGGCTTGAAGCCTGCTGATTCAGCACCCCTCACTCCCCAATACATGCTTGGCTTCTGGCCCTGTTCAACCACTATCCACACACCGCCATTCTTGACTGTGTTCAATAGTCCCTGAGCCAGGACGTGCAGTGGGGGTTCGAACACAGCATAGGATGGATGATGATGGCCTGTTTCCCAGACCAAGTGGGTCTCCGTGGGAGGAGCCACACAACCAGCCTAGTTATCCAGTTAGCGAGTGAGCCTGGCAGAAACCCGGTGGGCCCAGAGCAGGTGGTGCAGTCTTTTGGAAATCCCCAGCCCCACCCCTTATTCAAACTGCTCAGGACACTTTCCACAGCAGTGCCCACGCAAGACTGCATCCAACAGTCCGCGCTGACACGTGCTGATCCTCAAATAGGCTCATATTCATTCAGCGGGGATCAGCCCTTGAGGACACTGATACACAGACGTACCTGCTAAGTCTCACTCCTGAACAAGTCTTGACCAGCGCACATAGCATTCCTTGGGGATGAAAACCCACCCTTTGGTGGGTTTTGCAGGTAGTTTGGAAAGCAAAGCTGGCAGGTGAAGGTGCCCCTCTTGTTCTCTTGCAGACAGTAACTTCGTGCTGGGCAACGCTCAGGTGGCGGGGCTCTTCCCTGTGGTCTACTGCTCTGATGGCTTCTGTGACCTCACGGGTTTCTCCAGAGCTGAGGTCATGCAGCGAGGCTGTGCCTGCTCCTTCCTCTATGGGCCAGACACCAGTGAGCTGGTCCGCCAACAGATCCGAAAGGCCCTGGATGAGCACAAAGAATTCAAGGCTGAACTGATCCTGTACAGGAAGAGTGGTAAGGCACTAATGGCGCCAGTTTACCTCACCTTCAGTGTCACTATGCTGGACAGGGCGCCCACCCGTTCACGGTCTCTCTTCCTTTCCCTTTCTATCTTCCCATGTACCCATCTGCCCTTCTCTCCCTTTCTCTGCCCCTACCTCTTGTCCTGGGCTCCCTCCTCCCATGCTGGTCTCATCTCAATCTTCCGTTTCTCATATTCAAAAGGGGGAGGGGAGCCACCCCATGTCAGTGTGTCTGACAGCAATGTCTGCTCTTTTCTCCCCCTCCCAAGCCTTGTCCTGACTGGCCCCACACTGCTGCTCTCTCCCCAGGAAGCTCCATTTCTGCTAGCTTCTTACCACAGACTGTCCCGTAGTTACTTTAGACAGGGCAAGGTAAGACTAGAAAGCAGCGAAGTCTGTCTCTTTGCCTAGGGCTTCCATTCTGGTGTCTCCTGGATGTGATACCTATAAAAAACGAGAAGGGGGAGGTGGCCCTCTTCCTGGTCTCTCACAAGGACATCAGCGAGACCAAGACCCGAGGAGGACCTGACAACTGGAAGGAGAGAGGTGTGTGTTCTGTCACCTTGATTTAGAAGCAGAGGCTTGGGCTCAGGCTCAAGGGTGGTCCGTGACACTCAGTGTGGGTTATAGGCGCCCACTTTAGACCCAAGATGGGAATCTCGTCCTAATAGGCTAGTTGAAACAAAGTTGCAGTTGTCTAATAAACTCCACCTGTGCCGGGAACGCCCCTTCCCCACTAATGAGGCAGAACATACTCACCGACTTCTTTCTGCACAGCATGCCCGGTGGGGGTGGGGAGTCCAGGGCAAAACCCCTTTAATGGGCTGGGGCAAGCTTTCTTACTCATTGAACCCTCATTAGAAACACTGGTCTAAAATCTCATCACCGTCTGGAGATGCCGGGAGTACAGTCCATGCCATAGCTCTGCCCTCCGTCAGCCTGGGGTTTGCTGGTGTCAGACATCAGTGTGAGCTCCTCTGAGCTTCCATGCCTCTGCTGATAGCTTCCCACTGGCTCTGCATTTTGAGACCCTCTTAGAGATTTCCAGGCCTTTCTCCACGGACTCCTTTTCTTGTGTGGCTGGACCCTAGGACTGCACAGTTCTGATTGACAAGTGACCCGGGTGACATGAGGAATCCCTAACCCCTCACTCTAAAAAGACAAAAGGGTCAACAAGCCAGGTCATTTCACAGACTAGCAACTAGTGTCCTATGCCCAGGATCTACAGCTTACTGTCACAAGACCCTCTTTTCTTGCAGGCGGTGGCCGGCGCCGTTTTGGTCGGGCAGGATCCAAAGGCTTTAACGCCAATCGGCGGCGGAGCCGGGCTGTCCTCTACCACCTCTCTGGTCACCTGCAGAAGCAACCCAAGGGCAAGCACAAACTCAATAAGGTGAATTGTGCCCCTGGGCGTGTGTTTGGATTGGGGGCAGGGTACTGCAGGCTGAGGAGATCCGGGAGGGGAGCTAAACCCACCTCAGAGAGAACATCCAGAAGCCACTTGGGTCCCACCAGACCTTTGTGTAAGCCTTTGTGTAAGGGAGTAGGTCATGCGTCATCCATCAGAGTGCTAAAAGAAAGGCCTGGCTTGGGTTCAATTCTGTCTCTACTCCTGAGACATTGTCTGGTTTCAACTAAGTCGTCAGCTCGTCGTGATGCTCGGCCCATAAACAAGACACGTGTCAGGACCACTTTGAGAGTGCAGGGTGGGAAGGGAGGTGAATGCCTTTCTAGACACTGTCCTGACTTAGCCTCTGTCCATACCCTCTCTCCTCTACCTGGACCCGCCCCTCCTCACTCAGGGAGTGTTTGGAGAGAAGCCAAATTTGCCTGAATATAAAGTCGCTGCTATCCGGAAGTCACCCTTTATTCTGTTGCACTGTGGGGCTCTGAGAGCCACCTGGGATGGCTTCATCCTGCTTGCCACCCTCTACGTGGCTGTCACTGTGCCATACAGCGTGTGTGTGAGCACAGCACGGGAGCCCAGTGCTGCCCGTGGCCCACCTAGTGTCTGTGATCTGGCCGTGGAGGTCCTCTTCATCTTAGGTATGTGAGGTCTGTGCCTGCTGCTCCACTCGGGGCCAGGCCCCTCGGACTTTCATAAAGATGACCCTTTGCATGGTTTCCATTGTCCCACAAGTGTCGCCCTTGTTCTTCCCTGGTTTGTCACCCAGGAGTTTTCCAGTCAAGCCTAGATCCTAAAGTTGTCTCTATCAATAAAGTGCTCTAGAGCCCTGAGCAAGCCTCAGGTTTTTTCCTCTGTAAAATGGGTATAACAGTGTGTGCATGCAGATGTGAAAGGCCTGGAGCAGGGATCAAGTGTTGGCCAGGTTGGTGTGGAGCTATCTCCTCTCCTATTGCTGACTGCTTATTTTCCACACAGATATTGTGCTGAATTTTCGTACTACGTTTGTGTCCAAGTCAGGCCAGGTGGTATTTGCCCCAAAGTCCATTTGCCTCCATTACGTCACCACCTGGTTCCTGCTGGATGTCATAGCAGCACTGCCCTTTGACCTACTACATGCCTTCAAGGTTAACGTGGTAAGTATGGTGTTTTGGGTGGTGAGCTTTGGGCTGATTCGGGCTGGGTCAGAGTTGGCTTGAGATAACCTCCATTCCCCCGTCTTAGTATGTTGGGGCTCACCTACTGAAGACCGTGCGTCTGCTGCGCCTGCTGCGCCTGCTGCCAAGGCTGGACCGGTACTCGCAGTACAGCGCGGTTGTGCTCACCCTGCTCATGGCTGTGTTCGCCCTGCTCGCTCACTGGGTGGCCTGCGTTTGGTTCTACATCGGCCAGCAGGAGATCGAAAGCAGCGAGTCGGAGCTGCCTGAGATCGGTAATGCAGGCTGAGAGGAGGGTCGCATGCATGTCAGAGGGAAGCGGACGGATGTGACCATCCGCGTGTGGGAATGTCCAAGAGGGGGGTGTGCGTGTCTGTGATGGCTGCCACTGGGTGGTGACAGCCTGGTGATGGCCTGGGGGAGTCTCAGTCACCCCTAGTGTCCTCCTGGTGACCTTGGTCACATTTCTCAAGCTCTTGCCCAGCTGTAGATGGCCAGGTAAGGACCTCATGGTTTCCTATAAAGCCACCTTCCTTGAAGCTTGTCCTCATAGGTTCTCCAGGCCACAGCCCCATTTCCTACTTTGTCTTTCACTATGGTGCCTGAATCCACATTCTCCCTGAACCTAAAGGCAGCCTTTTTACCCATCTTCCCTCCTTCCTTTCTGCTCCTCCCACCCACTCACTGGGTCGGAACTCTCGCTGAACGTTTCCACCCTCACGTCTCCACATCACCCGAGAGGCTGTGGTGATTTTCTAGGGCTGTAAGGCCATAGCCCCTGACTCTGCCAGCCACACTGGTGCTGAACCCCTCTTCCCAGCCCCTCATGTCTCAGAGACTGCAGACGGGTTTCATGTGTGTCCCTCCTCCCTCTTCACAGTGGTTCCCGTCACCAGCCCACTGACATCACTATAAGGACATCTCAGCTTTCACCCTTCCCATTCCTCCACCTCATTGCAGCCATTTCTAACTTCCTATGCATCCCGAACTGAGCATGGCTTTTCTTCCACACCCCTGGCCCTCTGTCAGCTTTTTAGCAACTGACATTGGTTGAGTTTCTAGCTGCTTGGTGGCCTCTCATGTCCAGTGACCTCGGTGGGGTCACCAGCCATTCTTAGAACCTGCTCTGATCAGCTCCCCAAGAGCTGATGAGGTACCTGTGAAGCGTCTCCTTGCCAGGGGCATGGAGACAGGTGCGTGCTCAGAGGACACACCTGGCTGCTCCCCTGAGCCCGCTAGTTGCCGAGCATGTGGAAACAGGGACACTCCAGCCGTGCCAGCTCCTTGCACCTGCCTTTCCCAGGGGGAGTCTATAATGAAGCAGCTCTAGGGTCAGCCGCCACCCTGTCCCTGTCCCTGTCCCTGTCTCTGGCTTACCTCCAAGTGGCCCTGAGGCACCAAATCCAGAGGTGCACCCCATTCTTTGCACCAGATCCAGAGACCGCACAAGATGGCCTATGAATAAAGGTGCTTACTGCTGAGTGTGGCAAACTTGAGTCTGCTCTCCAGGGCCCGCACGGTAAAAGGAGAGAACAGACTTCCACAAATTGTCCTCTGACCTTCACATGCACACCAGGACGTGTGAACACAAAAGGAAAGAAAGGAGGAAGGAAGGAAGGAAGGGAGGGAGGGAGGAAGGAAGGAAGGAAGGAAGGAAGGAAGGAAGGAAATAAGGAAGGAAGGCAGGAAGGCAGGAAGGCAGGAAGGCAGGCGGGCAGCAGGCTGGCTTACAAAATACCCTTCCTAGCATTTAAGGCTAAGCACACATATCTCCTCTTCCAGGAAGCTGTCGAGCCCCGGCCCACTAACCCTTAAGTTTGACCCTCCTGGAGATCCTCTTTAGTTTAGCTGCTCTCCTACAATATAATTTCTGTCCCTCTGTCCCTCTGTCCCTCTGCAGGAGCCCAGCCACTGTGTGCATTGGAGGAGTGTGGCCCAGGGTCTGTGTGTTGGGGGAGCGTGGCCCAGGGTCTGTGTGTTGGGGGAG
>JANHMN010000012.1:4264331-4310192 GCA_030674055.1 Rhabdomys pumilio | reverse complement strand
GTCTGTGTGTTGGGGGAGCGTGTCCCAGGGTCTGTGTGTTGGGGGAGTGTGGTCCAGGGTCTGTGTGTCAGCCCTGGAAATTTGCTTCTCTTCTCCGTTGTCCAGAGAAGACTGGGTAGGTTCGGCCACCATCTAATAGTCCATCCTGCCCACTTGTGTGCAAGGAAGTCTATTTGTTTGGGAGAGTGTGCGCGTGTGAGTGTGCATATATAGATTCACCTGTGTGGAAGCGTGTCAGTGTCCAGTCACCAGGTCATTAGCCGTTCAAGCATGCACAGGCCTTTGCAGTGCAAGCGGCCATGGTCGTGACTGGACATCTGTAGAGTGTTTACATGTGTGTCCTTGCCTTCTCTACTGGGGGGGGCATGCGTCGTACCTCCGTGGCATATGTGTACACATCCACGTGGGCGTGTTGAGGCAACATGTGTGAGACTGGGCGGTTTCTGACATTGAGGGGCGGGGTGTGCCTGGATGGTCAGGGGCGGGGCTTTCAGTAGCAGATGGGCGTGAACAAAGAAAAATAGTGTGAATGAATGGGACAGAGGATGTGGCTCAGCCATCCAAACTTGAGGACCAGGCTGAGGCTAAATGCAAAGAGATGCCACCCCTACCCCAGCCCCTTTGCCTGGCCGTTGGATGCATTGTGTGATGTTGACAACCATCCTTTGAGAGGGTGTGACTTTCCTTACTCTATCAGGGCACCAATAGGATCCCGCTGTGGAGCTTGACAGCCTTTCTCCTGTGCTGTCCTGCTGACAGGTAAAGGGAGGGATACATGAGGAATGTTCAAGCAGAGAAGAGACAGGTTGGACAGAAGCCACAAGGGTGGGCCTGCACTTGCATGTACCCCACTTTAGGGGGTACCAGCACGCACATCTGGATCTGCAGAGCGGCAGAACCTGTCTTGCTCTCTCAGTGCCCCCTCCTGTTCTCCAGGCTGGCTGCAGGAGCTGGCACGCAGGCTGGAGACCCCATATTACCTGGTGAGCCGGAGTCCAGACGGAGGGAACAGCTCCAGCCAGAGCGAAAACTGCAGTAGCAGCGGTGGCGGCGTTGGCAGCGAAGCCAATGGGACCGGGCTGGAGCTGCTGGGTGGCCCATCCCTACGCAGCGCCTACATCACCTCCTTGTACTTTGCGCTCAGCAGTCTCACCAGTGTGGGCTTCGGCAATGTGTCGGCTAACACAGACACCGAGAAGATATTCTCCATCTGCACCATGCTGATTGGAGGTGAGGCTGGGCCATGGCTTTCTGGGCCCCTCCACGCCCACCTCTCTAGAGTCCACCTTTGGTGATTCATCAGACCAGGGCAGGGAGAGATGCCCATGCACCCTGCCCAGGAATGTGAGGATAGGCAGAGAGCGGAAGACGCGTCTGCTAGCACCACATCAGGCCTGACCAGGCCTGGAGGGTGACCTTTCCTCTTTATTCTTGACCAGCTCTGATGCATGCAGTGGTGTTTGGGAATGTGACGGCCATCATCCAGCGCATGTATGCTCGCCGCTTTCTGTACCACAGCCGCACCCGTGACCTGCGAGACTACATCCGCATCCACCGCATCCCCAAACCCCTCAAGCAGCGTATGCTCGAGTACTTCCAAGCCACATGGGCTGTGAACAATGGCATCGATACCACTGAGGTGTGGTGGCCTCCTAGGCTGCTTCTAGACTTTTACCTCCTCAAGGGGTTGGTGCCTGGTCTCAACGATTGGGAGTGGGGGTGTGGATGAGTAGGAAATGCAGAAATACGGTTTGCGTGGTTCTTTTGCAGGGACGGCACCCATACATGAGACCGAGCAGAACCCTAGTTGGGTCTGTGGGCTCTGTGCTCACTGATGTCAGAATCTGAGGCCAGGAGAGGGCAAGGGGATAGGAGGGGGCTGCAAAGAGCTTTCTTCCATTGACTGGACCTTAATGCTGAGTGGGAGGCTTGGACAGCTTTCCATTCCCCCTCTTGCTTCTTCTTTTTTTTTCCTTTTTTTTTTTTCCTTTTTTGAGAAAAGCCCTGGCTGTGCTGGAACTCACTCTGTAGACCAGGCTAGCCTCGAACTCAGAAATCCACCTGCCTCTGCCTCCCAAGTCCCCCTCTCCCTTCTTGAGGTTGGAAATGGTGGCCAGGGGCTGGAAGGGACCTTTTCTGCAACCTCAACCCTTTCTTACTGCCTGCTTGCAGCTGCTGCAGAGTCTCCCGGATGAGCTTCGTGCAGACATCGCCATGCACCTGCACAAGGAGGTTCTGCAGCTGCCGTTGTTCGAGGCAGCGAGCCGTGGCTGCCTGCGGGCACTGTCCCTGGCCCTGAGGCCCGCCTTCTGCACGCCCGGCGAGTACCTCATTCACCAAGGTGATGCTCTCCAGGCCCTCTACTTTGTGTGCTCAGGTTCCATGGAGGTCCTCAAAGGTGGCACCGTGCTCGCCATTCTAGGTTAGTGTGATGGGAGAAAGGGTGCTTGGGGGCTCATGTGTCTAGGGAATTCATGGCCATTCCAAGGAAAAATCAGAGGGTGGCTGCATACAAAGCCACTGGGGGGAGAAACAGACAGGGTGGAGTCGGGAACAGCCAGAGCCCTAGATAAAGCTCAAAGCCAGTGATAACAAAGTAGCAACACGGGAGGAGGAGGCGACTCTGCGGCAATTTCTAGTATGAGGCCAGTGAGAGGATCCAGCTTTTAAGAAGAGTCAGTGTGCCTGGCGGTGGTGGTGCATGCCTTTAATCCCAGCCCTTGGGAGGCAGAGGCAGGCGGATTTCTGAGTTTGAGGCCATCCTGGGCCAGCCTGGTCTACCAAGTGAGTAAGTGAGTTCCAGGACAGAGAAACAGAGAAACCCTGTCTCGAAAAACCAAAAAAAAAAGGAAAAGGAAAAGAAAAGAAGAGCCAGTGAATGATGGGATAGAGAAGCCATGGTGGAAAGTACAGAAGACAGTACTCTAGCAAGGGAGAAAGAGGGCAGGTCTCACAGAGCAGCTCCAAAGCCCAGATGGGTGACAGTGGGGCTCAGCCTCCGAGTGACAGGGTAGCCTCTGTCAAATAAAGAGTACACCCTTCCTTTGGCAAGAGGGAAAGGGAGAGTGACATAATCAGCTCCCTAAATGATGACAAGGGACCAGCACAGTACAGGGGACAGTAGCCTCACGGAGGACTGTCTGCTCTGGAACCAACCTCACAGGAAACATTACAGAAACCATTATTATTCACCAAGCTAAGCTAGGTGTTGGCCGGTATACATGGTAGAGCCAGGTGCCTTGGGAAGGTGATGACCTCAGAGGGGAAGCGTTTGAGGAGGGCCAGGTGTGCCCACAAGCACCAGGAGAGCCTATGCTCTTCAAAGCACAGACCTGCACGGTAAAAAGCCTGTAAAGGGGCTGTGCTATGCAGCCGTGGGAGGCTTTCATTGGTAACCCTGGAGCGCAAGGAACCGAGATAGCCTGAGTAATTGAGGTGGGTACATATACCAGGGGGAAGAAAGGCAATGACCAGGTCACAGCCAAGTCCTTGCTAGTTGTCGGACAACTAGAGCTCCATAGCCAGCCACAATGAAGACTAGGACAGAAAAGAACACAGAAGGTGGTGGCGTGTTGCTGGGCACCCCAGCAGCTACTGCTGTTCATCCCCTCTCACTTGAGAAGGAGGGCCCTCCGACAGCATTAGAGAAAAGAAATGTCGCCAGGGGACTCAGAGCCTGAGCAAGGTGGCAGACTGTTAAAGCACTTTTTTTTTTTTTTCATCTTTCGTAAGTGTAAGTGTAGCTTCTGAGCTTAGATACAACATATACCAGATCTGGGGAAACGGAATTATGGCCCTGGATCATGGCATATGCTTGGAGTCCAAAGCCAGTGGAACACTGAGGCAAGAGAATCCCTTGAGCAACTGAGGAGTTCTAAGCCAGCCTAGGAAACATAGCAGGGCCATCTGGGGGGGGGGGGGCAAGAAAGGAAGAAGCGAGGAAGGCAGGCAGACAGGCAAGGGCAAGCATGAGGCATTACATTAAACCAGGCATGGTGGCTCGAGCTTGTAATCCCAGTCCTTGGGAGGTGGAGGCAGGAGGATCAGAAATTCAAGGTCATCCTGGACTACATTTGAGCTTGAGCCTAGACCTAGATAAATGAAACCCTGTTTCAAAATGCAGAAGGAAAAAAAATAAGGAAGGAGGGAATATAGTGCTTTATACAACACAAGCGTGGCTAGTGGCCCTTGAGGAACCGAGGAGAGCTGGAGAGATTGGAATTGTGGGAAGACTGGTCAGGGCACGACTGTCCAGCTGGTCACTCGGTAGCGTAAGTGCCTGGCTTGGATCCTGCCCGAGAACTGAGTGTTTTGTGTTTGCTATGGAGCCCAGTCTGGCTCTGCACTTGCCGTCTCCTATTTTAGCCTCTGAGGGCTGGGAGTGCATGTGCCCAGCTGTGACCTGGTTTCCTGCCTTGCTTGCATCCCACCTGCCTCCTCAGCTGGGCATTCAGGTGCATCCAGCTGGCTCCTGGCAAGCTGGGTCTGGCCCTGTAGTCAACAGCAGTGATTCTGGCCTCAACCCGTTTGTAAACTGACTCAGCCAAGTGTTCCAAGAGCAAGAGATGCAACCGGATGAGCTGAACCTGAAAGCCTTGGTCCAGGTGCCAGTGGCAGGGCCCAGGTCGCTGTCGACTCTGTCCTTAGTCTTGTCTCTCCTTTGTGTCTCACTTCTTGGCTGAGGACAGACTTACACCTGTCTTATTCCAGATCACACAAAACACAGCTCCTTCCCCCTGGTAACCCAAACGGCTCTCCAAGGAGCCAGGAAACTTCAGAACAGGAACAGGAAACTTAAAGGAGGCTCGTTCTGCACTTCCATTTGAGCAAAACTCTGCATCATTGAGAGGTCTCTGGGTGGATGTTGACAGCATCCACCTTAAAGGCCTTGAGCGCCCTTTCTAATCTTCTGATCACTCAGCTGGCCTGATAGGAGCCAAACTGCCTTTGCCATGCCCAGGTTGCAGGTCCCTGCTGGGGTTGAACGAGAGGGGAAACGGACCCCCAGGTGTGATTCTAAGATACACCTCCCCTGTCCGACGTGCTCGAGATTCCAACAGCCTTTTGTTTGTTTGTTTGTTTGTTTGGTTGGTTGGTTGGTTTTTTGAGACAGGGTTTCTCTGTGTAGCCCTGGCTGTCCTGGAACTCACTCTGTAGACCAGGCTGGCCTCAAACTCAGAAATCCACCTGCCTCTGCCTCCCAAGTGCTGGGATTAAAGGTGTGCACCAACCTGGCTTGTTTTGTTTTCTTGTTTTTCATTTTTTTGAAACAAGGTTTTCCTGTGTAGCCCTGGCTGTCCTGGAACTAGCTCTGTAAACGAGGTGGTCTCGAACTCACAGAGTTTCGAGTATGGCATTTGATCGTTGTTGTCAGCCAGGTGGTATTCTCAGCTAACTTTGGAAAACCCTTTATGGTGAGATCACCCCAGGGCAATGGCATCATAGCCATGGCATTAACATTTTCACCATGCCAAACAGGGTGCTGCTACCAAATTCTGGTCCCTGGACAAGCTATACCCAAATCACCTGTGGGCCTTTAAGAAAATCAGATTGTAGTGATCCCTTGGGCTGGGCCCTGGAAATCTGGTTGGCTTAATTTCCCCAGGAGAGTTTAATTAACAGCCTGTCTGTCTGCTAAACTATAGAAAGGGATGATATTCCTACTTGGATGCAGAGGTTTCAGCCAGTGTTTTGCCCTTGGACATGCTGGAGAGGCTGAGTCCTACTGGTCTCTACCCCAAGTGTGTGCGAGAGCTGGAGAGGACTAGGGACCACACCACAGCTGGGACCTGTATCTGCTCAGTCTACAGCCCATCTCCCCTCCCCAAGTAGCTTGCTGACCTTGGCTTCCTCTCCCCAGGGAAGGGTGACCTGATCGGCTGCGAGCTGCCCCAGCGGGAGCAAGTAGTGAAAGCCAATGCGGACGTAAAGGGGCTGACATACTGCGTCCTTCAGTGTCTGCAGCTGGCCGGGCTGCACGAGAGCCTCGCACTGTACCCTGAGTTTGCCCCACGCTTTAGCCGTGGTCTCCGAGGGGAACTCAGCTACAACCTAGGAGCTGGGGGAGTCTCAGCAGAGGTGAGGGTGCTGGGCATGGGTGTGGAAGAACTGGGATTTCAGGGATCAGATGAACTGAACAAAGTTGGGAGGACAAAAAGGGACCTGTGGGGGCTTGTGTGAAAGTCTCCCTGCCTCAGGGTGGGAGTCTACACTCAGTGCTTTCATTTCACTGTGTTTTTTTTTTTTTTTTAATGTATTTAATGTACTTGTGTGTGCTGTGTGAGTTTGTGTGTGCCACATGTGTGCAGGAGCCTTCAAGAAGTTGGAAGAGGGTATTGTATATCCTAAAACTCTAGATCTAGGTGGTGCTGTGAGCCACCACGTGGGTATTAGGAGTTAAACCCAGGTTCTCAGCAAGAGCAGTTATGTGGTCTGAACTAACTCTGTGATTTAGAAGTCAATCAAAGCCAGGGTATGGTAATATACGCCTTTAATCCCAGCACTCAGAAGGCAGAGGTAGGTGAATCTCTGCAACATCAAGGCTAGCCTGGTCTATGTGTCTATGTAGTGAGTTCTAGGACAGCCAGAGCTACCTGGTAAAGAGACACTATCATAAAGGAAAAAAAAAAAAAAGTCCAACTTTGGCTTACCTGAAATACTGGCCCTGGCCAAAGCAGCACCTGCTGTGACAGGAGCCCATTATACTTGCTAACAGGTGAACCCTGTAGAGTCTACAGTGTAGAGTGCAGGTGCGGGGTTGGTCAGAAACAGGCGTCAGCCATGGAGGCTGCTTCTGAATAAGGGCCCCACAGTGCCCCTCGACCCTTCGTCATGAAATCGCAGATTCTGAGGGTACAGGAGTTACTTTCCTTTTAATAAATCATAACCAGGGCAACTTGCAGGAGGAAGGGTTTATCTGGACTTACATCCAGAGGGATGAGTCTGTCATGGTGGAGACACAAGGCAGCAGGTACTGAGGCAGGGGCAGGAAGCTGAAGGTTCATGTACTTTACCATAGGCAGGAAGCAGACAGAGTGACGTGGAAGTGGCTGGCTTAGTTTTCTCTCAAAACCTCCCCTACCTTCCTCCAGCAAAACCACACCTCCTAAACTTCAACAAAAGGTGCCATCAACTGGAGACCAACTGTTGAGGTGCCTGAGACTATGGGGACATTTTCTCATTTGAACCCCAGAGAGGTCTTGGGATTATCACTAGTGCACAATGAATAGTCCCATTAGTCTGAAGGGCCAAGTAAGTAGAGGCTGTTTAACCCATCTTTGGGCAGATTTGGTGATTTCAGTGGCAAGGGTTACACCCTCCAGGACGGTTTCCTCTTCTGGTGTTTCCTGTGCCTTGGTAAGGAAGAGGAGTGGGACACAGTGGTGGCCTTCCATGTTGAGCCCTGTTCCCCTCTGTCCCCAGGTGGATACCAGCTCCCTGAGTGGCGACAACACCCTCATGTCCACACTGGAGGAGAAGGAGACAGATGGGGAGCAGGGACACACAGTCTCACCAGCCCCAGCAGATGAACCTTCCAGTCCCCTGCTGTCACCTGGCTGTACCTCTTCCTCCTCAGCCGCCAAACTACTCTCCCCACGTCGAACTGCGCCCCGGCCACGGCTGGGTGGCAGAGGGAGGCCAAGTAGGGCAGGGGTTTTGAAACCTGAGGCCGGTCCTTCTGCTCATCCACGGACACTTGATGGGCTGCAGCTGCCCCCCATGCCATGGAATGTACCCCCAGACCTGAGCCCCAGGTGAGCAGGCCCTGGACTTCATAGCAAGATTGTGGTGGTTTGGGCAGAGGCACCAGCTAAGCACACCCTCACCCTGAGTGTTGTCCATTTGGGTTTTGTTGTTGTTGTTTTGAGACTATGTAACTCAGATTGATTTCCATTTGGTGATCCTCCTGATTCTGTCTCTTGAGTGTTGCGATTACACATATGCACCATGCCTGGCATCATGTTACCTTCATCTCCTCTTCCTCTTACCCCTTTCTCCCCTCCCCCCATTCTCCTTCTCCTCGATTTTATTTATAATTGGTTGGAAGGCAGGGGACTGTGCACATGAGTGTAGGTACCCACAGACACCAGAAGAGGGCGCTGGGTCTCCTGGAACCGGAGTAATAGGTGGTTTGTGAGCTGTTCTATGCACATTCTCTGCAAGAACGAAACAGGCTCTTAGCTGGTGTGCACAGTTTTACACTTTACCCGCGCTGTGAAGTGACCAAGCTGCCAGCCCCCTCCCAGCTTCCCTTGAATCCTTGGGTAAAAACCACAGACACACAGTTGTTCAATTACAGCTTGCCTTCTTGGCACAATTGCAGAGGTCTCTCCAGGCCCTAGCCTTCCAGCCGCCATGGTCTAAGCCTACCTGCCTGCCTGCCCCGATTCCTGCGATCCTGCTGTCTGGTTAGAGGCGGCTTGCCTTGAACTCCTGTTTTATGTTACTCCAATGTACTCTTCAGCTAAACTGAAAGCTCTTAGGAAAAGGGACTAACCATGTTTCTTAGGATGCCCAGGTCCCCTGACTAGCTCTGAACTTGTGCAGCCAACACGTGTGACCACTGGAATGTCCCATCCTGACACCACGGTGGCTGCCTACCATCTGATTTGATGTCCTGCCTTGGTTTCTTGGGTCCACAGGGTCGTAGATGGCATTGAGGACGGTTGCAGCTCTGACCAGCATAAGTTCTCTTTCCGAGTGGGTCATTCTGGCCCAGAATGTAGCAGCAGCCCCTCCCCAGGACCAGGTACTGGATGTGGGGACAGGGAATGTTGGTGGGCACCCCATTTGCCTCATAGACCTCAAGCGATGTGGTATCTGAGTCTGGCGTTAAAACTGTGGGGCAGCCTGCCAGGAAGCCCTCCCAGACTGCCGGTGATGACTGGCCTGAAGGTTTGGATAACGGCTCAGCCAACTTTCTAACAACATCAGAAGCTCAGCGCCTTGGTCCCGATTCTGGTCTATAAAATGGATTGTCGTGCATGTTAAATGAGAATGTACCCGACACTCTTAGCACATGTCTGCCTTACTGGGAGACAGAGGGCTGGAAAGACTGAGTTGAACCTGGCCCTGGATAAGACAGGCAGCGTGGAAATGGGACATAATCTAGGACAGGTTAAGGAATAGATGCGAAGAGCCACTTCCAGCTAGACAGTGGCATTTGCCTGTAATCCCAGCAGACAGAGCTCAGGGCTCAACAGACTTGAGGAAACATCATGGGTTATGAGACTATCTCATCCTGCCCCACGGAAGGACAGCTTCCTGCAGGGAGGAGAGCAGTAGACAGTGTTACTCAGGACTGCTGTGAGGGGTTATCACGCTGACAATTTAGGCAAAATTTAGCAACTTGATCAAGGCTAGAAAGGAGCAGGGTGAACCAGACCAGTGCTAAGAAGCCAGGCCTGGATCCTAACTGTCTATCCTTTAGCAGCTCTGGTTGATAATTCCATCCTTTCCACAGAGAGCGGCCTGCTCACCGTCCCCTTGGGGCCCAGTGAGGCAAGAAACACAGACACACTGGACAAGCTACGGCAGGCGGTGGGTGGCTGAGGTGGGAGCCGGGAGGGAAGAACAGGCCGGCTGAGATGGGTGGCCCACTGACCTGGTGACTTCTTACCCCCACATCCAAGGTGATGGAGCTGTCTGAACAGGTGCTGCAGATGCGGGAGGGACTGCAGTCACTTCGCCAGGCTGTGCAGCTTATCCTGGTGCCCCAAGGGGAAGGCCATTGTCCCCGGGGATCAGGAGAGGGGCCGTGCCCAGCCACTGCCTCTGGACTCCTACAACCCCTGCGTGTGGACACTGGGGCATCATCCTACTGTCTGCAGCCCCCAACAGGTTCGGTCTTGAGTGGGACTTGGCCTCACCCCCGCCCAGGGCACCCCCAACCCCTCATGGCACCCTGGCCTTGGGGCCCCCCAGCATCTCAGAGCTCCCCTTGGCCCCGAGCCACAGCTTTATGGACTTCCACCTCAGACTCAGAGCCCCCTGGTTCTGGAGACCTCTGCTCTGAGCCCAGCACCCCAGCCTCACCCCCTCCTCCTGAGGAAGGGGCTAGGACTGGGACCCCAGCACCTATGAGCCAGCCTGAGGCAACCAGTACTGGTGAGCCCCCTCCAGGGTCAGGGGGCCGAGCCTTGCCCTGGGACCCCCACAGCCTAGAGATGGTGCTTATTGGCTGCCACGGTCCTGGCACAGTCCAGTGGACCCAGGAGGAAGGCACAGGGGTCTGACTGCAGGCCCTGGCACAGTCCAGTGGACCCAGGAGGAAGGCACAGGGGTCTGACTGCAGGCCAGAGATGAGTCCTGCAAGTCCCTGCCACCTGCTGCTCCACCTAGCCTCACAGGCTGCCCGGTTCAGGCATGGAGCCTGAGGAAGGAGGAGGGTGAGCTGGAGCCTCAGGCAGACCCCAGGCTAGGGATCCACAGGTTCTGCTCCACTGACCTGCTTGCCCACCCTCTACCTGATGGGAGCAGAGGCCTGAGGACGAGGAGGGGTTGGTTCTGCCATTCCTTGCATGTGCCCAACTCCACTGTCCTCATGTTTTTTATATTAAAAAACATAAAATAAAAGAAACTACTTTGGAACTCAGTACTTTTTATTTACAAAAAACAAAAACAAAAAGGAGGGGTCTAAAGCTGATCCACTGGAGACACAGGAGTCACGCGGCAATGGTGGGGCTCTGGCTCTGGGGAGGCGCAGGGGTCCCAGCCTCTCCTGGCTTTCCCCATGGTGACCCCCACCTTGCCTCAAAGGCTCAGTCAATGGCCAGCAGTGGGGCCTCCATAACCCACTCTGGGCACAAGGGTTTTCCAGGAGCCTGAGTTCCCAGCTCAAGAGAGCTGGAATGACAGGGGAAACTGAGGCCAGAGCATGCCCTGGTTTCTGCTACCCGCCTCACTGTGGTGTGATCTTGGCAGCCTCAGCCCGGATGAGGGCAATGAGGTCCTGGTTGATGAGGAAGACGAATCGCAGGCTGGCGATCTGGGCAGGAGAGAAAGATGGCTGAGTCTAGAGGCGGGACAGAGTCACATCCATGAACTAGTTTGTCAGGCACCAGGTGAGACTCCCTCCTCCATCCCCAACTCACTTCCACCACAGAGTTGTTGCTAAGGCGCCATTTGGAGCCACACAGCACAGGCCGCCCATCGATATAGATAGGCCGCCGGCCCTCGTTAGCAATGAAGAAGTCACCATTGTTTTTCAGCTTGATGACACCTGTAGATGCAGAAAGGAAAAGAAATGACAAGACGGAGACAAACAGGAGAGAACCAAGTGTCCCTCTGCTTCCTGGATATGAAGGCGTGCAGGCTCTTGTGGCCCCTAGGTAGAGATCTCAGAGCATCAACTCTTTTGGCCTTTCTCCTTAAGTCATAATGGTTCTTTCTCTAGGCACCATGGCTTCAAGATAGAGCAGCCAGTGAGAGGCTCAGAGGATAGCCCACCTGTTCCTGTGGAGTGGCAGGGTGGGCGTACCTTGCTTTCGAGAAATCTTCCAGGCTGGACCTTCGAGAGACAAGTCCACGTCAATCTGGTTGTCCTTGGTTGCTCTGCCCAGGGTTATCTGGGAAAACGATGGAAGTGAGGGCTGGGGTCAAGGAATGAGAAGAAGAATCCCCACATGGGCCAGGGAAAGACAAAGGGACGACAGAGGGGGTGCTTAGGCAGAGTGAGGACAGTGACAGCCTGTCTCACCTCACGAGAGCGCATTAGGTACCGCACCATACGGCCTCGCAACACGGCCAGGGTCTGGTTGTCGAAGTCTGGAGAGCTCATGCCTGAGAGAAGAGCAGAGTCAGGAAAGTAGGAAAGACGTAAGGGCTACGTAAGGGCTGGGGACAGGAAACCAGGGACTGGGCCTAGTAAACAGCATGCCCAGACAGGCAAGGGAAGGGCTCAATGGAACAAGGATGTCAGGGAGCACGCTGTCCCCTAGCCACCTCACCTGTGATGCTGTCCACTAGCACCTGCCACTTATGCAGCTCCTGTTCCAGCTGCCGGATCTCTCGTTTCTGGCGCCGGTCAGCCACTGTCAGCTCTGAGGTGAAGCGAAATGGTAAGAAGAGACTGATGATGCCACCAGCACCTTGAACTGGTCCCCCCTGACTCAGTAAGAGCCTCCGTTCCCACACTGTCCCCAGCAGGGCAGACTTACCATGTTCCAGGACTTCATCTCGCATGTCCCTGAGTATCAAAAAGGACTCGTCACTATCGGACCCCTGCTACCTGGCCCACAACAGCACCCCAGGCCCCTCAGCCAAGGGGCTCAGAAAGCTGTTTAAGTCTTGGCCTAGCCCTGGGACTGGGGTGGGGAGAACGGGAAGGCAGTGAGCTGAAGCGGCCCCCACAGGAGAGGGTGCATAGGATGGCTAAGCCCAGCAGCTGCAACTGAAGCTGTCTGCTGGGCAGCCCGGTGTGCCCGACAAAGTGAAGTCAACCCTCTCCAGGAACTCACTTGAGCTTACTGTCGTCAATCAGGTCCTCTGCATCTGAGAAGTTTAGCACTTGGTCTCCCTTAGGCAGTGGCTGCACTGAATAAACAACAGAGGCGTATAAACGTGGAGGCTCCTCCTCCAGGCCTGCTGCCCAACAGCCAGGCTGCAAGGACACAGCCCTGCTGGAGCCAGAGCCACAGAGGGATCACAGTCCCAAGCAGGCGGCACTCTGACCTGACACATGGCGTCCTGCCACTTAACTTGGGACAGAGGTGGTTCAAGACAAGGAAATGATAGCTGACCTGCATGGGCTTCTGGGGAGGGGGGCTGCTCAGCTCCCTTGTACATGTGAGGAAAGTGACAGAGGCAGATTAACCTCTGACCCCAGTCAGGGCACAGCCAGGGCTGAAGCTGCTCCTCAACCTTCTGGGCAGCCAGCGACATGGACCATTGGACAGCACCGGCTGAGGGCTGCCTCTACTGCAGTCTGTGGAGAATGACCTCCTTATGGGCCATGCAATTCGCTTTATTGTTTTCAAAGGATGAAACGGAGCAGGATAATTAATATTAGTACCCATCAAGCATGTTCTGGGAAATAGTGTTCCGTGAAACCTTGCAACTGTTTCTGGCTACAACAGAAGAGGCTGGGGTGCCCAGAATATAAGAACTTGCAGTGCTTGGCTGTAGTGGCCCACTGCAGTCTGCTCTCAGCTACAGCTGGGGGGTGCGGTGGGGAGGTACACACAGGCAGCATGGCTCTGCCCTGTGAGGCTCTGGGGACAGAGGAGTAGGCTGTTCGCTGCCACCAAGCCACTTTCCAACATGTCTGCTCGAAATCCAGGACTCTACATGTGTGACTGACCTGTTAACTAAGCCAGGAAACTGCCTGATCCTGGGGACACCCAGCTCTAAGCAACAAATGAGAAACCAAACTCCAACAGTGAAATACACACACACACACACACACAGCTTTTAGTGAACAGAAAAATTTCCAAAATCATGACACAAGTAGCAAGATCTGGTGGCACAAGCCTATAGTTCCAGTACTTGGGAGACAGAGGCAGGAGGTCAGCCTGGGCTGTAGAAAACCAAGAGTCAAAACGACAACAAAACAAAACCAAAAAACCCCCAAAACAACAAAAAGGGACAAGCTGGCTTTAAAACAGTAAAAATAAATGCTAACTAGCAAACATCCTGAAAATTACATGATGGGAAGGCAGCAAGCCCCCGGAGCACTAACCCCAGCGGGCGGGTGCATTTCCCACAATTCTGTGAGGCCATCCTCTGAGCCTGAGGATGGAGCATGCAAGGACAGGAAGGGCTTTCCTTCCAGAGCAGCAGGAAGAGGCATGGCCGTGCAGTGCACAGTGCAGCAGCAGTGGATTCTGGCAAGAAGAGTAGGCTTGAGCCCTACGAACCAGAAGCTGGGTCCCCAATCCCCCTGCAGGTCCCCTACAATCCAACCAGGTGGCTTCCCTAGCTCCTGTTCTTCAGAGAGGGGAGCCTGGTGGTGAGACAGGTGGCAGACAGCATCCCAGTCCTTAGGGAAGAGGACGGATGGGGCCTAATTATGAAGTCCTGCTGGGGATTCTGTGGGTAAAGCCCCTGACCGCACAGACTTCCTGGTCCAGGAGCAAGGCAGTGGGAAGAGGCAGAAGGCTGGAGACAGGAAAGCCAGGTGAGAAGCGTGGGGAGGAGTGACTAGAGATGACATGCCCAGTTTGCTTCAGTTTGAATGCTACCCATAAATAATATACTAATGTACTTGTCATGTAATGGCCAAATATGTCAAGAAACGAAACGAAACCAAACCAAACCAAACCTAAAACAAGAAGCAGTAATAAGTGTTATTGGACTTTTAGCTCAGGATACCAGGCAAGTTGGTTTCCCTTCCATGACGCCAAAGGCCCTGCCAACTCCACAAAGAGGCAGGTTTTGTTGCTGCTGTTTTGGCAAACAGAGGTGACCTGGACCCGGAGGGGCTGCTGAGACGACTATCACAGGACACTGCAGGCAGCTGTTCCCGCAGCACTCTGCCCATGTTCTCCCACCTGAACACCTGACTGCTCCCAACGCAGCCTCTGGGGCACTTGTTACCTGTCTGATCCTCCAGTAAGTAATACTGTTTCATGAGCTGCCAGTGGGCCTGCAGAGCCTTGGCAGTCCGGGCCAGGTAGAAGGCATCAGGGTGTCTGTGCAGCAAGTCCTGGAAGGTTTCCAAGGTGGGCTGGCTGGTCTGGAGATGGGAAATACTCTCTTCATGCCTGGGTTTTCTCATTCCTACCCCATCCCTGTCCCCAGTCCCTCCCAAGGAACTAGAAAAAGCAACAAAGGCCCCTGTAGATGTGTGCAGACCACAGATGGGGCAGACAGGACTCCCTACACTGGTGGTTTCCCATTGGTCCAGCTTGTACCTTGCCCACTTACCGAGCCTACTTTGCTCAGCAGCTGCTCCTCAGCCTTGCTGAACAGGGCCTTACTCTGAATGGCTGCAATGGCTTCTGGGTGTAACTGTCTCATGGCCTGGCAAGCCAGCCTGCACATGGGAAGAAAGAAAGGGAGGGCAAAACTGAAAAGGAAGGAGTCAAGTAATCTGGAGTTTATGCACCCCCCAAACGGATAAGCCTTTGGAATGTAGAGATTCTGAGCCTAGAGCTCTGTGGTAGAAATAACCTGAGGCCTAATATAGCACCAAGGCATGGTCCAATGAGGGAAGTATACTCTCTTAACTCCAGCCTGCAGGGCTGCTCAGGGTCAAGGCCAGTCTGGTCTACACAGTAAGCTCTCCATCAGCCAGCTCGGAACAAGCCAACAAGAGGCCCGCTGCTGAGACACCCTGGGTGGGACCAGCTGTGACTCTCTTTCCAGTGCTTCCTCATTAACCACTGCCCACTGCCTTCCTTTTCCAAGCTGAGGCCACGTTTTCTGGTCTCTTGGGAGTATGGCTACAGCTTGAGTAGGTGGCAGGGCTGTGGAGGAGGAGATGGGTGTTCAGACTCGAACCGAGCTTTGAGGACACTGAATTAAGTGACTAAGGAGGGATATAGTATGTATATGCATGAGCTTATCTGAAACTAAAATCAGAAGGGGCTTGAGGCTTTTATTTCAGTGTCAGTCTTGGTCTGTCTCCCTCCCTCCCCCAGTCTGTTTTAGAGACATGTTTTGCTATATAATCCTGGCCATCCTAGAAATCACTCTGTAGAGCAGGCTAGCCTCCAACTCAAGACAGTCAACTGCCTCTGCCTCCTGAGTGTTGGGAGGTCAGTTCCCTCATCACAGAAGGACCTGTGAGAGGCAATGTGACAAGTTCAGAGATGATCCAAGGCACACACTGGTGGCATTCGTAGGCATTTACTTCTCATGCCAGGACACTTCTGTCCTCCAAGTGGGACTAGAAGTTAGAAAAAGGAGATGCCCCGGGGCCCAGCAGGCCCCACAGACCACCCCAGAGGGTACAGGACCCATGGCCCATGGCCTTGCCTCCCGAGACCCTCTTTTGGGCCCTGCTTGAATCTGTCCTCCTAGAACCTAGTTCCAAATTTGGGGGGCCCCCAGCACCTCCCCTCTACTGAAGCCAGCCCACTCACTTGGAGATGACAGGGTCGTACAGCAGGGCGTACCAGCGCTCCTGAACTTCCCGAAGGGTGAAGCGGCAGCTGAACTTCACACCCAGGTGGACAGATGTCAGGTCATTAGTCTGCAAGACCCCAGATTGGTTTGCTCCAGCTCCAACATGGGAAGAATCCTTCCCTTGGAAGCCAAGGGTCCTGCTAAGCTAGGATGGGGCCTGGAAATTGGAGGGTTGGGGAGGAGGGAGCCCCAGTCCCATAGTGGGCACCTGCAGCACAGCATTGATGAGGAGGAGGTCGTCTGAAGGCTTCCATCGGCCCAGATCCTTGGTCACCTGAAGTGGCTGTTTGCTTTTCTTCATACGCTTGGTAAGCCCAGGGGTTGGGGCAGGGCTGGGTGGTACAGGAGTACTGGGAGCCTTGGATACCTGGGTACAGGACAGGACCACAATAAACTCAATCAGAGAAGCTGGGGCTTCAGACCTACTGCTTCACACACTGCGACAGCTGCAGACTCTGACAACACCAGGAGCCGAGCTGAGAGCTGAGCGTTCTCATACCCACCCCCACCAAAGGACTTCTGCATCATTCTTGACCAGATGGGGTCTTCTCTCTGCTTGTGGTACCCTTGGCCCCAGAATGGAGGGTGGGTGGGGAGTATACCAGGAAACTACTCTTGCTGCTGCACTGTCTGGGGCCAGAGCAATGCCACCTGGGGGTTATTTTTACACCCTGCAATGCTGGGAACAAGCTGTCTGCTCCCAGAATAGATACGAGCTCCCTGCCTCCCACACTAAATGCGATACAGGATGCACTGGCAAGCGAGGGTTGCAGCAAGGAAGGGAGCAGGGAGAGACAGGAGGGAGGGTCTAGAATGAGGGCTGGGGCAGTGCGGTCCTCTGACAGGCCTCACCCAGCTGCCTAGTACCTTACCTTCTTCTTCTCACTAGAGGAGGGCTCGCTCCCTGAGCAGCGGCCGGACTCCACGGCCCCGGCCCCCTTCACCCGGGTAGAGGACTTGGCCAGACTGCTCTCGACCAGTTCATCGTCAAACTTCTTCCTTTTGATGAACCTGTGGAAGGCCCTGCACTGTCAGCCACTGGACCACGCCCAGCTTCCACGGAGCAGGTCCCCTGGGAACTAACTGCCTTCACTTTCCAGCAGTGCCTGGCTCAGTAGATGTGGAAAAAGCCAAGTTCTAGTCTTCTGAGGTGACAGGCAACTCCTCAACAGAGACTGAAAGCCTGCCTCCCCTGTCCTCAGTGCCCATGCAGATGGACGAGTAGGGAAAGGAAGGGAAAAAGCTCAAGGCCCTGCTTGGACCCAAGGCAGGCTCAGAAGGCCATTTCCAACAGTGGCTAAGGCAGGCGTGCCTAACTCCGCAAGCCTTCCCCTTCCCAGGCACTCCGAGGCCAGACTACCTGGAGGAGCTTCTCCGTTTAGGGATAGTACCCAGGGCCTGGGAGGAGGCTCGCTTCTGCCCTGCCAGTGACTCCTCATCCTCTGAGCGGCTGGCAGTGCCTGTCGCCATCAGGGATGAATCTAGCAGCCCCTGAGAATCTAGAAAAGAGAAAAGGGTGACCTCAGGCTTCCGAGTGCCTTCTGTACATGGACTCTTGTTTCAGCCCCTTCAGCCCTTGCCCGGCCTCCTTAAGGCTTGAGGTCTTTAAGGTGGGTGGGCGTTCCTTGGCCATCCAGATCCCATCTGGGCTCAGACCTGGCCCAGACCTTACACGGTGGGCAGTTGTCCTGGTGTCGCGTGTCATGTGACACATGGTGCTCAGGTCAGACTGATTAGGCCGACACACCGGGCCCTGGGCTCCCATAACTGGCCCCTCTGCCATCAAAATGGAGCATGCCAAAGAGTGGCAGCTTGACTGCAACTCAGGCAGTTGTGGCTCTGTTGAGGTACATGGCTGATGCTGGCTCAGGGGGAAGTGCCCGGCCAGGACCAAGAGACACTTGTGCAAGGCACGAGATGGAACCAGCGGCTGCTTGGCACCTGAGAGCTTGGGGAGCTGGCCCGGCCTCATACATACTACCTTTGTCCATCCTCTCACAGTCCCAAAGCCTCTGGTTCCAGACCACAGGGCTAGGAAGACGGGTCCCACGGGCTCATCCAAGGGTTCTGACCAAGTGAGCTTGGATGCCGAGAAGAGAGTCTGCAAAGGAGAAATAGGGCTCCCTCAGGCTTAGGTTTCCAACAGGTCAAACCTATACCACTCCCTTATCACTTACGAACCCCAGCTACGGCAGGGAGGACATGCGGAGTGGGAAGAGGCAGGCAAAAAGTTCTCCTCTCAACTGCACCTAACAATCAGTAGCTACTGCATGACCTGATGGCTCCTACCTTCAATCCCAGTATATGGAGGCAGAGGCAAGCGGATCTCTGTTGACTTTAAGGCCAGCCTCGTCTACACAGCAAGCCAGGACTATATAGTGAGTCCCTGTTCCAAACAATAAAAACAAAAAAATATAAGTAGCTATGTGGGAGTCACTGAGATCTTCGAGAGAATGATCAAAGATGTGGAAAAAGACACATTAGGCTCAGAGATCTCTCTTAATTTTACCAGCGAGTCCTAAATTAAGCCTCTGGAACGTTAACTAGAAAAGGTCAAGGAATTCTTGGCTTATTTTTCCCCCGCTTCGGTTGCCTACTCAAATCAGCTGCACCAACCTGTCTCCCAGGACACAGCTGGGGAAGGTTAGATAGAATCCCAGTGTCTCTATACCTTTGCTTTGCCTTCCATTTGCGGCTTTTACTTAAGTGGGTGGTTCCTTCTGAAGATTGAAAAGTGGTTTGGGACTGTGTGAATACCCACCGCTTTGGCAGCCCCGCTTCCAGAACCCACGGAAAACCCAGGTACTGGATTTCCAGGAGGGCTGTGAGCAGGCCCCGCCCCTCCTGACTCGGGGTGGCTAGACCTTAGAGCAAAGTTCCGGCTCTGCCAGAAAGGACGCTCCCAGATCCGCAGGTTACGGTTGGGAAACGTGGGTACCACAGAAGAGGGTGAAGTTGCCCAGTCCCACGAGCAACTAAGGCAGAGTGTTTGCCCTCCTTCCTGTCCTTCCGTCCCTCCTCCCGCTGGAGCACACCCAAGGTGAGGGATCAGTCCAGGTCTGTTTCGGGGACTCTGGGGAAGAGTGGTAATTTAGTCAGCTCTTCAATTCATACTACTTCACCGATCTCGCGATCTGGCAATGAGCCCCACAGGCCGGTGGTAGCGAACCAGGACCAACTCCCAGACAAACCTCACCCCACCTCAAGCATGCCACCTTTGCGCATGCGTAACACCGCAGGCCAGCGTCTGGCCCGATCGGATTTACGCATGCGCAGATTTTTCGGGGCGATACCGGGGCGGGGCCCCAAATCTTGTTGGGGGGTTGTGCCCCGCGGCACATTGGGAAACTCCACTTCACCCCAAGGTCTACTCAGAACACTAGGCGACGAACCGCGGGATCTCACCATTCCTAGGCTGCCAGCTTCAACAATTTCTCCGCGGCGACAGCAGGAGCCGCAGGGCCAAAGCCGACTTCCGTGAGACACATCTACTTCCGGGTTGCGAACGAGGAGTTGGACGATCTTTTCCGGTTCGTCCTGGATACGTAAGTGAAAGGGGCGTGGCTGTGCGCCCTAGCGGAAACCATTTTGCGGGGAGCCGGAAATGAAACTTTCCGGGTTGGCCAAGGCGCACAGGGAGGCACTAGGCAGTATTTAATTATAGGAACCGCGGAGGTTTCCCGGTTGGAAAAAGCAGCGGGAGGGCCGGGCTTGTGGTGAAACACAGCCCAGGCGACGCTGGGAGGGGCGGGACTGCCGTACGAATTTGAGTTTCGTGATTTGCACTAAGCTTGGTGGGTCTCCCAGGACCAAATTCTGTATCGTTTTATCTGCCAGTGTTTTTGGATGAGTTATTCAGGCCCTTTGCTAAGCACATGACTGGAAGAAAATCTTGGAGAGCTTGCTCTAACTGGGGGGATGTGTCATACAGTACGGTCCGGAAGATTTCGTGCCTACAGAGGAGATGCAGGATGGTAGCCGCGTTCCTAAGGAAACACTCTGAGAGAAGTAGCGGTGCCAGTCGGTTACGTCAGACGGATTCCATCTAGACTGCTGGGGGCAGTCTTGGGTAGCCAGGAAACCAACCGAATGCTTTTCAGAGGACAGTATTCCCTGAGGGAACTGTTTTGAAAGAAAGAACTAGTTCCCAGAAAACAGGAAACGTGACTTTGGGACTGTGAGAGATGCCTGGGAAAGATAGGGAGATTGGACTCTAATAGTTGTTTCATGCCTTCTCTGAGGGGCACAAAAGTGTAGCATCTCTGGCTGGGGTAGCTCCCTGGAAGAGCGTTTGCCTAGCGTGCCGGATATCTTGAATTTAAGTGTCAATTGGACGACTTGACCATCCTGACCCTGGCAGTTTATAATTAACTCTCAGCTTCAAGTCTTCACTTAATATACTGTTACTTAACTTATTTAACGAGAATGTATTTGCTTTATCTCTCCCCAAACAAGTTTTCTGGTACACAGTGTGCTTGTTAGATTTTTGTCAACTTGACACTAGCGAGAATCTTCAAGCTCAGTTGAGAAAATGCCTCCATCAGACTGGTTGGTTGGCAAGTTTCTTGATTGGATAGATGTGGGAGAGTTAAGCCTACTGTGGGTACTACCTACCCACCCTGGGCAGGTGGTCCTCTTTTGTAAAAGAAAGCAGGGTAAGCAAGCTGTGTAGAGCTTGTCCTCCTTGGCTTCTGCCCCAGTTCCTGCCTTGAGGTTCCTACCCCCGACTTTCCTTGGTAATAGAGAGTGACTTGAAAGTTGTGAGATGAAATAGACCTTTCCTTCCCAAGTCGCCTTTAGTTGCCCTGTGTTGATCACAACAATTAAAAGCAAACTAGGACACAGTCTGGTGGGTTGTGTTAAATTTAGTGTGGTTTAGTATTTATACAGATGATAGTTAATTGGCCACTCTTCTCTAAAGAGGTAATTTTTTTTTAAAAGTAGGAATGAAATACTTGGTGCATGCCAGCCAAGCTCTGTACCACCAGGCCACATGAGCAGCCCTAACAAGGGATCAGTTTGGTAAAGAGCTGGATTAATATGGCTCTGTGTTTGTTAGATGCTTTTCTCCTGACAGAGACAGCTTAAGGAAGAAAGGGATAGCTATTTTTAGCTCACAGACTTTCTTGGGGGTCAGGGGGTAAAAACATCATGGCAGGAAAGGCATGGTGGCAGGAGTATGGGGAGATTGCACACATTGTGTCCAGAGCCTGGAAGTGCAGAGAGATGAAGTATTGGTGTTCGGTGTTCTGCTTGCTTTCTCCTTACTGTTCAGTCTGTAGCCCTAGCCCAAGGTCACTCTAAATTAGGGTGGGTCTTCCCATCTCAGTTAAACCTCTAGAAACAGCTTTACAGATACACATGGAGTTTTGTCTTGTAGGTGACCTAAATGAGGTTAAACTGACAAGATCACAAACCCTCCCCAACACCCAGGTGTGTCACTTTTATGTCGGTGGTATCCATCAGCTGGTGGTGGAGTGCTATCAAATATGTCACAGTTCTTTCTTGGTTGGTTTGGTTTGGATTTTTTTTTTTTTTTTTTGGTTTTTCGAGACAGGGTTCCTCTGTGTAGTCCTGGCTGTCCTGGAACTCACTCTGTAGACCAGGCTGGCCTTGAACTCAGAAATCCGCCTGCCTCTACCTCCCAAGTGCTGGGATTAAAGGCGTGCGCCACCACTTCGGGCCCTTGGTTTGGGTTTTTTGAGGCAGAGTTCCTCTATGTAGTTTTGGCTGTCCTGTAACTTGTTATGTAGGCCTTGAACTCACAGAGATCCATCTCCCTCTGACTCTCAAGTGTAAGGATTAATGGCATGTCCCACCACACCTAGCTATTAGGCTTTAGAGACAGCATCTCATATAGTCCAGGCTGACCTCCAACTCAAGGTATCAAAAGGTTGACCGTGAACTTCTCATCCTCCTGCCTCTACCTCCCCAGTGCTAGGATTACAGCCATGTGTCGTTATCCCTGGTTTGTGTGGCACTGGGTATCAAACCGTGCATGCTTTGTGCATGCTGTGTAAACTGAGCTTTATCCCAGCCCTGAAACATCGCTTTTAAATCATAGCATTCCCTACAGTCTCATGTTAATTCTCTAGCCTGGATGTGAGATTTATTACTGAACATGGTGCGGTGGGGTATAGGAGAGCAGAGTGGAAGCTCTCAGGATGACAGAGGACAGAGTCTGCCACTTTTCCAGGGGACTCTAACTGGAGATATATGTGACCCCATAGCCATCAGGGATGAACTGGTTCTCAGCTACCGTGTCTCTCAGTTCATCTGCAGTAAACTTGGTAAAGCCTCACTTCTTTGAGGTGTGGATCTTCTAGAGGCCAGGGAACTTGAACTGACCTCTATGCAAGGCCTTAACCACGTTCCTCGCTGTGAAACTTAATGCAGATGGACATGATGAGTAGGCCTAAGTGGATCCTGGCCACTGGGTCCTGGAGCTTCCCAAAGGCACCATGCATACTTTTCTGAAGCCTGGGCTGGGGATAGTATTGAGGTCAGAGACATAAATAGCCCCTAGAAAATTGCCTCCAAGATCCCTGAGGGAAACCCACATAGATAGCAGGTTGAATATGCCACCAGGCAGGCTGCTATTTGTAGCCATTGCACACAGACCTCCATGAAGAAATGGAGCTGGCCAGCTCAACCTGCTGCAGTCATGTTCACTTCTTTTTCTTTGTTTCTTTTGGAAACAGTATCTCTCCATAGTGCTGGCTGTTCTAGAATTCCCTTGGTAGACCAGGCTAGCATTGAGTGCTGGGATTAAAGGCGGGTGCCACAGGCCTGTCTTCATTTTTTAATGCCAAAGACAGTCATTTCATCTTAAAAGACCCCCAAAATCTTAACACTTTCAAATTTATTCAAAAATATAAATGAAGGGCATAGAGTAAATATTTCCATTCCAAAATAGAGCGCCAGGCACGCAGGGAAAATCAGGCCAATGGCTGGAGAAGCCTGTAAAGAATGCTACAAAAGACCAGGCCAAGGCAAACTGAAACCCAGCAAGGCCAGCACTCCATGTCTGCAACCTGAACTCAGCCGTAGCCCTAGCTTTGCCACCAGTAGCATGTGCAGCTTTTCTCTTGGGTCAGCCCCCTTCTCTGCCTGCTGTTTTCCTCAGTAGATGTCCCATAGTCCTAGAACTTATAACATCCACTACAATTCAGGTGTCGCGTGTCGCTTTCACAGTGCGTGCAGCAGATTCCCAGGACATTCATCTAGGGAGCCTGACCCCGCTCTACCTTGCCTGTCCTTGAAGACTTTCTGGAACCCTGCTGTACGCTTCTGTGGTGCCATAGCTCTTACACTCTGTGTGCCTATACAACTAACACTATGTAAGAAGCTGTGGCACCGTGGAAGCCAGGTGATTCCATCATATGTTCTGCTTCTGTAACCCTGCCTATTTACCTGCCATATTCCCCATTTAGGAACCCCTACCCTATAAAAACCGTATCTTCCCCACATCCAAGGCTGAACCTCACCTGAGGGGAGACAGCTTGTATACACAAATAAAAATAGCTTATTTTAGTTAATTTCTTTAATTAATTCATCGATGGTGTTTTGGATTGTGGTCTTTCTCCTTGCATCTTTGGGATTGACACAGAAAGGAGAAACAAAAAGGAGATGCAGACTCAGCCTAAGAAACTAGGTGGCTACTGTGTGCTATGACCCACACCTGAAACGCAGCTACCTAGCCGGAGCTGAGGGATCACAAGTTTGAGGCCAGCCTGGGCTGTATAGCAAAATTCTGTTGAGAAAGAAACTGAATATATCTCAGAAAGCACCTCGCCAGTTTTCCCACCATTCCCTGCTCTTGGTCCCTAGGCTCCGCCCTCGCTAACTGGCCTTCCAGCGTTCTTGCCCCCTGCTTTTCCTCCCAGTTATTTCCAGTACCCAGAGTGCACCTCTTCAGATGATTCTACTTCTATCTGCCTACTGTTGGAACCCCCTCTTCTTGGAAGCAAACACCTCTGCCTCTCCGACCTCATCGCCTTCTCCCTCTATTCCCAGGTCTGGCCTTCTGGGATAGATGCTTCCAGGTTTTGGGCCTCGTGTCTAAAGAATTGAAAAGAAGGACACAGGCAGATTTGCAGACAGAGCAAGATAGTATTATTCAGAGCAAAGCAATAGTTCAGACTATAGAGGGACATATTATCAAGACTGACTTCAGGCCACTGGAGGGGAGGTCACTGAAGCTATGCCTGAGGTCTCTTCCTACGGGATCTAAAAGAAGGAAGGGCTGCTTACTGAGGAGTGTAGTTTGGATGTTTCTCTATTTTAATTGAGAGATTACATCATATATTAAATTTTTCTCCTACACATGTCCCTTCCCATAAATGCATCTGATTTTAATCATGCACACTTAATTATGCATAAGCATAAGCTGGTAAGTGGAATTCCCTCTAAATTACTAGAAGACACAATTTTGCCTTTATTGTACATGGACCTAAAACCAGTTCAGGCTGGATCTGCCTTCTATTCTTTTTTTTTTTTTTTTTTTTTTTTTTTGAGACAGGGTTTCTCTGTTTAGTCCTGGCTGTCCTGGAACTCACTCTGTAGACCAGGCTGGCCTCGAACTCAGAAATCCACCTGCCTCTCTGTCTCCCAAGTGCTGGGATTAAAGGCGTGCACCACCACTGCCAGGCCTGCCTTCTATTCTTTATTCCCTGATACGTTGACTACTGAATAAGTACTATTTTAATTTGATTGTTACTAGGTTTTGGGAAGTTTAAACTACTCTTCAAAGATGAAAGAGCCCATAGCCTGACAGCACTGAAGGAGCTCTGAGGTTGCTAGGGTCATTGTTTGGAGAGGGGTATGAGTGTGTAATACACGCAAGGGGAGGAACTTTGCTGCCATGTGCATTAGACCACACACATGCATGCACACAGGAGGGTCTGTGTGCATCATGAAAAACAAACGGAATTCCAGGAGAAATGGACCTGTAAGTCATTCTTGAGCAACAGGGTCCTAAGGGGGAAGACAGAGAAGACCTCTCTCTTAGGAGAGCTGGAGCCAGGAGGTCTTGCACAAGTTGTGCCTTAGGCCAAGTAGATAGCTTATCATATACTGTAACAAAGTCAGCCGGAGGCCACTCAAACATTGTTGCATAAAGTGACACAGGATGTCTGACACAGACTGAGCACAGGGATGGATAACCTTTGCTCCTTAGAGGAGAAGCGTAGGGTTCTCAGGACCCACAAGGCCTTGCCAAGCATATTTCTGGTTTTACACAAGGAACTACTGTTATCTTTCCCTACAGCAGGGACTGGGGAAAGCCTTGGATCCGCCTGGACTCAACAGTAAAGGACCAACCACTTACACTTTCACTTGCCCTTCTCCAAAGTTTAAACCCCATCCTCATGCTCCTCCCCCGCCCAGCTGCTTAGCTCTCAGGACAGTCATTTGGCTCTGGTTCTTCTTTTTCAGTGCTAAAGTACACGCTTGATATCTGTTGAGTAATCTTCCTGAATTACTACAAAGGAATAGCCTGTGGGAGGCCCCAAGTTGTGTGGGAGCAGAAACAAGGGGCTCTGAGTTAAACAAGGGTTCAGTTTTGGGTGCCTGTAAGGTATCTTGGTGGAGATACTACATTTAAGAGGCAGACATACGATCTCACCGAGCAGGTCCAAGAAGTGAGTTGCTCGTGACTCTCTGCAGTTATCTTCACTTAACACAGTTTCTAGCTGGTGCTTTTTGTGCCATGTCCAATAACAAGAAGTCAGACACAGCCCACAATGGCTCAGGTGGTGAAGGTTTCCTGGCGTCCCAGTAAGTCGGAGATGCTATTCATGAGGAGCAGTGTGGAAGGGATGTGGCCTGAATAGGCAGGCAAAGCAAGTGCACGTCCTCTGTCGAGGAGGAGGATGAAGATGGAGATGATGATGATGAGGGGGATGAAGAAGAAGAGGAGGAGGATGAGGAAGAGGAAGAGGAAGAAGATGATAAGGGTGATGATGACTTCTATGATGATGATGATGAAGAGGAGGAACTGGAGAACCTGAAGAATGGTGAATCAGAAGAGGATATGGCAAAAGGGTGCCGGAGCTACGTGCCTCCTGACTTAGCTACCTGCACCTGTGCTCCTGACCGTCATTTAAGGAAGGATGGAGTGAAGTGGAAGCTGATTTATTTCTTCCACCACCCTAATTTCCTGGTGTCTATACCAGTGCACTCTAAGGAACCAATGGACTGTGGGTGTGAAAATGCTGATGAAGAGTTTGCAATGGGAGAGGAGGGAGAGGAGGAGGATGGGGATGAAATGAGAAACCTGGATGGAGAGTCGAAAAAGAGCCTGGACTCTGCAAATGGTCCCTTGCCTTGGGGATGCAATTGCAAAGCCCAGAAGAAAGAAATGGACAGAAGGAAGAAGAGGAAGAAGAGGAAGAAGAGGAGGAGGAGGGGAAGAAGTGGTGGTTTTTTTTCATTAATTTTCTAGTTTTTAGTAACCCAGAAAATTGATTTTGTTCTAAAGTTCATTTTACAAAGACGTCACCTACAGACATCTGACTACATGGTAAACTTTTATATAGACATATAGGATTACATTTGTCATTTGTTCATGTTAATAAAAGTTTGATTTGCATACACACACACACACACACACACACACACACACACACACACACGAGGCAGACATACTAGTTTCTTTAGGAAAGAGGCCTGGAGAGACACGGAATGCCATCATCATGACGAGGCAGACGTGAACGCCCAGGGAGGAGAGTAGACATAGGTATAAAGACCAGTGCACGGACCCTCCAACATCCATGGCAGAGTGGAGCCCAGAAAGACACAGAGGATGTAGAAGAAAAGAAAAGCTATTGATGACTCCATCCATCCAGCTCAGTCAGCCCCCATGGTGGAGAATAGTCTCTGAGTCCAGCACTCCTTCCCTGGTGTGGAGGTAGCTTACGTGGGAGCCACGTTCATGGGTCTTTTGAATCTTTGCTTAGGACTCAGTGTTCCTTCTGGAAGATTAGAATGTAGTGGTTGGGAACACAGGATCTGGAGTCAAATTGTTTGGTTTTATTTTTTGTTTACTTTTTATTTTTTTAAGACTCGTTCTCTCGCCGGGCGGTGGTGGCGCACACCTTTAATCCTAGTACTTGGGAGGCAGAGGCAGGTAGATTTCTGAGTTCGAGGCTAGCCTGGTCTACAGAGTGAGTTCCAGGACAGCCAGGGCTACACAGAGAAACCCTGTCTCGAAAAAACAAAAACAAAAACAAAAAAACAAACAAAAAAAAAAGACTCAGTCTCTCTATGTCGTCCTGTCTGTCTTGGAGCTCACTATGTAGATCAGGGTGGTCTTGAATACACCGAAATATACCTCCCTCTGCTTCCCAAGTGCCAAGACTAAAGGTGTGGTCTACCACACCTGGTATTTGGTTTTATTTTGTAAAAGATTTGAGATTTATTTTTTTTCTGTCTTTTTTGTCTGTCTCTCTGTCTTGCTCTCTCTTTGTATGCATCCTCACCTATGCCCATATATGCATGCCCAGCCACCATGTCATAGCATATTTGGAGGTTAGTTCTCTCCTTCCATCGTGTGACTCCCAGAATTTGAACTCAAGATTGTCAGGGTTCCGGCCGGCCGTGGTGGCACACGCCTTTAATCCCAGCACTTGGGAGGCAGAGGTAGGCGGATTTCTGAGTTCAAGGCCAGCCTGGTCTACCGAGTGAGTTCCAGGACAGCCAGGGCTACACAGAGAAACCCTGTCTCGAAAAACCAAAAAGAAAAAAAAAAAAAGATTGTCAGGGTTGAAGCACCCTTACCTACTGGTGCATCCCACTGGTACACAAACAACTTTAATTTTTTTAAATTAGAATTTAAAATAATATTTGTGTGTACGTGTGTGTGTGTGTGTGTGTGTGTGTGTGTGTGTGTATGGGTGTACACACACATGAGAAATATGTGGATGTCAGAGGCCACCTTGTGAGAATTAATTCTCATTTTCCTCCAGATAGGACTTGGGATTAAACTCCAATTGCCAGGCTGGCAGCCCATGGCTTTACCCACTAAGCCATCTCACTGGCCCCAAAGTTAATTTTTTAAAACTAAATTGACTAATGACTAAATTTTCATATCTCAGTCCAAAGTCATAATTTTACTTAATATATAATCACTCCCATTAAAGATGTGTGACAAAGTTTGCTCCTGTAGCTATTTTTATTTAAAGTACTTGCCTATATAATTATAGAAAAGAATGAGATATAAAAAAGTTAAAATAGCCGGGCAGTGGTGGAACACGCCTTTGATCCCAGCACTTGGGAGGCAGAGGCAGGCGGATTTCTGAGTTCGAGGCCAGCCTGGTCTACAGAGTGAGTTCCAGGACAGCCAGGGCTACACAGAGAAACCCTGTCTCGGAAAACAAAAAACAAAACAAAACAAAACAAAACAAAAAAAAGTTAAAATATTTCGGACAGTAGCTTTCCTTTTTAGGTTTTTGACACAAGGGAGAGTTATTTGGGAAGAAGCTCAGCTGAGAAAATGCCTCCATCAGACTGGGCCGTAGGCTGAGAAAATGCCTCCATCAGACTGGGCCGTAGGTAGTCTATGAGCATTTTCCCTATTGATGATTGCTAGGGAGGGCCCTGCCCACAGTGAAGTGCCCTCCATGCCTAGGCCGATGGCCCTGGGTGTATGAGAAAGCAGGCTAAGCAAGCCAGGAAGCAGTATTCCTTCATGCCCTCCCCACCTCCCATCCCCCATCGCCCCCCTTCAGTTTCTGCCTCCAGGTTCCTGTTTTGAGCTCCTGCCTGACTTCCCCTGAGGATGGACCTGCAATCCAAATAAATTATCCACCCCGATGTGCTTTTGATCATCTTTATCATCGCAGTAGATAGATAATAGACAGCAAACTAAGACAATAGATTGTTTGGAAAGTCCAAGAACAGCAACTGAAAAATTAATACAAATAAGACATGGTTTACATTTATTTATTTATGTGTGTGCGTGCACACAGGCACATGGAATCCAACTCAGATCAGGCTTGATGCTTTAAGCGTAACAGACATAAGTTAATACACACTTTAAAACGTATAATGGAAATAAAATATGTGATATTCGGTTGAAATAGCAAAGCAGACGACATAGTGGCAATCGAGATATGAATATGTTAGATCCAGGTGCTTAGCGTTACAAATGCGAGTGAGAGTGAGGGACACCGGGAAGCTTGGATAACCAGGCAGGCGCAGTATATCTTGAAGTGACTTGCTTTCATAAAGATGTCAGCTCTCCATAAATTAATCTATAAATTTAATATGGCCTAATAAAAATACCAATAGACTACATAACCTGAATATAAAGTTCACGTGTAAATTTACACCGATTTAAGCAGCAGCAGCAACAAGCTAGCCACGAGCATTTTGAAAGGGAAGGTTAATGAGGGGAGGAGGGGCTCCCAGATAGCACAGTGAACTCCGGAGAATGCCAGTGCATGCATAAGTGACTCCATCAAGAGAGCAGAATGGTCCAGAAATAGATCCAAGATGTTACAAAAAATGTAGTTTATTATAAAGATAGCATTGTCTGTCAGCAGGGAAAGGATAGATTATTCAGCAAGTGGTATTGAGACAACTGTGTAGCCACCTGGAAAAAAATAATGTGGTGTCTCTGCTTCAGTTCTTACACTAAATCACATCCGCAGGAATCAATTGCACTTAAATAAACACAAAAGAGTAAAATTACAAATTTACAGTGTCAGAGCGGAGAAAGTATTTCTCATGTGGTACTAGATTTCTCAAAGCATAGGAAAGACAAATTCCGTCAACAGAAAAATCTATAATTTCTGCAGTGCGAAAGCACACCATAAACAAAGACAAATGGAGAACCAAGGGGGTATTTGCAGCTCATATCACAGACAAAGGAGCTAATTTGCTTTATGTATACAAAATCTTTTCAAATCAATATGAAAAGGAGTAAAAATCCTATAAACGTGTTGTTGACAGAAAAGGAAAGATAAATGGCCCCTAGAGATATTAAAAAAAATACTCAATTCCCTCATAAGAAAATTGAAATTACATTTAAATATGTTTCACCTATAAATTGGCAACTATTTCAAATGTTTGACAGTGGGTCAAAGGGAAAATTGTCACTGCTTGTTGGGATTACAGCTCCTTATGGCGTTTGATCCAGCATACCTGCATATATGGAAGATAAACTGTAGAGAGAGTTAAAACATTGGTAGCAGAAGTTAGAAAACAGCCAGACAGTTAACCCCACAGGAATCAACAGTACCGTATGTCCACGAAATGGAGTGCCATCCAGCCAGCTGAAGAACTTCTTAAGAAAAGTAAGAGTTATGAGTTTTGAAAGTTGAGATGTTCTATGACACCCACATATAGATCTCACCAGTCTGGTGTGGATTGTTTGCAATGGAATACAACGTAAGCGACACCAGCATCTTGGAGAGATGGCTCAGCAGTTAAAAGCAATGACAGCTTTTCAGGAGGACCCAGGTTTGATTCCCAGCACACACACACAGCAGCTCACAACTGTTTGTAACTCTAGTTCCAGGAGATCTAGTGTCCTCATCTGACTTCCGTGGATCCCAGGTACACAGACGTATATGCAGGCAAAACACTCATACACATAGGATAATTTTTAAAAAATTAAAGCAGGACCGCAATCGGTGGCCCAAGTTAGGATGCTCACCAAAGAGAAGACACATGAGGCGTCTGATGGGGATGGACTGGATATGGCAGGCAGTGACGAGGTGGTAGCTTTGGCAGAAGGAGGGTGGCGGCGGCTGTGCACTTAGGAATGCAAGCTTTGGCTGAGGTGGCAACGTGGCTTGGTTTGGATGAACTGAGTGAAGGTACCAGTGGCCCGTGTCTGAGATGTTTGGTTGTGGGTTCGATTTTTCGTGCCCACATAGTGGTTTACAACCATCCGTAACTCCATTTCCAGAGGATCCAATGCCCTCCTCTGACCTTTGTGAGCACTGAGCACGCCCATGGTACACACACAAACGTGCATTGCACACATGAACACGCAAGCAAAACACACAAAAGGTAAAATAAAATGAACAAATCTAATAGATACAGTGTTTAAGAGAGAGGGGTGTTTGGTTGTACGTGTGCTGTACAGCTCTGTGACTCAGGGTAGAATCGGAGGTCCATGGAGAAGAGGGGGGTGTTTGGTTGTACGTGTGCTGTACAGCTCTGTGACTCAGGGTAGAATTGGAGTCCACAGAGGAATCTCCATCAACCTGATTACAGCCACAGGGTCATCTTGGGGGAGTCCTAGCAGTAGGGTGTCCCCCCAGGAATGCAGGCAGAAGACAACAGTGGAGGGAGCGAGGAGTGAGGGGAGGCTGTAGGGAGAGTGGGAAGGTTTACTAGTCTGTCTCTTACTTGGCTGAAAACCTTTGAGGATATAAAAGAGGTTTTATTGATTTTTTCCCTGTCTGTCCACCCTTCCTTCAGTTAGCACGGGGGTCTGTCTGTCCACCATGCTCCCTGTGGTAGTTCTATCTTCTCCTCCTTGACATTGCTTGAAATCCCTCTGAGCCCCGAAGCCTTTCCTGCACTGGCCTTGCCTCACATGTCTGTTTCACCTTGCTAAACTTCACACCTGCCAAGGGCCACTCTTCAGCTCTGTGAGCCCAGCTCACCTCCCACCCAGACTCCGGATCGGAAAGAGACTTTGCATTTCAGTGTCATCATTATGAAGATCGGCTCAGCACAACACAGCCAGGAAGCCATTGCTGAATGAGTGGTTGGACAGACAGACAGATAACGGATGGATGGACAGATGGACAGATGAATAGATGGTGAGTGCTCAGGAGCCTAAGAATCTGGCTTTGTTTTTGTTAACGTTTCAGAACGTTGTTTACAGCCACGCCCCTGTATTTGTGATGAGCTCACCGAAGTGTTTTTGTTTGTATTTATGTTCTCGGTGCTTGGTACAAAAACATGACACCACAGTAGGTGTTCAGAAAGTAAGTGATCAGCCTGGAGCTGGATGTGGTGGTGCATCCCTTAATCCCAGTGCTCAGGAGACAGAGGCAGGTGGGTCACTAAGTCTGAGGCAAGCCTGGGCTACATAGCAGATTCCAAGCCATCTAGAGCTACATAGGGAGACCCTGTCTCAAACAGTCAATCGAGCCGTGAATACAAAGTCATTTAGTTCGATCTGCTTTTCAAGCAGAAGCACGGCGGAGGCAAGACAGCGGATGCAACTCGAGCAGTCCCATGGGAGGGGAGGAGCAGTCCATTCCTTCAGAAGAACTTGACTTGGTTTCTACTGTTTGCACAATCCCCTGGGCAGGGTGCCTAGTGTTAGGTGCTGAAGAAATATTTGTTGAATGAATGAATGGATGAGGGCATGGCATGTGTTTGGTGTGAGTCCATGGAAGGGCCTCCTAGCAGAATTCTTAAAAATAGTTGCCTAAATAATCATTTGTAAGAACACACTTCTGCACTGTAGTGCTGAGGGCCCTATGGGATGGGTAGCCAGGCAAAGAAGGAAGTGGCCCAAGGCTGAAGGAGAGAAGACTGACCACTGCTAATCGTCTGTAGGGTACAGAAGTTACAGGGGCAGCCAGTAGCCTTTGTGTCTTCTCTCTTTCTTTGTTGCCCTTCTCCTCCACACGCAGCCCAGCACCTTCCCAGATAGAGCCCCAGGGTACACCCTAGGCAGTTCTTAAACTTCTGTAATGTCACCCTCCCCAGCCAGGCCCTTGAGCCTCTTAAATAAGCACTCTGCTGCCTCCTAGTGGCCTTTACAATAAAGGGCCTCTCTCGGGAGAGGCCACCTGAATCTTCCTGGCTTTACCAACCCCAAGTTATTACTGACTGCTCCTCTCTCAGGAAGCAGCTATAACCATTCCTCAGCTGAGTCTTGGTCGTTGTGCCAGCTCCCCTCTGGAATTCTAGGTTACTTAGCTACAAGACAGTCAAGCACCTTCAATTCCTGTACTTGGAGGGAGAGGCAGAAGGATCAAGACCCCCCCTGGTGTACTTAGTGAGTTCTAGGTCAACCAGGGATGCATAGTGAGACCCCATTTCAAAGAAATGAAGGAAGGGAGGGAGGTGGGGAGGGAGGGATAGAGGGAGGAAGGGAGGGAGGGAGGGAGGGAGGGAGAAAGGAAGGAAGGAAGGAAGAAAGGAAGGAAGAATGGAAGAATGGACGTGAGCCAACAGGACAATCCTACACGCGTTGAGGGATATTCAAGCTAGTGACTAGCGTAGCATACCCAGTGTCCTCTCTGCCCCCTCCCTGCTGTAAGTGCTGTCCTTGTGGGTGGTGAAGAAAGCAGCCAGGTCCTCTCAGCATTCAGCAAGAGAGGAAGCTGGCACCTGTGGAGAGCTAGTAGCCAATTGGCTTTGCACCTAACAGAAATCTAAGCTAATAACTCCCAGAACCACCTGGTGATCTTGTGTGCCTACAAGGCAGGGAAACAGCTGGGGCTCAGAAACCAAAGTTTCTGCCAAGTTTCTAATAAGAAGGCTGCTTTCTTATTCTATGGGGTACACACGTGCATCTCCGTGTGTTTGCGTAGCTGACTCTCAGACCCAGGGCTTTACACATGCTGGGAGAGTACTTTACTGTTGAGGAATGCCCCGAGCACGTTTGTTTGTTTGTTTGTTTGTTTGTTTAATGGTTGCTTTTAAGATGTTCTCTTGAGAATGGAGAGATGGCTTGGCGGTGAAGAGCACTAGGTTTGAATCCCAGCACCTACATGGCAGCTCACAACTCTCTGTCATTCCAGTTCCAGGGGATCTGATGCCCTTTTGGGGCCAAACTGGGCACCAGGCTTGCACATCATGCCAGACATAAATGTTGGCAAAGCATGTATGTGCAAAGTTAAAATAAACATTTAATTTAAAAATGCTCTCTTTGGCTTCAGGCTTCACTTTGGTATTAGGTGTGTGTGTGTGTGTGTGTGCTTTTGTACTTATCTGCTGCTTAGGTTCAGAGCAAAACCTGATCCTCCCAGCAGTCGTAGAGCAAGCTGTCCATCCCCCATGTTTTCCTTTTCTTTCCTGAGCTTTTGTCTGTGTTTTTGAGACAGGGTCTCATTATGGAGCCCTGGCTATCCTGGAGCTCAGGCTAGCCCTGAACTCAGAGACCTTCTTACCTCTGCTTCCTAGTGCTGGGATTCAAGGGACATGCCACCTACCCAGCTCTTTCCTCTTTTCCAGTTGAGTTTTAGCCTCAACTGGAACCAAAGATGGGCACTATTCCTGGGGAGAACCTAGCTATGGGTTCACTTAGGACATTTGTTTCTTGATGCACCTCATCCCTAGGCCATTTGAGGCAGCGTCAATAGAGGAGAGGCCGGGAAGGCGGAGTGAGGGTGAGGCAGGTAGGGTGAGCATAGGCAGGTGTTCAGGACAGATGTATTAACTAAAGCATGGTTTCTACTGACCAGACACATGGCTGCCAGTCACGGCCTTCTGAACCCCCACCGTCTAGACCTAGAACCTTCATATCTGCATTGCTTCATAGCCAAGGATGACCATGAACTCCTGGCTCTCCTGTACCTGCCCTCCAGGTGCTGGGAACCCAGCAGAGTCACCATGCCTTCTGTTCTTATCTTCTGAGCAGTCATGTTAATCACCAGGTACTTGTCTGTAGTTGATGAAACAGATTCTCTAAGTGACTGTGTGCTGGGCACTGACAATGCCTCTGTTGTGTTGGCTTCCAGAGCCAGCGATACCACCATCTCTGATGGATGCTCTGCTTATTGTCGGATGGCCTTGAACCTAGTTCCAAAGATGAGTCAGAGGTGTGTGTGTGTGTGTGTGTGTGTGTGTGTGTGGCCTTCAGCAATGAGACAGAACACTTTAAACCAACCTTTATTTTATTACAAACTAATATTTTGGGGACTGAAAAAAGAAAATAGAGTTTCCCAAAGTTCTGAAAAAACTTCGCAGCCACTGTGTGTTTAAGAGCACTGGCCAGGCTCCCGAGTTGGGAGCAAGCCGTTGTGCGGTCGTTAGTAGCCCAAGCGTTTGAGAGTCACTAACTAAGGGTTGAAGTGGAAACTGGAGTTACCCGATCCTTCTGGCTTTGTATGGATCCAGGGAGTGACTGGCTGGACATTTTTCTGACAATCTCAGCTAGCTCCTCTGAGGGTTCCTGGCATTCCTTTCTTTGGACCGTTGAAGCACTGAAAGAGCTAACACAGATACAAGTTGGGAAGTAACTGAGACAAGGCCCTGCCATCCACCCAGAGCCTGGGGACAGATCCAGAGCTGGGCTCAGACTTGACCCGAATGTGCAGGTGCTTAGCTCGACATTTCTGCCAGGCTTCCTCACTGGCTTAGGCTACAGCTCAAAGCAAGACCTCACTCCTGGCCAGCTGGGCAAGGCCATGTTCTCCTTTTCTTTCCTGGGTTTTTGCTTTTGTTTTTATTTTGAGGCAGGGTCTCATTATGGAGCCCTGGTCCTTGGACTCAGGCCAGCCCTGAATACATAGAGAGCCTCTTGCCTCTGCTCCCTCTCCTCTTCCTTCTCCTCCTCCCCCTTCTTCTCACCCATCTCCTGGTTTTGTAAGACAGAGTTCCTCTGTAGCCACTTGGCTTGGAACCCGCTCTCCAAACGTGCTAGCCTTGAACTTCCTGCAATCCTCTCTCTGCCTCCGTAATGCTGGGGTTACAAATGATACTCACCCCTCTCCCCAAAAGAAAAACAACACTGGATGACCCTCATGCCATAATAACAAGGACATAATAACAGCAACATAGGAACCCTCATAAAGACACCTGGAAGCCCAGCACACAGGGAGGTGACCCAGTCCAGGGCTCAGATGGAGACAGAAACAGGGCTCTGCCTGTAAACTGGAACTGTGGTAAGTCGGATAAACTCCTGCAGAGTTGTAAAAGGAGGGAAGACAACTGTATTCCTCTAAATCCTCTTACAAAGAGAAAGCTGTCTCTGCTGGGAACAATATTTTGATAGGTGCTTCAGCCTGCAGCTGAGATCCCAGTGGAGGCTCAGGGGTGGGTGGAGCAGCTCCGCTTGAGACATGAAAGGGATCTTAGAATTCTGCGTGTTATACCTCAGAGAGTGAGGGGGGAGAGAAGGCAAGAACGAAAGGAAGCTGCTGTTGGGTGCTGTTCCTTGGGACTCTCTTTTCCCATCATCCTCTTCCTTTGTGTGTGTAGGCAGGTGTGCACATGGCCGTGCTCACGTAGGCATGTGACCGTGTATATGTTACATGTGTGTGAGTACATGGGCAGGTCAGAGGCAGACACTGGGTGTCTTCAGTTGCTTTCTACTGTCTGTTTTAAGGCAGGTTCTCTCAGAACCTGAAGCTCCCCAATTTGACTAGGCTAGCTGAGCTGGCCACTGAATTGCAAGGACCTACCTACTGCACCTCCTGATGCTGGGACTACAGATGTGTGCTGCTGCGCCTGGCATTTTAGGTAGGATCTGGGATCCAAACTCAGGTCCTTATGCTTGGGCAGCAGGCAGTGTACAGACTGAGTTGTCACCCCAGCCACTCTCTCCTTTCGTTTTTGATCCCAATACCCTAAATGCCCAGAATCAAGTGTAGTGTGCACTCCGGATACACTAGATACTTACACGGGCATTCATACATGGAAAGGACAAAGAAGTGGGCTCAGGTTCCCCCAGAGTCTAGGCAAAGCCTGGGCAATGCAGGAGGTACAGAGGGGACACAGAAGGAGCTTGCCCTAGGAGTGCTACCAGGGGATCTCACTGAGCAGACACACACACACACACACACACACACACACACACACTCACACACACACATACACACACACACACTCACACACACATACACACACACACATACACACACACACATACACTCACACACACACTCACACACACACTCACACACACATACACACACACAGATACACACACACACACATACACACACACACACACACACACATACACACACATACACACACACACACACACACACATACACACACACACATACACACACACACACACACACACCCCGGACTTCTTTTTGTTACAGACCTTTCTTGGAATAGGGTTAATCCCACTAGCAGAAGATGAACGTGAAGTCCCTTGAAAGAGTCTTGAGTCTTCACTTGTGACATCTTCAAGCCATGAGAGGCAAAGAAGATAAACCTACTCTAACCAGAGACACCTTCAACTGATCCCCTGGGTCCTGAGTCCTGCTGTCTCCCCTCTACTTTTGTCCCAGGGTGGCCTTAAACTGGAGAGCCTCCTATCTCTGCCTCCCAAGTGCCAAGAGCTAGCCCTGTGTCCCCACACCTGCTCCTCAGCTGCTTTTCCCAGTGACAGTCCTTGAAGGCAGTCAGGACAAGTCTGGGCCCACATACGTGTCTTGGGTCTGTGACACAGTTCCTGGTTTCCCTTGGTCTCATTGTCCTTCCATCTGTTTCTCTAGAACAACCCTATACTAGCAGCAAACTAGGGCACCCGAGAAAGCCGTGTAAAACCCAGGAAGCCCATACTGCAAGCTAAGTACTGAGGAACGCCCTGTGAGGGACTGATGCAGTATTGGTCTCAGAACCCAACGATGGCCGGCCAGTGGATGAGGCAAGCAGGGTTTTGTTTCCGAGGTAGCTCAATAACCAAGACCAGGACTGGTGTCTGAGAGGGTGCCTGGGCTGACAGGTACAAGCAGGGCAGCCTTGATGGACAGGTCTCCCCAAATCCAGGTTAAGCACCCACCCTTGCTCCTTACCGAGCCTTGAAGGACATTGAGCTTCTGGGGAAGGAGGGGTGTTCATCCACTGCCAATAGCCTGGGGATATCTGGGTAGCCCCCTAGTTGTTCCCAGGACAGGTTTGTAGGGGTCTTCTTTTCTATGGGGTGACTTGAAGAGGCCACATCGGCCTTCCATATGGCTTCCATCTGGCTCCCTTGTTGGCTAGGAGTGGGAGAGCACAGAGAATGTGAGACAAAGAAACATAGAAGTAGGCTGAGGAGCCACAGGCTTTTTAGGGCCATAAGGTCCAAGACACTGGGCCTTGTTTTCTTCCCTTCTTAGAGTTCGTCACTACCCCTTGTCACCCTCCCCCCACCCCCAGGCCCTGGGCCTTAGTTCCTGAGGATCCACTACTAAATACATGCCCTGGGGACGAAACTCTGAATCAGGTCTCACTGTGGTGGTGTTTACATGATCACCTTGGCTGCCGGTGGTTCACCATGTCTGAGCCTGAAGCCCACATGGTAGGAAGGACTGGGCTTGTTTACACAGATGGATGCTGGCTCAGCATGCTCAGGGTAGAAATGTATGTTGTCCCCTGTATTTTCTGAGTCAGTCAGGCTACTCCCCCAAACCACACATTACCACACACAGAATGCCGTAAACATTCTGGTCCTGGATCTGAGCACCGGAGCCAGTCAGGGTATCTGAGTAGTGGGCCTTGAAGCCAGTAAGGTGACCTTTGCCTGCGTCCTCACCTGCCACTGCTTCCCCAGGCTAGCTGTCCCTGCCCCCACGTCCCCTCCCCATCCTACTGCCCGTCCCTACCTGCCAATACCTACCCAGTTATCCGCAGGGCCACAGATTCTCGGTGCTTGGGCAGAGGAGGTTGCTTGGTAGTGGAGCGGCTGGAGCGGACTCTCTGAAGTAAGACCGAAGATGACTTGCTTTTTACCGGCTTTACAGAGGTGAGCACAGGGATGTTCAGGTGGATGTTCCACTCTTTCTGGAGCTAGAGGAACCAGCAGAGGGCATCAGGAGGGTGTGCAGAGAGGCCTGTCTAGGATGGGTGGAGGTCTTGTCTGATTGTCACTGACACTGCTGGGTGAAGAAGAGGCCAAGGCCCTTTTACTACAGACCCCAGGTCCCCAGCATATGATAGGTTCCTTGAAAGTCCTTCAGTTCTTACTTTCTGGGGTAGTTCCTACTTTCTCTCTTGTTGTAAAGAATCTGGACAATAGACAAAAGAGAGGAAAGAAAACGGAAGGAAGCCGGGCCCCGTATAGCACCGACAACACTTGCGGGCAGGGCCTGAAGTACAGAGTACCCATGAAGCTGGGCAGGGAGCTGGGCAGGGAGCTGGGCAGGGAGCTGAGAAGCCTCACTACATTATTTACACAAATGCTTGTCTTTTTTAAAAGGCTGCATAATAGTTCAGTGTTCTTTAAAACTTTATTATTATTGATGCATGTGCACATCTGAGCCATGGTATGCATGCATCTGTCAGAAGACAGCTTCATGAACTCCTCAGAAATCTCATGGGAGGGGAAGGGAAATGCTAAAAGCCCTGGTGCTGGAGGCGGGGGAGCTTGCCTCCCAGGAAGAGATTTCACACAGTGCTGATGACCTGCAAGACACAGGATATAGCAGAGCACCCATGGGTCCATGATGCGATGGGACCACATCTTGATTAGAACTGTGAAGCTCTATAGACCCTGCACCCTCTGTTTAGACATACACTTCATGACAGCATCCCAGATGACTACTGATCACTAGACCCTCTCGTTTGATCCTTCCGCCAGTGTGGCCACAGTGACATTCCTCTGCTTTTCACTATGACTTTTTCTTTAAGGGTCATCTCAAGGGTAAACAATTGAGTCTAGCTTGCCAGGGCTGCCAGAGACCAGCCTTGCATCTTAAAGACTCCTGTAAGAGACTTTGAGTATAGTATGCATAAGTACAGTATGGAACTATGTGGGGAGCCGACAGAAAGCGGCTATCATCCTTGCAGCCATCTTGAGCCATATACCCTGACAAGAGACTTGTTTTCAACAGCCTACAACAGCTGAGCACACTCTGATAACATCTTGTTTTAGATACGCAGGATTTTCCCTTGGGGGGTGTGTGACTTTAAGGCGTGACTTAAGAAGTGAGACTTATAAAAGGTGAGAGGCAGACAGAAGAGGGGACTGGAAACTTGGAACTTGGAGGCACTAGGGACTAGGAACTCGAGACTTGGGACTTGGACTAGGAACAAGGGACTTGGAAGAGAGAAGAAAAGAGACTTGAGAATAAACGGGACTGAATCACACTCTGTCTAGTCTCCATTCTTCGTGTCCACCCTCACTCTCTCTCTTGCTGAACCCTGACCCTTGGACCAGAACAGCAATACAAGCCAGGACAACTTAGGCCCCAAAGCTTGGGGCAGTGCGGGCTCTAACAATTTTGGCCCCCAAGCTTTTGGCAGTGTGGGTTCCAACATTTGGCGGAGTGGTCCCAGACAGGACTATAGTTAGTTAACCACTGTGGATTGTATTTAAGATTTTGGATAGATTATAGCTACTTTTGTCATAGAGGGAGAAGGGGTCATTACCTGAGATGAAATGTTCCTGCTGAGGGGACAGAGGTGCGGCAGCTCTGCCCTGTCATGCTCAGCAGCCCGAAGAGTTACCTTCATTTTATAGGGACTTTGACTTAGGCCAGAGGTGCCTTGAGGGGGACTGTGATATGATAAGGTGAACCGGAAGCCACTATGGTGGCACCAGGGGTCTTGGTGAGATTCTAGAAAATTTCAGGTTTACAGCCTGGACAAAGGCCCAACGCAAATGTTAAATGTTTGGAATTCTTGGATCTGGGCTTCAGTCAGAGTCCAGGGCTGGGACCTTCTTTCTCCTTCCCACGTCCCTGTAACAGTCCCCTCCTTCTTTTCTGTCTTGCCACACTGGCTATATTAGTTTTTTAAAAAAACAAAAAAAACAAAAAAAACAAAAAAAAAAACTGCAGTAACCATTTTATAGCAGATAGGTCTCTTATTTCATCCTGTGTTAAACATACATAATAAAATTCACTACAAATTAAATTCAAATTAAACATACACAATAAAATTCACTACAAACAAACACAGTAACTGTCATCTCACAGAGCCCCTGGAAAAGCATGGATTCAACATGCACATGCAGCTGTTTTACACTCTAGAGCCACAGGAAACAAAGAGGTCCCTTAACGTCTTAACGTTATGATTTGTGTTGGGCATCATTCGTGGTTCTGCTGGGTGCGTACAGGCCACAAGTCAGCTATGGCAGAATTCCCAGGGCCAGCATATCATATCTGAACTACTGTATAATTTAAGAAAATTTGCTAGAATCAAAGGGTTAGGTTTCTAAATAGAAATGTTTGACTAACTGCCCAATAAAGTCAACAAAAATAGGCCCATGCCAAGAGTGTAGTCACGAAACGATGTTGACAGAGAGGAGCTGTGTCAGCTGAGAGGAGGACTGTGAGTCAAGCCAAAGTTGCAGGTCGTAGGATGATTTTGGGCTCTAAACAGCATCAAAACCGAAAAGGCCCTGAGTGGTGATTGGAGACCTGGCAGAGCCTACTTTGACTTCCATGAGTAGACAGCCTATCAACTAGAAGTCAGCTGGGGCCTGGGGGAAGATACTCTTGGTGCCTGTGGGATGGCTGGGACTTGCCACGAAAGCCTGCTGACCTGTGTTCCATCCCACCACCATGGAAGGGGACACACATGCACAGCAAATAAAGTCATTTTTAAAAAGAGACAAGACACTTTTAGAGGGCTGGAGAAATGACTTAGCGGTTATGAGCACTGGCTGTTCTTCCAGAGGACCCAAGTTCTCAATTCCCAAGCACCCCCATGGCAGCTCACAACCATCTGTAACTCCAGTTCCAGGGGATCCGACACACAGACACACATGCAGGCAAAATTGCTACCGCACATAAAATAAAAATAAATAAACGATTTCAAAAAGAGGCGCTTTTAGATGCCACGGCTCCCGTAAGTTGCCCTCTCCTGCCTTCTTTGTTAGGAAGTGCCTGGAGGAAGGACTCCAGTAAACCAAGGAAGTGAGTCAAGGAAGAATCCAGAAGCAAGGGCAAAGTTGGACCTCTGCAAAGGCGAAGAGGTGGCTGTGCCTCAGCCTGGGCCACAGCCAGAGCTGAAGGGGGCAGGGGAGAATCCTAGTACCAAGAGAGTGCAGGGCTCTGTTCTCCCAGGCTTGAAGGAGCCCTCTTTTCTGCAGCTTTCTGAAGGGCCCTTCTCCCATGCCCTCCGTATATCACACACTGGGCAGTTGCCTTCCCTCACACTCCAGCCCGGAGGCTCTCACGAGTCCCCTCATTTCCCATCACCCGACAACCCCCACTCTGTCCCTGCTCACTGAGCAGGTGATGGGGCAGGAGACCCACCTTAGGGAACATGGCCACCATGCTGTGTAGGCACTCCTGGTGCTTCTCCTCCAGGTCTTTCTGCTTGTCTGTCCAGTCCTGTAGCCTGAGGCTCTGCTGGCGGTCAATGTTCTCCAGGAATGTATAGAGGTTCTGGGCCTTATAGGTGATTCTCATTTGCCGAATGGCTCCTATGTGTTTGATCACTTCTTGTCTGGGAAGAGAGAAGACACTTAGGAGTAGAGAGACTTCTTCTTCTCCCCCATGTCAGTTGGCTAGAGAGACACCGCCAGTTTGTTAATTCTTGAGAGGAGAACAAGGAAGGGAACTGTGAGAAGAAGCAGAAAGGTGGAAGGTGGTTTGCGCAGGGGAACCTCGGGGCTAGAAAGGAAAAGTCAAAGCAAATGGTAGGGACCACGTCGAATGAAGGGCAGCGGGGGTTGCACACAGAGAGAGTGGGTTTGGAGGGAAGGCCCACTAGAAGAAAAACAACATATAGATAGATGCCTTACCTCCCACACCTTCAAGGGTTGCCCAGGGCCTGGCACCAGCCTTTGTTAGTCCCCTTTCCAAGGAGACCTGGGGGATTCCCCTCACGGTTTCCTCCCCACATTCCTTTATCTCTCTCTTGGGTTTTAGCTCTACCCTGATTTGCAATGGGCACGGGTGGGTGGGTCCTGGGTGGGAGCCAGGTGGCTGCTGGGTCACCTACCGGAGGCTCTGGAAGCGTCTGAAGTAGATGTACTTCTTGCATAGGTACTGCAGCCTGAGGATGCTCAACTCCATGGCGACGGCAGTGACCTCCAGGGCCTTGCTGCGCAGGTACTGTGGCAGCGCCAGCTCTGATTCTGAACCACCTAGGAGCTGCAAGTTCTTCAGCTGGGCCTCCATGTCTATATGGTAGACCTTGTCCTTAGGTGTCCCCAGGGCTTTCTGCAAAGAGGCGGCCCGGGTCACCCTTCGGATGGATGTCCCAGTGATGGGGAAGGAGGCACATTTCTTGGGCTTAGCAGAAACCTGGCGGGTCCGTGGTGTTTGCATAAACTCAGCTGAACCCTGGGTTCTCTGGACCCTCTGCCCAAGCTGCTGGCTATGTGAGGATGTGAGGATGTATGACCTACTCTGCCGAGCAGACTGCGCCCGGCAGTGGGGAGTTGCCATTGCTGACTCTGACCTCTCCAAGTTCTTCCAGCGGCTGGTGGTTGTGAAGATCATCTTCTCCGAACTTGCCTTCTGCTCCTTCCTGGGGCTCTGCTTCTCCTCTTCCGGCTGGGTGAGTCTCTGCCACTGCTGCCTGGCAGCTGCCTCTGCCTCCCACTGCCGCACCTTCTCCTGGTGCTCCTGCTCCAGCAGGGCCCACTTCTTCTGCCGCTGGAGCCACATCTCTTCCTCCTGCAGCCATTGCTGCCTCCTTGTCTCCCAGCTGAGTTCTTCCTCCCAGTGCCCCATGTGGCTCTCCAAAAGCATCCTCCTGGTGCTCCCTGGGGACAGGGACTTCTCAGGATAGGACTTGCTTTGGACTCCCTCCTCCTCTTGGATGTGGTCCCCCTGGTCTTTGCCTTCCTTGTCCGATAGTTTTTCCCATTGTATAGGAATCTGGGGGAGCTCTGAGTGAAGCAGCACCGGCTCCAGGGGCTCCATGCGGTCAGTGAACACGTCCTGCCTTCTCGAATCTGTGGCCATGTCGGAGAGTGGCTTTTGGGCTGCAGGTGTAGTGCCACTATCCCAGGCCTTGGTCAGGAGGCCTGGGGAGAGAGCTGAACACACCTGTCCTTCCTCCTTGGGCTCCTGCCTTTCCTGCTCCAGGACTGGACCCGCCTCTGGAAGGGTCTCTTTCTCAAGGAGTTCCAGATCATCGACAAAACCCTTGGCTGATTCTTCTCGCTCACCGGGCATCTGAGCCATCTTCAGCTGGAATTCCAGGGCGTGCTTTATCATGAGGAGGTTGTGGTATTTGTCCCCCAGAACCTTTACCTGCTTTAGCAGAGCATCCCTTTTGCTCTCTAGGACTTGGATGGACTTTTGGAACTGCAGCCTCTGGGTGCTAAGCTCTTTGTTCATCTCCAGCTGCAGGTATTTGTACTTTGACTCCAGGCTCTTGTTCTCCTTGTGCTGGAGGAGCAAGGCCTTGCTGAGGTTCTCCACCACGGTGGACATGTACCTGATGGCCTTGATTTCCCCTTTGTTGAACATGGTGGAATCAAGGAGCTCCTGCAGCATAGACCTCACCTCTGAGACGTTCAAGCAGGTGGTGTTCTTGTCCTGGAGCATCTGCTCCGGGCTCAGCGGCTCAGGGAGGAGTCCCCGCTCCTTCTTCTGTGGGCTTTTCTCATGCCAATCCTGCCAGAAGTTATGTTTGGACACTGGAAGAGACAGAGAGGAGAAAGGCAGCATTCTCCCATCAGGAAGTGACAAGGTACTGGGAAAGGTGGACTGACCCTTTGGAGACCCTGCAGAGCCAGGATGCTCAGCCACCCCTCTTTGGATTGGGCAAGAGCAGGGAGCTGGCCCTGTGAGCCAGCGAGGGGTTATGAGGAGACACCTCTGCCAGGCCTGAGATTGCCCAGAGTGTAGCCTTAAGTCCTACTAATAGCACAGCACCTACAGAGTCCCCAGGGCCTGGCATAGTGTGTCAGGCTCTACTCAGTTCAGCCTACTTCCTAGCAAGAAGTTACTTTTCTAACCGTGTTTGGCTCCTTAATGTCAACTACTCAAACCTGTCAGAAGCCTCCTTTCCTTTTTCTGTCCCCTCTGTCCTGGGCCTGTAGAGAATCAATAACAAGTGTTCATGTGTCGTTATGTTTTAATACTTGTCTTTGCCCACATCAGGGGATCACTTAGACTGTCAACCCCAAGAAAGTAAACTAAACGGAGATTGTGTGTACTGTGTGTGACCCCAGAGACAGATCTCAGCTCTTCCAGGGCTGTTTATGGCCATACATCTTTGTGCCTACTCTGTGTGGGACTGATGGAATGACCATCTTGGAGCATCCTCTCAAACATCACTGGCAAAGAGAACAGTGGGTATCTTTGGATGCGAGGCAAGAGAGCGTATGGAGCTAACGTGATACTGAGCTTAGTCTAGATCTCACTATGTCAGAGTCATATGACCCTGGGGTTCAGAAGTCTGAGGCCAAGTCACTTGGATCCGAATCTAATTTGTACCATGTGCCTTGGGTACATTTCCTAACTTTTTAGTGCCTTAGTCTCCTTGCTGGAAAAATGGGAACAACCATAGATTCTAATTCTTGGAATTTAGAGTACACATATTCAGCCAGGCGGTGGTGGCGCACGCCTTTAATCCCAACACTCGGGAGGCAGAGGCAGGCAGATTTCTGAGTTCGAGGCCAGCCTGGTCTACAGAGTGAGTGCCAGGACAGCCAAGGCTATACAGAGAAACCCTGTCTCGAAAAACCAAAAAAAAAAAAAAAAAAAAAAAAAAATAGAGTGCACATATTCAAGCCCATGAATGATAGCCCTACAGTAAGTGTTCAATGAATAATCCTCACAAGCCGGGCAGTGGTTGCTTTAATCCCAGCATTTGGAGGCAGAAGCAGGCGTATATATGTGAGTTCAAGGCCAGTTCTAGGTCTGCACAGAGGAACTTTGTCTCCAAACAAACAAACAAACAAACAAGTTTACACTCTGTAAGGCTGACAAGATGGTCAGGTTTCAGTGACGCACTTGCTATACTTGCTGTGTAAGCATGCTGTGTGCATGCTGTGTGCATGCTGTGTGCATGCTGTGTGCA
>JANHMN010000012.1:4205817-4252781 GCA_030674055.1 Rhabdomys pumilio | reverse complement strand
TCTCTCTCTCTCTCTCTCTCTCTCTCTCTCTCTCTCTCTCTCTCTCTTTCTCTCTCTCTGTGTGTGTGTGTGTGTGTGTGTGGTCCAGCACTGCTGCCAATAGCCGGAGTTCTATTCCCCCTTAAGTAGATACACTCAGGTAAAGCCAGATGCTTAACTATGCAGCAGAAAAAAAAATCAGGACAAATGAGCGTTAAGTGAAAATTTAAGTTTATTAAGAGAGATGGCTCAGAAGTTAAAGGCGACTGCTGCCAGGTCTGACCACATGAATTTGATCTCCTGGACCAGCATGGTCAAAGGAGAGAACTGGTATTTCACATACTTGCAACAGCACGAGTCACACACACACACACACACACACACACACACAGAGTACTTTTTTTTAAAAGAGGAGAGGCTGAGAGATGGCTCAGTGGGTAAAGACATTTTCCACGAAGCCTGCTAACCTGATTCAATTCCCAGCACCCAAATCGTGGAAATTAAGTTTGGTTTTGGTTTTATTTTGTTTTGTTGTTGTTTTGATACAGGGTTTTTCTGGCTACAAGTTTCCCTGTGTATCCCTGGCTGTCCTCGAACTTGCTGTATAGACCAAGTTGGGCTTGAACTCAGAGATCTGCCTGCTTCTGCCTCTCAAATGCTAGAATTAAAGGCGTACACCACCACCTGACATACCATACATTAGGTTTAAAGTGCATAGTTCATTTGTTATCTGAGATGGCTTCAAGAAAGGCAAATTATATGTCAGGGGAAGGGGCTTCTTTCCTCATGTTGGCCTTTTCCCTTTGATGTCGTGGGACATCATTTTAAAGATCAGGTCTCTCACTAGTCAGAGAACTCACAAAGTAGGCTAGACTGGCTAGCTACTGAGCCCTAGGGATCTATCTGTTTCTGCAACCCAGTGCTGGCGTGAAGAATGAATACAAGAACCTTTAACACAACTATTGATAAAGCCAAACTGTCTATAGACATAAAGAGGTGTTTTCCTGGGTCAGGCTCAGAAACCTGCCATAGGAAACAGGCAACTTCTTTACCCCGGCCTTGGAGGGGGAAAGAGGTACAATCCCTCCACCCAGGGCCAGCTGTACTAGCCCGAGAACTTGAGCATGCATACCCATTAAGTGGCTTCGAGTTCCCTTATCTGCATAACTGAACACTTATCTCACATTGTAGGCGTTACGGAGCCAGATTCCAAAAGTAACCCAGCGAGAGGCACGTATGCACTCCTTTAGGGGATTTGTCGGTCGCGCCTACGGTTCCTGGCACAGGAATTTAATTAAGAGTTCTTGAATTAAGAAATAAAAAAAAAAACTAAAGAAAATACGCAGGGAAAAGAGCCGCTCTGTGAACCGCTGTCGTGCCCTATGCGCGGGAGGAATGAATGGCTCGGTGCCGTCTGTGTGGAGGCCGCGGAGGCGCGGGCAGCGGGGTTGTGACCCGGGAGATCCACGCCGCTCTGCGTAGACAGCGCGCGGTCAGTCCCAGGCGAGCCCAGGCGCGCCCCGCCCCGAGGGTGGCCCAGGCGCGCCCCGCCCCGGGGGCGGGCCCAGGATTCTGCGCGCGTGGGGGCGTGGCCTGGCGCTCCGTGCCGGGGGCGGAGCCGGGCCGGGCACACCGGGCCGGTTGGGGGCTCCGCTCCTCGGCGAGAGCCACCGGAGCCCCGGCTACGAAGGGGTGCGACCCCCACTGGCCCCTCCCTCCCGGCTGAAGCCTGGCCAATCAGAGCTGTTTTTACTGGCGAGTGGGCCGAGCCGGCCCAGCTGCTCTGAGGCTCTGGCATGGTAACGTCCCCGCGCGGGGGTGGAGAGGCCCGGGGCTGTCTCACAGCGCCCCCTGCGGCCCGGGCTCGGGCCGGGGAGGCGGGAGGACCGCCGGGGTACCCGGGACCCTGAGGGAGGGCGAGGGGACCGAGGGGTGAGGAAAAGAAGCCCTGTAGGTAGGTGGGGGCGGGGATTGGGGGTAGAAGGGGCGGGGAGGCCATTATGGAGCATGGCGGGGGGGGGTGCGACCGGGGGCTGAGGGGACGGAGAGCTGAGGCACTGTGTGAGAAAGGAAGGGATGAAGTGAACGGTGGGTCTGTGGGAAAAGGTCGGGGATGAAGAGAGGGCGGGAGATGGAAACCGGTTACCAATCCTGGGCTATTTGGCGTGGCCCGTGCCCCTCCCCCAGACCCAGGCTGGTTTCTTTTGGAAGCCCTAAGTACCCCTTTGGACCTTAGGGGACTCCCTTGTTTACCCACCCGTTCACAAAACATGTCTCCTGAGGTTAGGAGGGGCTCCTGGTTTTCACCTCAGAACTGGAGTAGTCCAAGAAATGGACGAGCAGAGGCCCCTGGGTCCCAGCCCTGGCTCTGCCTTCAGACAGACTGTAATAACTCTGTGACCTTGGACAAGTCACTACCTTTCTTTGGGCCTCGAATTTCCCATTGACTTTTAAAAAGGAAAATGGGTGATATGATAAATTGAATCTCCATCATTGCAAAAGGGGGCGGGATTTGAGGAGGGAATTTAGTCAAATGGGTTCTAGGATGAGGCAAGCATGAAGTTGGAGTGGAGACCTTCTGCTTGACTGGGGGAAATTTCTCGGAGTTGCGGATAAGAGATTTGAACCTTGCAAGGCTGGGTCCCAGCAGGCCTGGGCCTTGGGAATCCTGTTGGAGAAATGGGAGAACTCTGTAGATAGAGGAAGTTGAACCCTGGTTCAAAAAAAAAGAGAGAGAGATGAGAACCGGAAGTAACAACATTCTATTCTTCAGGAGAATGAAGAGGTGATGGAGAATCAGAAGCAAAATGTATTCTGGAAAGATCTCCAGGCCCTTTGTGGGAAGCAGAAGAAATGCCAGGGCTTTCACAGGGCTTACACACTAGAGTAGAGGCTAGGAAGTGGGTGGGGGAGGGCTGGTCCTGTCTGGGTTCAGCAGGTCAGTGGAGACTACACGGTGATTGGGCTCAGCTGTTCTTTGCAACGCTATACATTGAACCTAGGACCTTGTTAACGCCGACAAATGCTGTAGTGCTGAACTACTCTGCCAGCCCTGTTTCTTTTTGATGAGGGCTGTCTCAGAAATATGCCTGCTGTCCTTCATTTTCTTCCAGTTCCTTTGGTAAGTCAGACCAGGCCTACCTAGGATCATCTGGCTGTCTCAGAATCTCAGGATTGTGTGAGGATTGGGATTAAAAAAAAAAGTCAAGATGAGGCTAAGAAATGTCATCTGTGGCATCCTTCTTTCTGGGAGGGCAGCTCTGTGGGGTCAGACTGCTAGGATTCCAGACCTGCCTCTGCCATTTAATCTCTGAGAACCATAGCCAAGAAGTAACCTGTCAGAACCCCAGCTTCTCATGAAATGGGGTAATTTCTTAGAAGGTTGTGAGGATTAAATGGATGTGTGGTGTGATTCCGGCTTATAATATGCACCCAGGAAACATTACTGTTAACTGTGATTTCTGTTCTCTTCCCGGTTCCACTATTCTTGTCTTTTTCTGTGTTCTTCTGAGTGCTCAGTTTGGAGATACCCCTTAGATCTGAAGGCTGAGGACTGATTACATCTTGTATCAGGATGCTTCCATTGGTCTCCCTGAATAGATGATGACTGGATGGTCAAGTGTCTCAGCATTGACTCTCCCCTGCCCTAGAATGTGTGTTCTGGTCCAGGGAAGACTGACCAATCTGCTTGTCCTCAGCTTCCTTCTGTCCTCTTGTACTGGTTACTTCAGAGTCTACTTAGAAGTGTTGCCGTCCCAAAGTTGTATTGGTATTGTAGCAGGCGAGAGGAGCAGGAAAGAAAGGATGACTGACACAGGGGAAGCCTCAGGAAGGGAAGGAAGGAAGGAAGAAAGGAAAGAAAAAAGGCTCCGAAAGTTCCATGGTCCTTTCCACTCCTCCCATTGCTCTGTCTTCCCTGGGCAACTGATTAAAGTGGGCCCAGGTTTGAATTCTGCCCAGAAGTCTCCATACAGTTAGCTTTCTTTCTATCGTGTAACTTTCCCCATATGAGTATTTGATACCTGCTGCCTTCCACCAAGGTAGAGTCTCTACTATTCTACATGTTTCTATTACAGACTGTACTCAAAAGAATTTATACAAACGAGTGCAAACAGTATCTTAGGTTGTATGCAAAAATCCAACAAGATTAGGGATGAAACTGTCATCGAAGCACTTCAGGTGGAGGGCCGCCTGTCTAGACAATCAGGGAGTTTAGAAAAGAGAAAACTCAGGCTGTTGCAAAGGCTTAGTGGCTTAAGTGCTTGCTGCGATGGCAGAAGAATTGGAGTTCAGATCCCCAGAACATACAAAATGTTCAGCGCTCTGTAATTGTAGCCTTTGGTGCAGAGACTGGATCACTAGAGCAAGACAGCTAGTGATGCTGACTATCGGTGAGCTCTGAGTTTGATTGAAAGACCTACTCTCCTCAGGGAATAGGGTAAAAGACTGACCAAGGATAATTCTTAACGTCAGCTTTGCGCCTCTTCATGCTCATTTGCCTCACATGTCCTCAACCATCATGAAATGGGGAGAGAAAGAGAGAAAGCTAGCTTGCTAGCTCGCTCACTTCCAAACTGCAGCACACTGGAGTGGAGAGGTGGAAGCCCGTAAACATTCACAGAGGTACAGACAACTGCCAAGTGGTTTGCTTGGTCCAGAGTATGTGTGGTAGTGTAAAACAGTGAACGTTGGGTCATCTCGGACAAAATGAGAGACATCTAACAATTCCTGCAAGAAAGCTAACTGGGAAGCCTGGCCCCAAGGCCACCTCTGCCTCCCAAGTTCCAGGACTAAGGGTGTATGCCACCATGCCCAATTTACTAATTTATACATTTATTTTGAGACAGGGTCTCCCTCTGTAGCTCTGGCTGTCCCAGAACTTAATATGTAGACCAAGATAGCTTTGAACTTGGGGAGATCCACCTGCTTTTGCCTCCAAACTTAAAGGCATGTGTTGAATTAAGAACACCTGCCTCTAAGTTGAGGAATCTTATAGGGTAGGCAGTAGGCACCACTGCTCATTTTTAAGATGAGGTTTGTGTCTTGATGGTTTAATCACTTCCAGGAAGATTGGTTTGAAGACACTGCTTTCTGTGGTGAGCACTGTGCTTCTAGGGAGGACCGATGGGATTTCGTTGGCTCATCTGAAGCCAGCTGTGGGGCTGGCACACTGTTTACCATGACTCTGTCTGACCTTCCTCACGTGGTAGGAGAGGAGAACCAATGCGTAGAGTGGCATTCCTAGAAGTCCAGCACTCAGAGGTGGAGGCAAGAAGATCAGGAGTTCAAGACCAGTTCAAGCCCCTCAAGACACTGTCTCAAAACAATCACCCTGACACATGGCTATAATCCTAGCACATGGCTATAATCCTAGCACATGGCTATAATCCTAGCACATGGCTGTAATCCTAGCACATGGCTGTAATCCTAGCACATGGCTATAATCCTAGCACATGGCTGTAATCCTAGCACATGGCTGTAATCCTAGCACATGGCTGTAATCCTGCATGTGGGAGGCTGAGGGAAGAAGATTGTTTGGTTGTAGGTTTGAGGCTGGAGAGGGGTATAGAGTGAGTCCCAGCCTTATTATAAAGTGATAACCTAAGGAGGTTTCGGGAACATTTGGGGTCATATTCAGAGTCTCCTCCAGCTCTAAGTTGTATTTTCCTGATAAGGATGACTTAGCAGTGACCACTGGGTCTGGCGGAACTTGCCAAGACCAGCCAAGTCAATGAACTACCCCACTTTGTTTTTTTCTGTAATTTCTGTCACTCGTGGATGACGGCACATGTGCTAGAGCAGATGTGGATGTCGGGAAGGTCATGGAGTCAGTTCTGTTCCCACTGTGTGAGCTGGGGATCAGCTGCAGGTCCTCGGACTTGAAGGCAAGTTCCTTCACCCACCGAGCCCTCTCACTAGCTTTTATGGCTTATTACTTTGAGGCAGAGTCTCTGCAGCCCAGGCTGGCCTGGAACCTCGTGCATAGCCCACACTGACCTCAAACGCCTGATGCTGCTATCTCCATCTCCCCAGGGCTGGGATTACAGTGTTGAGCCACTGTGCTGCGTTACCTCTGCCCTTAAGACCTTTCATTTTAGTAGAGCTACACTAAATGTTCTAGTTCGTTAAATCCAAGGTGGGAGTGAGCATCCATGGTTTGTTTGTTTTTTCTATAACAAATAATTTTTCTAAATAAATTATTATGTATGCAATATTCTGTCTGCATGCCAGAAGAAGGCACCAGGCCCCACTATAGATGATTGTGAGCCACCAAGTAGTTGCTGGGAATTGAACTTGGGACCTCTGGAAGAAAACCCAGTGCTCTTAACCTTTGAGTGATCTCTTCAGCCTGAGGATCCATGTTTAACACAGTCTATGTTTTGATGCCCATGAGATGGTACGTTTGGAAATACACTAATGACTGTAAACTTGTGATGGGTGACTCCTGGCAGGAAGGTGTGTGGTGTTGAGCATATAAAGGAGGCTCTGGTTAGTGCAGTGGGTTGCTGAAGGCTTTCACTGAAATGTTCATGGTGAAGTGTGTGCAGGACGTAGGAGAGGTGCCTGGTGCACTGTGGGATGCCTGAGCTGGGAGAACAGTGTGGCGGGAGCGCCAACAGGTGTGCAAGAGGGTGGCAAGGTCACTGGCCTCGTAGACCTGGGTAGGGTCTTGGTGTTCACCCTCAGAACAGTGGGAAGTCTATGCAGGTGCTTATGGGTCTAATGAGGGCATTGTGGGCACAGATAGAAGTGGATATGAGGGTAACAGTTTGGGAGACCACATAGTAGATTGGATGGAAAATCCGGTTTGGGCAAGAAGTATGAGGAAGAATGGAAAGAATGCCTAGACAGGAGGATTCTCTTGGAGTAAAGCTGAGAGTGCTGGGAGACGTGTCATCAGGGAGGCTCCGGAGGGTAGATAATGTGATGGTGCTGGGCTGGGCAAGACTGAAAGATAATTACTTGGTAGGTTTAAGAGGCTAGATAAATGGCTCAGTGTTTAAGAGCACTGGCTGCTTCTTCCAGAGGACCCTGGTTCGATTCCCAGCAACCACCTAGCAGTTTACATGTATCTGTAACTCCAATTTTAGGGCTTCTGACACCCTCACACAGACATACATCCAGGCAAAACACCAACCCACATAACATTTTATATATATATATATATATATATATATATATATATATATATATATGTGTGTGTGTGTGTGTGTGTGTGTGTGTGTGTGTGTGTATACACATATATGCATATATAAATATTTTAAAAAATGGCTGTTAAAGCAGCTTAAGGTGAAATAGTAGAACATAAAATTGATATCCTCCTATGACTAGTGATTTCTGACACTCCATACAGATAAAATCTCCAGAGGATAGGAACAGTACACTTAATTGAAGGTAGAGAATAGAGAATTTCAGTAGCTTGGCACATAGCTACTTAGGACAAGGTAAGAGAGACTTCTAGAGATGAAGGATACAAAGCAGTGTTAAAAGTCAGCCCTCCTCAGAAGAGGGGTAACTGAGAGACGGTTGTGAGGCCGCTCCTGTCCATCCAGACTTCTGCCTCTTCCTAGAGCTCTCGTGCAGCTCCTCAGCTTCTGCTTAGGAGAAGAACAGCCCTTTAGCTACATCTTCACCTTTTCAAAAGTGTTTGAGCCAGGCATGGGCATACCTCTAATCCCAGTACCTGCTGGCAGAAGCAGGAGGAGCTCTTTAGTTCTAAACTAATCTGGTCTATAAAGTGAGTTTCAGGGTAGCTAGGACTACATAGTGACACCTTGTCTCAAAAACAAAGCCAAACAACGTAAGACATTTCTTGTCTCTCTCTGTCTCTGTCTCTGTCCCTCTCTCTCTCTCTCTCTCTCTCTCTCTCTCTCTCCCCCCCTCTCTGTCTATGTCCAGAGGCCAGAGGAAGGCAACAAGCATTTTATCCATCCCTCACTGCCAAATTTACTAGAGGTAGGACCTCTCATTGAACCTGGAGGTAGGCTGGCAGCCAGCAGCCCTCATAATCATCTTGTCTCAGCCCTCCATAGCACTGGTGTTACAACCATGTACAGTTCTCTGTGTGTCTCTGTCTGTATCTATGTATGAATGTTTGTATATATTATGCTGGCATCCAGACTCAGGTACTCATGCAGTAAGTGCTCTTCTGAGTCATCTCTTCAGCCACCAGAATACATTATATACATACATATAATGTACATATCATATAACGTGTGTGTGTGTGTGTGTGTGTGTGTGTGTGTGCGCGCGCGCGTGCGCACACGCATGCGCGTGTATATACATTTCCCCGCCCCCATGTATTTAAGTTTGCTTGCATGTACATCTGTGCATCATGTCTGTGCCTGGTACTCATGGAAGCCAGTAGAGTGTGTCAGATCCCTGAAACTCAGGGTATACACACTTGTGAGGCGTCATGTGAGTGCTGGGAAATTGAACCCAGGTCCTCTGGAAGGGCAAGTGTCTTAACTGCTGAGGAATGTCTCCAGCTGCCCCACCCCAGGGAGTTTTGAACAGGTAATAAAACCATATAGTTGCATATTCATAAAGCACAAAATGGCATACTGTGGAAAGTCTCTTCCTCCTGTCTTCCTGTCTATAAATATCACAATTATTTATACACAATAAAGCTTCACCCCACCTTCCCTCCCCCAGCTTATCAGTATATCTTTAGATGTTGGCCATCAATCCATATCTTACTAATGAGTTTCCTCATTCTTTTTGTTTTTTTTTTAAAGATTTATTTATTTTTATTTATATGAGTACACTGTAGCTGTCTTCAGACACACACCAGAAGAGAAGAGGGCATCAGACCCCATTACAGATGGTTGTGAGCCACCATGTGGTTGCTGGGAATTGAACTCATGACCCCTGGAAGAGCAGTCAGTGCTCTTAACTGCTGAGCCATCTCTCCAGCCCGAGTTTCTTCATTCTTGCATCTGTGTTACATTTTATGTTTTCATCCCATTAATCTTTACTGATGGATATTTCAGCTTATTCTTATTTCTGTTTATAAATATGTTAAAATGAAGATTTTTCAACTATTATACATATATACACAATGATTTGTACATCTATATATATACATATATATATATATATATATATATATATATAGAAAGAGAATGACATTTTAGAATTGGAAAGTTTTATAAAGAGATTTGCTTTATTTGTTTTAAATTCATTCAGTATTTACTGAGTACCTATTATATGCCAGATTCAGGCAGGTACCAGGAATCTAGCTTTCAGCAAGTCATGTGATTGCATCTTCTGTGTAATGGCATCACTCTCTAGTAGGGCAAAATATCAGAGGAGAAATTGAAGAAAGCTACTTTAAATAGTATCGTGTGGTCAGCCATTAGAGGCAAGACAAGAACACTTGGACTGTGCAAGCCTGTGTCCATGTTCAGGGTTTGTAAAGAAAAGGTACAAACCCGAGGTGGGGTGATGGTTTGGGAGTGGATGTGGAGAATGTGTGAATGAACCCGAGTCTGCTTAGGGAGGAAGCTGGTTATAGAGGCTAGGCCTGTAAAGGAACAGCAGCTTTGGATCAAATCTTCAACCTAGTAAATTGAGGAAAGATATCAACCCCTAACTGGGTTGAGAGAGGGGCAGGAGGACAGGTTGAAGTCATGGGAAGAACCAGATGCCTGTTTCAGAGCTTTCTATGCCTCTGTTGTGGTGTTGGCGGAATGGGAACTCCCAAAGTAAAAATGATAGAAGGACTCCGTCAACTGGCTTTCTGGGCTAGCACTAGAGCATAGAGCTGGGAAGGGCTCAGGCTTGGGATAGGCAGAAAATGGGGCTTGGAAACTCCCTCCTCAGCTTGTTTCTCTGTCTTCCCTTCTGCAAAGCCCATCTCTGCCCATCCTGGGTCCTATGACTTTTCTCTCCCTCAACAGTCGGTTCCCGATTCTGGTCCCCGGCCCCCAGCAGCGCCTGCCCCCTTCCCACCGGGGCCCCCCATGATGCCACCACCCTTCGTAAGTTTTATGTGTTTCCCTGGGCTTGGCTTTTCCAGCCTGCACCCTCAGCACCCCCCCACCCTACCACTGTCATGTGGCCAGGAAGGACCTGTTACACACCCTTTTACTGCCTTTGGAAGATGGGTGGTATTGAGCACTGGGGTGGGGAGAGCTTAAACTCTAGTCCATAAAGTGACAATTTTCCCTTTTTATTTTGTCCTTGGGATACAAGGGGCTGGAGGTAGGAAAAATGGAAGGGAAAGACTTCCAGTAGAGCGAGGCCTGGGAGGCTTTTTTCTTTTTCATTATTCCTTAGTGTGTTCCTTATAAAAAGCCTCTGACTGGGCTGCAATAGCATTGGTGGTCATGAGTTAGAGAGGGTGGGGGGCAAGAGACTAGGAGCCTTGCTTGTCCCTTCACCCGCAGGTTTCACGGAGTGCAGCCTCCCCAGTTTGTCACTGTGTCCTTGCCCTTTTCCTCTCCTCCCTTGTTAGGGAGCTGTGTGCTTGCCATTATGCCCGAGAACTCCTGGATTGCCTGTCTTTCTCAGTAGTGAGGAGGGAGACAGACATGCCTTTTACTTCTCAATGGAAAGCCTTGGAATCACCTCTAGGCCAGGATGAGGGCTGGGTATTTCCTGAGATAGGTGGTCTCTGCTATAATAAGACAGTTTCTTTTTCTTTCCTCATTTCCAGATGCCCCCTCCAGGGCTCCCACCTCCTTTTCCTCCAATGGGGCTCCCTCCTATGAGTCAGAGACCACCAGCCATTCCCCCCATGCCACCTGGCATACTGCCCCCAATGCTTCCACCAATGGGGGCACCTCCACCACTTACACAGGTAACTGTGCTTTCCACAGGGGTTTTTAGCTGGGAGAGAACTGGGAGGGAAGGGAACTTAGGGTTAGACTCCAGACTGTTTGTCTGCTAAGTGACTGAGACAGTTCTCAGGCGTGTGAATGTCCAGAACCTGAAGACTGTCGGAGTATGTGCTCATGTTGGGGTCGCAACCCCAGAGGGATCTCTGAGGGATCCCAACTCAGAGAGACTATTTTGCCTAGCCCTTTCTCACTCTAACATTGGCTGCTGGTCTTTATATCCACAGATACCAGGAATGGTCCCTCCGATGATGCCGGGGATGCTGATGCCAGCGGTGCCTGTCACTGCAGCGGTAAGCATGTGCTAGGGGCTAGCAGAAAGCAGGTTGTCTGACTGGAATGCATGGATGTGCACTGTTCTTTCCCTCCTGTCATATCTCCTGTGGTCCCTGGCTGCATTCCTCACATTCACATCAACAGCCACATACTCAGCAGTTGTGGTTTCCTCCCTCTCAAGTGGACGAAGGCACCATGCTCTCTCTCTACTTCTCATGCCACCCAGCGCCCTTAAAGAACACACTCATCCAGATACTCTGCAGCCTAGACATGCTAAGAAGGCTTCTTCATATCACAGCCTCTTTTCCTCGGGAAGGGGCAGTGGCACCTTCTTGTGCTGCTGCTCAGTGTAGTGGAGTCTTGAGTTGGGTGTCGAATTTTGACATCTACTCTGAAGAGATGGATTTCAGGAGTTGACTCAACAAATTACTCCTGTGGAAAATGAAGAAAGGAGCGACTGTGCGACTCCCCTGGGATCTGAGAGTCACAGCCCTGGTGGGGGTGGAGGGAATAGGACTGTCAGTCGGCAGAGATCCCTGAGAGCAGGACACACAGATCCTGGCCTGGCCTGCTTCTCCATTTCCCCATGGCCTGGGTCCTGGGGACCACTGGGCTTGGCCCCAACCCTTCCCCCTCCTCTTTCTTCGGCAGACGGCTCCGGGTGCGGACACCGCCAGCTGTGAGTCTTCTGGGGGCCTGCTCCCCCCAGGCTCGGAGGTTGGGGGGCACAGGGGAGAGGGGACCATGGACTGGAGCCCACGCTGGATCATGCCTGTTGGGATGTTGATGGGAACAGGGGGACATTTATGGGATGGAATGGAATAAGGGGGGACTAAGTGGGAAGAAGATGAAGATTTGGAGCAAGAGCTTAGTAGGCTTCCTTTGCCTCCTTTTCTAGCTGCTGTGACTGGGACAGGCCCTCCGGTGAGTGCTTCCAGTTTAGGTTTCTGGGTAGAAAGTAGGAGGGAGGCTGATAGCTGTCTTTGGGAAAGGAGCCTCACTACAGTTCTGTGCTTTTCTCCCTCCCCCAGAGGGCCTTATGGAGTGAGCACGTGGCCCCTGACGGGCGCATCTACTACTACAATGCTGATGATAAGCAGTCCGTGTGGGAGAAGCCCAGCGTGCTCAAGTCTAAGGCAGAGGTCCTGAGTGGGGCTTTCTGCTGCTGCTTTCAGCCTCCCTTGAGTCTCCAACCATTCTCATTGTGGTTCCTCTGACCCCAAGATCCCTGACCACCTACCTCCATGCTCCTTGTCATTGCCTCCCTAGGATCTTAGGAAGTCTACTTTCCCCCTTCAGGCAAGGCCAGGTGGCAACTGAAGACTATTGTCTTTCCTATCTTCTACTCACTGGGTCCCCTTAGCTCCCTGCCAGGCTGGAGAGCTCTGCAGCTGCTGATGACCTTTGACCCGTCCCCTTACAGCTGCTGCTGTCTCAGTGTCCCTGGAAGGAGTATAAGTCAGACACGGGGAAGCCTTACTATTATAACAACCAGAGTCAGGAGTCCCGATGGACCCGGCCCAAGGACCTGGATGACCTGGAAGGTGAGGTGGCCTGGAGGCAGAGGGGGAAGATTGGGCAAGGCAACTGGGGTCCTTTGCTACTCTGTGACTGCTCTCTTTTCTCCTTACAGCCCTAGTCAAACAAGAGTCTGCAGGGTAAGTGACTTTACTGTGTATCCTTCCTTCCTTGGAGCACTTTGGGGAGAGAGTGGACTCATTGTCATCCTTCCTCTGTGGGAAGAGGAGTTGTTTTTCTTTATGGGGTCACCTGCTTTTTAGACCCAGGCTAGAGAAAGTGGCACACTCCTACCTTCCTGTCCCTGCTTTAGTACACCATCACTCTTTGGCTTGCCTGCAGAAAACCGCAGACCCAGCAACTACAGACACTACAGCCACAACCACCTCAGCCACAGCCTGACCCTCCACCTATACCTCCGGGTCCCATCCCAGTGCCCATGGCCCTCCTGGAACCTGAACCAGGTCGAAGTGAAGACTGTAATGTGCTGGAGGCCGCCCAGCCCCTGGAGCAGGGCTTCCTGCAGCGGGAGGAGGGCCCCAGCAGGTATGGGCTGCCCCGCTTCATTGCAGCCTCAAACTCTCCATCCTCACTCTCTTTAGAGCCCTGGGAGGGACATGTCAAGAACCGAGCATGACCTCGGAAGGGCTTTCTGGGGAGCAAGAAGAGGACAATAAATTGCTGAGAGTGAAGGGCACTGGAAACTGTAAGGATTATGGGCACTGTGGCTGAGTCCCTTCTACTCTCCAGTTCTACGGGACAGCATCGGCTACCACAGGAAGAGGAGGAAGCTAAGCCAGAACCAGAGAGATCTGGCCTCAGTTGGAGCAACCGGGAGAAAGCAAAGCAGGCATTCAAAGAACTGCTAAGGGACAAGGTACTGGGGTGGTGCTCCCCGGGAAGGCCTAAGGGACAAGGTGCTGGGGTGGTGCTCCCCAGGAAGGCCTAAGGGACAAGGTGCTGGGGTGGTGCTCCCCGGGAAGGCCTAAGGGATCAGGTGCTGGGGTGGTGCTCCCCGGGAAGGCCTGGAGGGTTTGAAAGTTAGCAGGCTCTAAGACCTATGTCTCTCTGTTCCAGGCTGTCCCTTCTAATGCTTCGTGGGAACAGGCCATGAAGATGGTGGTCACTGACCCTCGTTACAGGTACGTTTGAGTAGGAGTGGATAGTCCTTGATGAAAGCATCTGGGCCAGGAACTTCCTGAAATGTCCCAATCTGAATTGACACTGAGTTGACTCCTAGACTCAAGTCTAAGTGGCTGGGGTGGGTGCAGAGAAGGAAAAGCTAGCGGAGCTCCAAGATGCAGAGGAGCTTGTCCAGCCGTGAGATGCTGAGTAAGTGACTGCTGTTTGAATTAAAACGAGGGAAATAGGGGCCTAAGGAGACAGACGTCTGATGGTAACTTAGAACATTGAAGCAATAGGATCCAGTATTTCTTCCCCTCACTTCTCATCCCACCCATATTCTGGACACCTGTATGCTAAGTCTTTGCATGGGTCCCCAATTGGTGTTGTGAAGACCTTTCCCCCATGTCTGTGACCCTGCTTCATGGGCTGTCAGAGTAATTGACACTGCATCCTCTCCTTTCCTCAACTGTCCACTCCAGTGCCTTGCCCAAACTAAGTGAGAAGAAGCAGGCGTTTAATGCGTACAAGGCTCAGCGGGAGAAAGAGGAGAAGGAGGAGGCCCGGCTGAGAGCCAAGGAGGCCAAGCAGACGCTGCAGCGGTTCCTGGAGCAGCACGAGCGCATGAGCTCCAGCACCCGCTACAGGTCGGTTGGTCGGTCAGTCAGGGAACGGTGCTAGGCTGGGCTGTGGCTCAGAAACCCTGAGAACACACAGGTGCATGGTCTGTCCTCTACCTACTCACAGCCCATGTGCTCCACAGGCGGGCAGAACAGACTTTTGGGGACCTGGAGGTCTGGGCTGTGGTCCCTGAGAGGGATAGAAAAGAAGTTTATGATGATGTCCTCTTCTTCCTGGCCAAGAAGGAGAAGGTAATGGACAGTCACTGGCTGGATTCTCCTGCCCTCAATCTCTTGTGGACCTGGCTACTCAGTGTCCCTTCTGAATTGGAAGCTAGTGTGGAACTTTGCACTGAGCCAATAACCCTGGGTGAGGGAGGGCAAGGAGGACACTGGTTTGTGACTTGGAATTCCTCTCCTTTCTGGGACACAAAAGTCTTGAGTCTTGTCATCCTAAGGTGTTCTAGCTATCTCCTTTTCCAGGATCCTCTTTGCCAGCCCTGCCTCATTTTAATCCTGTGTCTTTCCAGGAACAAGCCAAGCAGCTCCGGCGTCGAAATATCCAGGCCCTGAAGAGCATCCTGGATGGAATGAGTAGTGTCAACTTCCAAACCACATGGTCCCAGGCCCAGCAGTACCTCATGGATAACCCCAGCTTTGCTCAGGACCAGCAGCTACAAAGTACGCCTGCTCTGTTCTTCCCTCCTCATTGACTTCAGACCTAGAGCCTGCCCCCTTGCAATTCCCTTACATTTGGTATCCTCTTAGGACACTGGGATTTCCACATATTTGATGTTACCTCTCTGGTTGGCTGGTTTTGTGTGTATAGTGCTACAGATTAAACCCTGTTCCTTTCATACATTTTAAGTCAGCCTGCATCTTTTTTTTTTTTTTTTCACTTTGTGTTGGTAAGAATTGAACCTGGGGGCCTCAGTTAGGCAAAGTTAGTTCAACCCCCAGTCCTGGAGTCCACTGTTTATATGAACACTGTATGTCTTGCAGGAAGATCTCTGGGATAGAAATATGAAACCCTAGAGAGGATGGTGATGGTATCTATAGTTCATATGAACATGGTCTATGTGGCCTTAACTGTAGTTAGGAATTGTTAGCTTGTGGTCACCTTCTGAACCTGCACTGAAACCTGACTGCTTCTAGTTTTCCAGGAGGTGATGCCACTGACTGTAGGATAACTAGGTTTACATGGTGGTTTCTCAAAGCTGAATTCATTGGAGTTGAATATTTGCTAATTTTTTCCAGTACAATTACTACTCTTGCCCGAGAACTCCCAGTACAGTGACTGCTCCCATATAGCCTTGCTTCACTTTTTCTACCACCTTGGGAGTCCCCAGTACCCACATGGGAAGCATTCTTGGGACATGGTGTCTGAGGGACTGCCCTACTGATATGGCGCCTGCTAAGCTTCTTCCCTGCCTGTAGACATGGACAAAGAAGATGCACTTATCTGCTTTGAGGAGCATATCCGAGCTTTGGAGAGAGAGGAGGAGGAAGAGCGGGAACGGGCCCGGCTTCGGGAGCGGCGCCAGCAACGGAAGAATCGGGAGGCCTTTCAGGTATTTTCATACTCTGCATGGTCAGAGCTTGGCTCAGCTCTGCTCTGCTGTGGACCACAGTCTCTGCAGTGGCCTGCCTCTGAACAAGGCTGACTGTTGACTGGCCCCTTTCAAGTTGTACCAGCCACACTGCAGTAGTGCTCCTTCGGGGAGATAGGCTGTATGTGCCACCCTCAGCATGAGTGGCAGCTAGGCTTACATGGTCACTCCTCTGGTGAGAGCCAGACAGGTAGTTTTTCCTCAGCTTAGGAGTGGTAGGAGTGGGTTAACTGAGCTGGTCACAGCAGGAAACTGTGCTGAGGTCAGATCCTTTGCCTCCAGGCTGGCCTGTCGGCTGTAGTGCCTTTGCCTCCTCAGCCTGAGTTGCCTCTGCTTGTCCCTCTGCCATCCTTCTCCTCCTTAGACACTGGCCATGTTTCTCCAGTTGTCTCATTCTCCTTCCCCTCTTCTGGCCTTTCCCTGTTCAGAGCTTCCTGGACGAGCTGCATGAGACAGGGCAGCTGCACTCCATGTCCACCTGGATGGAGCTGTACCCAGCAGTCAGCGCTGATGCTCGCTTTGCCAACATGCTGGGCCAGCCGGGTAAGGCAGCCAGGCTTCCCCTAGTCTGGTCTGGCTTCCTACCCTGCCAGTCTCTCTGGACCTAACTCCCTGGTCCTGTCCTTGACCTTACCCTGAGCCTTGGGAAGCTGCCGCCCGCCAGGCCCCCATCTCTCCCTTTCTGCAGGCTCTACTCCTCTGGACTTGTTCAAGTTCTATGTGGAGGAGTTGAAGGCTCGATTCCATGATGAGAAGAAGATCATAAAGGATATTCTTAAGGTGAGGGAGACCTGGAGTTATGTATGGACAGACTGGGTGTAAGCCACACTCTCTAGACCAAGACTCCCTAAGTCATGTTTTTTCAGGAATGTGGCAGCTTGCACTGGGGATACAAATAGACACATTTTCTAGCCAGATGTAGTGATGCATGTCAGTTTTTCCAGCACTTGAGAAACCGAGGCAGGAGGATTGCCACAAGTTCAAAGCCAGTGTTAGCAAGAAAGTAGCAACCAGGTTGAAACCCTGTGTCAGAAAAATAGAATAAAAACCAAAGCAACAAATTATTTTTTTGCTCTTACATAAGAAGTATTAGCCAGGGACAAGTGTTACTACAGAGACAGGAATCAGAAGAGTTAACGTGGACCCTCACCCTCAGGATGAGTAGATGGAAGGGGTGGGATGTTGTGACTGTAGGGTACTGTAGGAGAAAGGCCATTGGGTGGAAAGGGCACAGACAGCCTGAGGAGCAAGCACAGCGCTTGTAAACTCTCACTCCCACCCACAGCTAAGCTCCTTCTTACCTGTAAGGTGTTTTGAAGAATTTGGAATTTGTCGCTAATGCTTTACAATCTGGAGATCTCACATACAAACCTGTTTTGTTTTGAGACAGGTACAGAGACAGGGTCTTATGTATTCCAGGCTGGCCTTGAACTCCTAATCCTTTGTTCACTTCCCACATACTGGGATTATAGGTGGGCACCACTATGCCTGGCTTCACATAAAATCTTCAGTGTCTTTCGCCAGTTTGGATGATATCAGCACTGGGCTCACTCTCCAAGGCATGCCATGGATACTGGCCGAGATGCCATTGCCCTCTTAGAGGAAGAGTGCGAAGCATTCTTTCCCCCACTGTGCCTTACTACTGGCAAGCGTCAGCTGCGGTTCACTAGCCCATGTGCCCTGTCATTTTCTCTACTGGAGAAATAGTTGTTCATGTTTGTCAAACTTACAAGTATAAGTGAAAGGATCGTTCTGTTCCAAAAGGGAAAAAATGTATTTCTTTATGGAAGTAAATACTATTGTAATACTTAATTCTATTAGTATCCTAATAGTAACTCTAATGTCCTGAAAGTAAACATTATTCAATTCTACTAAATACTATATGTATTAAGATACCATACAGTGGCCGGGCGGTGGTGGCACACGCCTTTGATCCCAGCACTTGGGAGGCAGAGGCAGGCGGATTTCTGAGTTCGAGGCCAGCCTGGTCTACAGAGTGAGTTCCAGGACAGCCAGGGCTACACAGAGAAACCCTGTCTCGAAAAACCAAAAAAAAAAAAAAAAAAGATACCATACAGTACAGTGACTAGAAGCAGGACCTAGGGTAAAAGCCCAGATAAAGCCCTTAAGAACTTCTCTAAGCAATCTCAGTACTTCCTGTTATCAGTGCTCTTTGATACAAAGGTTGGAGAACCACAACGTGCCAGAGACTGGGTTAGAGGGATGTAAGAGGGTGAGGAGAAGACCAGTCAGGCAGCTGTTCCAGAATCTAGGTGACAGATGAGAAGAGCAGACATTATAGGATGCTGAGAAAAAATAGCGTCAAGGCCAAGTCTGGAGGTGGCTCTTCCCGTTTTCTAATAGAAAAGCTTGTATCTCTTCTGTGCACTAGGATAACATATGTAATTATTAAAAAGGTGGTTAAAGTTGGTTGGGCATGGTGGCAGATGCTTTTGATCCCATCACTTGGGAGGCAGGGGCAGGTGGCTCTCTGAGTTAAAGGACAGCCTGGTCTAGAGTGAGCTCTAGGACAGCCAGGACTATACAGAGAGACTTAAGATTTATTCATTTTATATATATGAGTACACTGTAGTAATCTTCAGACACCAGAAGAGGGCATTGAATCCCATTACAGATGGTTGTGAGCCACCATGTGGTTGCTGGGAATTGAACTCAGGACCTCTGGAAGAGCAGTCGGTGCTCTTAACCATCTATCTTTCCAGCCTGAGAAACTTTGTCTTAAAAAAGGTAAAAGTTGGGCTGATGAGATGGCTGAGTGGTGTTCACCACCAAGCCTGAGGACCTTAGTTTGATCTCAGGAACCCACACTGGTAGGAGAAAACCAACTTCACATGTGCCATGGTACATGGGTGCCCACATACATACAAAAATAAATGTTTAGACTGTGGATAGAACTACTAAAATAAAATTGCCAGCCTGTCTTGTGAAGTGAGTGGCATCACTACTGTTAAGTGTTAAAGACTTTAAGCAGCAGGGTTGAGCCAAAAGAACTGGCTACAGAAGACAGGCATTCCGTTTGGGAAGTGGTCCTTTAAAGCAGCTTGGGCAGGAAGGAATAAGGCAGATGAAGTATAGATGCCTGTCCTAAGATAGCTAACACTTAGCTAGAGTAACTAGTGGCCTGCTGGGTTCTGTCTACACCAAAGCAGGTATTTTGGATTTCTATCCTTCATTTGGGGTCCTAGCCATGTAGGCCTGATCTTAGGAGTTCCTGTGGCCATCCACCGTCATGTGAACTGTAGGGGCATCTCTCATCTCCTAGGACAGTGCAGGGCCCTGAGCTTAGAGCAGATAGAAGCCTGGAGATCTGGGCTAGAAGATTAATGATGGGTACAGGAGAGCGGCATTAGAAGATTAGCCAGGTTGGCATGGGTTGGAAACTGCCAGGAAAGATGTAGATCAGGTAAGTCAGTGTAGAGGCAAATCTCAGGGACACTCACGGAGAAGAGGAGAGTACTGCATACACTTCACAGTAGTCTGCTCACTGGCTTAAAACCTCTGCAAAGTGGGTATAATCCTTATAGAAGAGATAAATAACATTTAGAATATTATTTTTAACATTTGTCAAGTGTCTTGCTTATAGCAATCTCTTATTGTTGATTTCTTTTCCTTGTGCTGTGTCTAAGAAATTGAAACCGAGGAAAAGAAGCAGTTAGTTAGCTTGAGAAGCTAAAAGCAAGATGGAGGGATATTCTAAGTGAAGTGAGCTGTGAGCTCCTGGGAAGGAGAGTGAAGAGGATGAAGTCCAAGCCTTCCCTAAGGAAGGCCTGACCAGGGAGACAAGGGCTGCCACACAAGCATAAGGACCTGTGCTTGAGTCCTCAATACCTACATAAAATCTGGGTATGCTTGCAACCCCAGCCTTGAGGCAGGGCAGACACATGATCCTAGCCTGATAGTTTAACCAAAATGGGGGGCTTGAGTTTCAGTGACTCAAAAGACTCAGGTCTCAAGGAAGGGAGACAGAGAGCTGTATAACCAAAGTCCTCTGGTTGTGACCTCACTCATACGGAGAGGACGTGTTCAGGAAGGGCTAAGCCTTGACTGAGAAAGGACTCCTAGGGAAAAGCAATATATACTCCTGCCATTGGCAGGCAGGAAGACTGGAGGAAGCCAGCTGTGTGGAAGGACAGGAAAGCTGGCCTGTGACACAATATTCCATTTACCTATCAGCTTGGCCAAGTGAGATTATGAAAAGACAATGAACATGTTTTTAATATTGATGGAGAGCTATATACACTTGATGGCCAACGTCTCTTCCTGGACCTATGCAGTCAGGGTAGGTGTAGTGCCTGAAAGCAGATTTGGGATTTAGATTTGGGATATATTAGAACAAATGGTTTCATTTTTCATGTTTGCATAAAATTAGAAGACTGACATGGTATGACAGGGTTAGTGGAGAAGTGTGTCAAGCACTCAGCAAAAAACCTATTACCCAGTAAGCACTCAGTACAAGAGGCAATGGATATAGATCAGATGTTATGGTAGCTTCCATGAGCCGCAGGAAGGCCCAGCTGTGGCCAGAGGAACAAAGACCTAATTGTAAACATTCAGTCATCTATCAAGATGGAAGATACTTCCTGACCCTTTTGGCTCCATATGAATCCACACAGGTCAGAAGGGAGCCTGTCAGATGAAGACTTAGCATGGTTTCTAAGGTGTCTCACAAGTCCTGTGGATCCTATTTGAGGGCAGAGGCCAGGCTTGAACACCTTGCAGCCTGATCCATTATGCCCAATGGCCTTGGGTCTTGGGCCTGTGGTGCCCCTGGCCTTCACGAACTGCTGTGCCCACAGGACCGGGGCTTCTGTGTGGAGGTGAACACAGCTTTTGAGGACTTCGCCCACGTCATAAGCTTTGACAAGAGGGCTGCTGCGCTGGACGCAGGCAACATCAAGCTGACCTTCAATAGTGTGAGGGGATGGGCAGGGCTGGGTGGTCCTCTCACTTACCCCAGTGTCTTGTTCCTCCTAACTGCCCTGCTGCTATTATCTTGGGGTTGGGACACATCTTCTTACCTCTTAAGGTACTCCTAACCCTGTTGTGTTTCTTTGCCTTCAGATGCTGGAAAAAGCAGAGGCACGGGAGAGGGAACGTGAAAAGGAGGAGGCCCGAAGGATGCGGCGCAGAGAAGCTGCCTTTCGAAGCATGCTGAGGCAGGCCGTGCCTGCTCTGGAGCTGGGCACTGCCTGGGAAGAGGTCAGAAGCACAGCCTGGCCCCAATCACCCTCAGGCCTGAGGGCAGCGGAGCTTCTCCACCACTGAGGGCCCACCCCAGTCACAGCACAAGCCCTGGGCCAGCTCCAGTTCCCTTCCTTCCTCTGCCCCAGCCCTGCCCAGTTCTCGTGGCGGTGTCCAAGCTGGTCCAGGCAGGGCCTGGTCTGATCAGCAGTGCTCTCCCGTTCAAGGTCCGTGAGCGCTTTGTGTGCGACTCAGCCTTTGAGCAGATCACCCTGGAGTCGGAGCGGATCCGGCTCTTCCGAGAGTTCCTGCAGGTGCTGGAGGTAAGGCACTTGGCCACCCTGATCATGTATCTTTGAACTCCTGGGCCTGCATGAGACCTTCAGTAGTTTGTCACCAGGAAGGCTCTTTTAACCTGCTTAGCCAAGGAAGGGGAGGACTGAGCGTGTCCTAGGATAGAAGGCCCTAGCTGAGAAAAGGCAAGGTTCTCACCTCTCTCTCTGCCTCTAGCAGACTGAATGCCAGCACCTCCACACCAAAGTCCGAAAGCATGGCAGAAAGAGCAAGAAACACCATCGCAAGCGTTCGCACTCACCCTCAGTGAGTCGGCAGGTAGAGGGACGTGGGTGAGGCTGGGCTGCTTCATACAAATTAAACATCTCTCCCTATACACATTACCTCCTTGGCTCTGGACTCCCTGTCCAGTTCCCAGATGAGGGCTTCTGGAAGACAGAGCCTCTGGGCTGACCGGTATCTATTCATCTGCCCAGGGCTCTGAGTCAGATGAAGAGGAGCTGCCCCCACCATCCCTCCGGCCCCCCAAGCGGAGGAGGCGGAACCCCTCAGAATCTGGCTCTGAGCCCTCTTCCTCACTTGATTCAGTTGAAAGTGGGGGTGCTGCCCTTGGAGGACCAGGCTCCCCATCTTCCCACCTTCTTCTTGGGTCAGGTAAGCAGTTTCTAGGAGTATGGGAGCTGGAGTGCTGGAGTAGAGGCACAGCAAGTCCCAGACCCCTGAGGGTTGACCAGGATGGGAGGGCCTTGTTACAGAGCAAGACTTCCTATCCCTGCCCAGGCAGAGAGCTGGGTGAAGGAAAGCAAGCCAGAGTCAGCCTTCCTCATACCAGCGTCTACACAATGTACAGGGCAGAGGGGGGCCTTCTTTTTCTCCCAGTGGGACTCAGCACAGTTTTTTTTAATTGTTGTTGTTGTTTTTTTTTTTTAAAAAAAAAAAACCAAAACCAAAACCAAAAACCTATAGATCACGGTCTTCGGAAAATCAAGAAACCAAAAAAGAAAACTAAGAAAAGAAGACACAAGTCGGTGAGTGGAGGAGTCGTCTCGAGGTTCTGCAGTCATTTCACCTGCCTCCCAGCTGTGCTGCTCAACTGCTGAGATGGGCTCTGAACTCTTACAGACCAGTCCTGACAGTGAGACGGACCCCGAAGACAAAGCTGGTAAGGAGAGTGAAGACAGAGAACAGGAACAGGACAGGGAACCCCGGCAGGCAGAGCTCCCTAACCGTTCCCCAGGCTTCGGAATCAAGAAGGAGAAGGTGAATGGGAGGACCTGGCTTTCACCCTAGCCTGTGACACACTGTCTAGGGGGCTCAGGTAAGTCACATCTTTGCTCAACAGACAGGCTGGGACACATCAGAAAGTGAGCTGAGTGAGGGGGAGCTGGAGAGGCGAAGGCGGACACTCCTACAGCAGCTGGACGACCATCAATGACCCTACAAGCTACTTTCTGCCTTGGGACTTCGTGAGGCAGTGGCTCCAGGGTCGCCTCAGCATCTGCCTCAGACTCCTTCGTCTGTCTGGTCTGTGTCCACTTTTCCTAAAGTAACCCACCCCAGCGCACTACTGTTAGCACCTCTCAAGGTTGCTCTTGGTGTTCAAGGGTCCCTTAGTTCTCAGACAACTAGTGCAGTCCTTGCCCTCAGCCCCAGACCAGAGACGGGCCGTCTATACCATGGGGTGGGTGATGACAGTAGATAGTGTGAGAAGGGGTCTCTAGGAGAGACAGGCTGGTTGGCCACAGCCTGGGTGGCCGAGGGCAGGGTCCTCACCCTCGAGCATCAGTGCCTGCTCTTGCCTAACCTGGCCCTGGGGCTTCACCACAGCTTCCTCTCCCCCTGGGACCCGATGTATGTGTTTTGTTTTGTTTTTTAAATAATATTTATAACATGATCTGCAACTACTTTGTCCTCTTCATGTGCTATCCACTGGAGACCAGCAGAGGGCACTACTGTTGTGACAGAGCTCTCCCTCTGTGTAGTTAAAGCCCACCTAACCAGGCTTCCCCTGCTGTCTAGGCTCATCATTCCCAAAATGGAGGAAAACACTTTCTACCCACACTCATATCCTCATGGCCACCCTAACTGACAGAGAAGACAGTTTGGTGCGCAAGACTTTGTTGAGAGGTTTGGGGTTTATGTACAAGAAAGAAAATGGTACATGTATAAAACAAAGTGCCCCTGCTTCCCTTCCGGGTCAGAGCCCAGTAGGGAATTGAGCACATAGTCTGTGAAGATCCTCTGTGGCCTGTTCCTGGGCCAGAGTCCACCTAGCTGAGGAAAGGTGAGACTGCCGGCACATCCTTCCTTTAGCAGTCTTGGAGCTGGTACAGTGCCTCTGCTCTTCAGTCAGTGGTTAGACAGTGGGCAGGGTGGGGCCCAGGCCCTTCCTTTCATTGTGTGGAACAGGAAGGACCCATCCAGAGGGTGGCCACCAGGGGTCAGCTGCTCCCACTGACCCACTCTCCATGTTAAGTGTTGGCCCTTCCCTTTCCACGTTTGAAAGCCTCAAGTCTTCTCCCACAACCTTTTGGTTTTAAGTGGAGCAAGAAGCAGGAGGCAATGCAGGAGAAGCAGCTGGCTCAGGAAGCCAGGAAGCTGGATGCCAAGGTGGGTGGGACCCCGGGTCTAGGAGGGCAGAACAGCAAAGCCCTGGAGACTCAGGCAGCACATGCAGGAAGGCCTGTGGCCTGACATTGCTCCTCTACCCCTTTACCAGAGCTCAGCAGAGTGGGCCCAGACAAAGAAGGGCTTGACTCTGTCAGATTATCCAATACTGGCAGAGTCCAGGGAGCCATCAGTCTGGGTACTCTCTAAACCAGAGCTGACTGTGGGGCTGTAAAAGGGGAGGGAAATCCGTGTTTCCTCCTGGATGTACACCATCCTCCTTTTCTCTCACTAGACTACAAAGAAGGACTGTGTACTCTCATGAGCTGAAGCTGGGAGTGGTTTTTCCCAGTCCTGAATTGACCCTTCAGGAAATAAAGTTGAAGACTGGGGGCAAAGTGCACTATGAGGGGCACTAGGGAAATGCCAGGCCCCTACAAACCTGGTGCCCACAGTGGCACAGGGACGAGCCAGCCTGAGCTGGAGCAGCTGCAGCTGGAACAACACGGCCTTCTGCTGGGCCCTGGGCCCACTGTGCAGAGTCCAGATCTGCAGGACTCTGAGAATTAAAGTACTTCTGCTCCAGGAGGATGTCAGTGGGGACCTGGAGCCCGAGGAGGGCCACTGGGTGGTACAGCACTCTTGGCTTGGCTGTGAACGACCATGAGTTGGTGGTTGAAGCCTGTGAGGAAAACAAGAGCATCAACAGTGAATAGGCTAGGAGACTGAGCAGGACAACACCTGAGGAAGTAGTCAGCCATGAAAAAGGTGAGGGAGGATGTTGGAGGGAGGCTTGAGGACCAGCTAGAAAACCTGCTGGAGCTATTTTCAGAGGGTAGCGTAGGAAAGTAAAGGCCACCCAGGAAAAGACTATACGCCAAACTAGATGTCAAGAAGCAGAAGTTAAAGGACAACTATCCCTGAGTAGGAGCTACTGCCAGAGCCCTTGGGGGAGGCCAGGACCCAAGACACCTGGGTCTATGAATGGAGCCTCAGTAATCCAAACCATTAGGTCTTGCCTGCTCTGGCATAGCTCCTAACCCTGGCCCAGAGACTCCGTAGCCCTTGGACCTTAGTAGCTAGGACAATATTAGTGGGAGGACACATGCAGGGATAAGCTGTGTTTTTCAGAGCATGCAGCATGCAAAGTCTGTGTGTCTCCATCACTGGGAGGCCGAGGCATGCAGAGAGGGCAGCTATAGTGCCCAGTACCTGTCAGGGGCCCCAGCCTTGAGGGCTAACAGTTTGACTCATCATGGTGGGCTGCATCACAGAAGAAACGTGAGCCCCGCTTGGCAGTACGTGCCGTGAAAGGGACACTCTTCAACACTATGGCCCAGGAGAGACAGTGATTAGGTTTTATGGGAAAACAGACTAGGAAGAAGGGCCAAAGGCAGTTAGGTCAGGCTCTGGGAATTGGGCCCAATGGACAAATGTCCCACCTGTGATGATGTCCTCAATGGTACCATCCTTCCCCTCGTAAACGGGCCGGTGTTCCTTAGCTTGGCGCCGCCTCAGCTCTGCAATTAGTTCCTGCTGCTGCCATTTGTTTCGCTGGGATGGAGTCTAGGGTCAGATATTAGAAGGGAAGGAAGTCATCACTAACCCAACAAGCAACTCAAGATGACCCTGCTGAGGGTAACTCTGTGTCCCATCTATTTGTGTCTGCCCCGCCCTCTGCCCTCTGGACTCTTCGCTGTCAGCCACTCCAAGGAAGGGAGACAGAGAGAGAGAGAGAGAGAGAGAGAGAGAGAGAGAGAGAGAGACAGAAAGTGTGTGTGTGTGTGTCTGTGTGTCTGTGTGTCTGTGTGTGTGTGTGTGTGTGTGTGTGTCTGTGTCTGTGTCTGTGTCTTGGTTTCCCATGTCCTTTCTTGCTCTCTGCTCCCTGCATCTTCAGTTCTCTGTGCTGCCCTCCAGACCAGCTCTTGGTCCCACCCACCTTGGCATCCAGCTTCTTGGCTTCCTGAGCCAGCTGCTTCTCCCGCATTACCTCCTCTTGTTTCTTCCGAGCTTCATTCTCTTGCTCTGCTTCCTTAGAGAGGACAAGAGGGGGGAGCTTGAGGCTTTCACAGGCTGGGAAGGGAGGGGCTGACACTAAGCATGAAGTGTGGGTGGCAGTGGGACCAGCTAACCCCAGGTGGCCACTCTCTGGAGGGGTACTTCCTGCTCCAAACAATGAAAGGAAGGGCCTGGGCCCCCACCCTGCCCACCAGTCCACAGTTTAGAGGCCTGTCGTCTGCTTCCATGGTTCCTTTCCTAGACCTTAGGAACTGGAAAAGACTCAGATTTGAAGCCCAGGCTCTCTCTCGACTAATCTTCTACAGGCCAAACTCCTGAAACATTTCTTCAACTTACCTTGTAAGAACGAATGAATCGGACAAATACTGGGAAGAACACAGAAGGAGGTGTGGTCTTGGGACTCTCACCAAAGTAGCGCACAACGGCATTGTAGGCCTCCTGGGTAAAGGGCAGACAGAGGGTCATCCCAGTGGGTAGAAGCCCAGTGCTCACATATGGACAGAAGGCCCACAGAAAGCAGAGCCAATTAGCCAAGCCCCTCCTGACTCATAACTTCAGACATGGATGGCTGGTATCTTTTTTTTTGTTTTGTTTTGTTTTTGTTTTTTTTTGGTTTTTCGAGACAGGGTTTCTCTGTATAGCCCTGGCTGTCCTGGAACTCACTCTGTAGACCAGGCTGGCCTGTCCGCTATCTTTAAAGTCCCTTGTTAACTACCCCCTCGCCTTCCCATGCTGCTGGCCAGGTGTCTGGTACAAGAGCTGGATGCCTACCTGAAGTGGCCCAGTGTGTGGGCTCTAGACGTTTGCTGCCTCCCTCCCCCAATCCCCTGCTCACCTCAGCAGTCTTGGCGTCACGCTGGAGCTTGTCCAGTTTGCCTTCATTGGTACTGAGGAAGTTTCGAAGAACGCTGTTGTCATGAATGCTGCATTCCCGCCGAATCAGCTCCATTCCCCGGCCCAGCTCCTTGACGTCTGGCAGCACGTTCTCCAGGGACACTGTTTACCAAGAGCCTGGTTGAGGCTTACCCAGGACGGTAGCACACTGACCCCACCATGTCCCCTTGGCACAGACTTGAGTGACGCACGTGTAGACAAGTCCGTGTCAAGCATGCTGGGCTCTCTCAGGCAGTAGGAAGGAATAGAGGGTCAGAGTTCATGGACCCAAAGAACAAAGTAGCAAAGGAAGAAAACCAGAGACAGCTGGTCTCCTCTGGAGCTGCCTGGGCCTGCTGTTGTTTTTTCATGGACAGGATAGAAACAGTAATACTGTATATCTGTCTGTAGGGGGCTTTACAGGTTCTCTAATCGCATCACATACATGACAGAGAAATGCAGTCTCTAGGCCAGTCTAAGGGAAGCCTGATCCTACGTGAGCCCAGAGGAATGCTCGTTCTCTCTGGAGTTGCCCATGCTCACAGCTTTAGCAGAAAACTTTGAAATAGTAAGAAAGAAGACAACAGCCAGAAATGGGTCGGGTGTTGCTACTGCTCAGCCTCCTGGAAGAGGGAGCCCTCACCTGCTGCAGCCTTTTCCACAAAGTGCAGCTCATGCCAGAAGTTGGCCAGCTCCGGGTATTTCTCCTTCACCGTCAAGGCAATGAAGTGCAGCAGTGTCATCTTCCGGTCAGTGGACTTGGTGTCCAGCAGCTGAAAGGGAGCGGTGGCAACAGCGCTAAGCACTCTGGCTCTGGTGTCCAGGTGTCCTGCACATGCTGTCCCTGCCATCTTACCAGGTCCAGACTCTGGAGCTTGAAGCCGTAGACAGCACCTCGCTTGCTGCTGTTCATGTAGTTCCCCAATGCAAGTATGATCTGTTCATAAGATGCAAGGAAGGCAGGTCATAACAAGCCCCAAGGACCCACCCCAGGACCCCAGAGCCACCAGCACCAGTCACTCCCTTTCCCAACCTCCAGCATCTGCTTCAGTTTCTGTGAGGACTTGACAGAGGCAGAGGCTGCAATGATGGCATTCAGTTGCTGAAAGGCAAGATGAACACTGTGATATCCAGGTTGGGAGGAGAATAAAGTCAAGGCATAGGCTAGAAGGAAGGAGAGTGGACGTGACCGGTGACAGCAGTGGATAGTGATTAGGGAAGAGGGTGTACCGGTGTAAGCATCTGCAGATTGTCCTGGAAGTTGCCCAAAAAGGCCATGCCAGCCATTCGCTGGGTCAGCCGCTCCACCTTGCTAAAGAGTAACATGAAGCGGTCCTCAGCTGCCAGCTCCTCTAGCGGCTGCCGTTCTCGCTCATACTGCCGCAGCAGCTTCACCTCTGCCTCCGTGGGCAGGAAGCGCATCAGGCATTCCACAAAGTCTACAGGTAGTGTCTGTAAGTCAAACCTGTGGAGGACAAACAACACAGCACTTGAGATCTGACATCTGTCCACATTCCCTCATCCGTAGAAGGGCTGGAGAGCAATAAATACACAGGACACAGCTGGAGGCAAAGCCCCATTGCTTCATCTGTCCTAACAAACTGGCTCTCCTGTCTTTGCTCTCTGCTAACATGGTAGAATCCTGTTAGTGCTATTCCTGATACACTCTTCTTTCTGGGCTGAACATGCAGTTTCTCTCACTGAGCCTGAGACCCAGACTGGAGTCAGTGTGCTCTGTTCTGGTTAGTGGGTAACTGAGAAAGGTGAGGAAGTCCTGTCAGGAGCCCTGGAATCTAGGGAATCAGCTGTCTGGAGACCAGGGCCAAGTTGGTGGGAGCCTCACGTGTGGATGGCCCTGCAGATCTCCTCAGCTGAGCGCCCAGCCTTGCGAAGGGTGATAGCCAGGTTCTTGGCACGATTGGCTTCCAAAAGGGTCACCTTGCTGGCAGCCTTTTGTGCTGTCTTATTCTTGGCGCAGATGAGATCAAGAGCAGGACCCTGGGCCTTTGTCTTAAATAACTCTTCAAACTTGTCCAGGTCTAAGTCCTGGCAGAAATAAGGGACAACGTTGAAGGCTCAAACAACAACAACACCCGCTGACCATGTGCCCTATAAGGATCCAGTCACGACTAGATAATGGCGTCAGTCCTGCACTGCCCAAAAGCTTTTCCAAGACCAGAAGATCTGGCTCTAAAGTCATCCTGGTCTCCAGGCCCCACCTGAGCCCCACCCTTCTGGACCCCAGACCCCTGTCACCTCCAAAATCTTCTCATCATCAAGTTCACTGAAGACAGTGCCATTGATCTGATTGGGTTTCAGTGCTGTCCAGTTAAAGACTGGCAGCCGGAACTTGGTCTTGATAGGCTTCTTGATGCGAATGGCTAGGTTTTGGAAGGAGGACGGGTGTGAGGAAAAAGCAGAGGAAACGCTCCAATAGCATTGCCCAGAGCCCTGAGGACACTCACCTGACAGGCCCACTGTCAACACCACGGAAGGAGCAGCACCAGGGAGAGGTGGGGCAGGGGGACACTTGTCTGGGAAGAATAAATGCCATCATGACCCACAGTCCTAAGACTCTAGGCTGCCCAAACTCTGCCTGTCTCCCTTTCCTTAAGAGACCAGAGAGGAGTGCTATGGAAACCCTGCTTAAGTTGACCCTAGAAGTGTACTGAAGGGGAGAGCCAGCGCTAGTCCCTGATGGAGTTTCTCCTGTCAGTTTAACACCAACTTGGCTGCCTTCAGAGGAATAATTAAGAGCAGTACCTCAGAGATCTTTGAAGCAGAATCTGCTCCCAGCATTCCTTCATCTATTTCCCACAAATACTCGTCCTCCCTTAGCCCTCTCTCTCATCCTGACTTGATATCCTCCTAGCCCTCAAATGATGTTATTTCCCAGCTGTTTCCTAAGAAAGACACTTCTGACTACAATCCTGGCATAACAAAAACACTGCCCCTCCAGGCTTGGAAGTCCCAGTTACCTGGTAGTGGAGGAGGGGGCGGGGGCAAAGGTGGAGCTGGCGGAGGAGGCAGAGGAAGAGTCTCCTCAGTAGGTGGGGCTGGAGCCAGCAGGTCCAGGTCAGAGGGTGGCATGCCTTCGGTCAACTCTGTAGGGCCTACCCTGGCCAGGGCCTCGCTCCCACCCATGCATTCCAGGCCTCGGGCACTTGGCTCCAGGTGGCATCGGCGCTGAAAGGCTTCCTCCTTTTCCTTAATGAGCCTCCGAAGAGTATGCACCTGGTTGCTTGTGTTCTCATATGTCTCCTATCAGGCAGACAGCAACATTGAGGGAAGAATGGGCTGAAGGCTTTACAGTCAGTTCCCCTGGGAGTCGGAATTCCTACCCAACAGACTCAAGAAGGGTCATCTCAGTGAGGATATTCAAAATAGAAGAAATCCAGGTGATGAACAGCAAAGCTGGAATGTGGCAGAGCAGAAGAGTAAGCTTGCTTCCACTGGTATTCTTATAGGTCCTTTGTCTCTGCTCAAGTCTGTTCTCACTGTATAGGACTATAAGGGCTGAATGAAAAGGATGTCCCTTTGAAACTTCCATTGGTCCCCTGCTAGATGGGCACTGCTGCTCTCTCCACAGCCCTTAGGTCTTCATTACTGCTTTTGTTTCATTGGCTGTGGATTCCTGCTCAGATGGAAGCTTCATGGACAAGCCTTTGTGACCCCTATAGCCTCCCTGGCTCCTACCTAATACTAGAGGCAGGGATAAAGCAGACACACTGAGCTGAGCTCAGTAGCCAACATACCCATATTCTTCTGAGACAAAGAGGTTCTGGCTTGGCTTTATAACTAAGCTATAAAGTTAGGAGAAAGAACACAAGAGATGGAAACAGGAGAAGCACTGTCCTCCAGGACACCTGTAGACAGTAGTAAACAGACGGGCTACTCTATCCAGGCTCAGTAAACAGAGCTGAGAAGCATATGAAGAGCAAACCACCAAGTGGGCAGGAAGAAGACTGCCTGCCCTGACTCTAGAGATCCACGAGCATGTCATCTGCTCCCACTCTTCTGGGGCTGGCCAACTCCAGCTTCAAGATTCTTTCTCAAGATAAAACCACAGAGAGGAAGCTGGGTGGTGGTGTTGCCTTTAATCCAAGATTTGGGAGGCAGAGGCAGGAGAGATCTCTGAGTTCCTGGGCAGCCTGGCCTACAGACTGAGCTCTACAACAGCCAGGGCCACACAGAGAAACCCTGTCTCAAGAATAAAAGGAGAGAGAAGGAGGAGGAAGAGAAAGATGAAAAAAAAAAAAAAAAAAAAAAAAACAGGAGGTAGAGTGGATGACCAGGTCACCCTTGCCTGAGAGCTGCACATAGATCAGTATCTTCCCTTGACATGATGTGGGAAGAAAAGAAGCCGTGAGGAGCTGGGACCTGCGTCAGCGGAGGCCTCCCCACTTCCCCTCCCCTTACTGGCACCTTGATGCTCTCCAGCTCCTTTTCCCGCTGTAGCAGCTGCTTCTCCAGTTCTGCCACCCGCATCATATTCTCATTCTCCAGGTCCAGAAGCTTCTCTGTGAGCTACAAAATGGGTAAGGCATGTTCAGAGCTGTATTCAAGCCCAAACATTCAGCATAATTTAAAGCCAAACCAGGACCTGAAAAGCTATGTCCAAAAGGCAGCCTTATTCAGGTGGCTTCCCTACATGACTCCCAGGGGCCAGCAGTCCTGACTCTATGAAGCAGAAATAGATACAAGGCATAGTCCGTCCCAAGTTCAAGGCCAAACCCAGCCATAGAGGTCAGTGCATTCCAGTAAGTGTGCTCAGTGGCCTGGGCCAGAGCTCATCTAGAGAGGCGCAGTGGTCTCAAGGCTTCCTGTGGCTCAGTCTGGAGGCAGGCAGGTCAGCTCCTGGACTCCTGGAACCCAGCTGTGCCCATCCTCTCAGCCTTCCACAGTGGCTCTGGCAAGCAAAGGACACTTACATGGGACACATGCTCCTCCAGCTCTTCCACCTTTTCCAGGGCTACATTCTTGGTTTCTGCGTCTTCCAGCAAGCCCCCCACGTCAAACACATTGTCCAGGTATGCTTGAATCTGCACCTGTAACTTCTCGCTCTCCGTGTGCCTTGACTTCTGTGGAAAGTAGAGAGCAGCAAGCACAGGAGTCAGCACAGGCCTCCTGGAAGATCTCAGTCCCCATCACTGCTTCACAACCCCCTCCTAGAACATGTGACCAGTGTCTTCTAGACATTGGCAGAAGGGCCCCAGTCCCAGGCCAAAGACAAGCAGGTTCCAAATCCATCTAGGTCTATATTCTTATTTGTTCTTAAATACTCTTACTAAAACAAAAAACAAAACCAAAAAAACCAAGCTCTGTGTCTAACTGACTCTCTACCCTAAAACACTTTACCTTTCCAAGATCATAGCTTACCTGTAGGAATTCCTCCAGCCCCAACTTGGTAAACTCATACTGCAGGTGGACCCGGAAGTTCATGTCCTCCACCGAGTGCACCACAATGTTGATGAACTGCATGCAGGCCACCTGGGGAGAAGAGGCAGCCCCTCAGAACAGTTGGCCCTGCTTCAGCAGCACAGCGCTTCAATGGATACGGCATGCCCCGTCCCAGACCCAGGTCCTCACCATGAAGTCAATGTTGCTGTCTTCATTCCGGAAATACTCCATTAGCTTCTCAAATCGATGCAGTTCTTTGCACACCTGAACGCGCAAACAGTCTCAGAGGAAGAATCCCTACTATGCAGAACTGAGATCCCCAAACTCAGGTTCCCAGGAACATGATGGAGAAAGCATGGTTCAGACCAACTTTAGCCAAAACTCAGTGTGGCACAGTGGCTAACATCCTCACTAGCCTTCAGAAAGCTAAAGCAGGAGGATTGCCATAGTTTTGAGGCCAGCTTGTGATATAAGGTAAAAATGTGTCTCAGAAAACAAAAACCAACTAACCAAAAAAAAAAAAAAAAAAAAGCATATCAAAATAAATATAAAAATAAAATAAAAATAAAACAAAAACCAAAGTAACTATAACTTTATCTAGAGACTGTGCCATTTTGGACACCAGGAGAAAACTCAGAACTTGGAATCTGGCTTTAGGTCTCTGACCCTCACCATAGTGAAGGAATACAGTATAGCCTAGGATTTAAGTGCTTCTAAAGTTAGGCCGGAAAGACACACAGCAGATCTGATGCTATCAAAATACAGAAAGATTAAAAAAAAAAAAAAAAAAAAAAGGAGTCAAGCCATGGCTGCAGCAAAAGGCTGGGGCCCCACGGGGACACAGAGGAGGAGCCAGTATGCAGGAAAGCCGACTGCTAAGAAGGGTCCAGGGGCTCCTGTGAGTTTCTCAACTTTAAAGAGGAAGAGCTGTTTCCTGAACCAAACAATGGATGCTAGGGAAGAGGCCCAGAGAGGAGGAAGGGGCGGGACCACAGCTGTGGCTGGATGTTGAGGAATCCTGAGTTCAAGCAAACTGGGGTTTCAGAGGTAGACTTAAGGATGGGAAAATTCCACACAGGAGTTCTTTCTCCCCTCCCTAATAGCCTTCTTCTCTGAGAATATACTTGCTTTGGACCCCACTTGTGGGCTCATGGCAGCAGAGCCACCTGAGAGTCTATAAAGTGAAGATGCCCAGGCTCCACTCCAGTGTGTGAGGATTAGAGACTGTACCCAAATTTAAAAAAAAGGAAAAAAAGAAATGAAAAGAAAAAAAAATAAAGAAAAAGTGTGTGTTTTGGCTGCTATAAATGTGTATGAATGTGTGTGCTGTTTCTGTGAAGGCCAGAAGGGGGCACCCAATCCTCTGGAACTAGAACTAAAGACAGTTGTGCGTTACCATTTGGATACTAGAAACTGAACCCAAGGCCTCTGCAAGGTCAGCCAGAGCTCTGACTACTGAGCCATGTGTCCAGCCAGTCTGCACTCTACCCAGAGCCTCATTAACTGGACAATGGGAGGTGTCCTGGAACAAGTTCTAAACAGTCTCACTCTAAAACAGGCTGCTCAGCAGTTATTTTAAAGTCACTAGAGATCCCAGGAAATTGGATCTACCCAATTCTCCACCTTCTCCACACACCCACACCCACAACCACACACGAGCATGCAGAAGAGACCAACCTCTTTGAAATTGTCAAAGGCAGCAAGGATGATTTCATGACCTCCCCGCACCAAACACACAGCTGCCAGCAGCTCCAAGACTAGGGCTTTGGTCCTAGGAGATGAAGGAAGTTAACATCCACGCCCCATGCAAGCCACCACAGCTCATGTCCTTTAGAAAGAAGATGGAAAAGGAATGCTTGTTCCCTCATTAGGCTGTGAAGTGAAGCCTGGATACGTCTCCTCCAGCAGAGGGGTTCCTGGCTAAAGGACTTGTCAGATAAATCAGCATCTTTAGATACCTGGGCATAATGAGGAGGCAATCAACATACCTTGGATTCTTGTTGTTGAGGCTAAGTGCAATCTCATTGACAGCATGAGGGTGGGACATGACCAAGTTGAAGCCATACTGCAAAGGAAAAGACAGGAAGGGACCCTGATGTAAGAAAGAAGCAGCCAGCAGGTCTCCACTAGCAAACCTGACTTTCACAAGCTGGCGCTCTGCTGTCTTGGTTGGATAGATGAGGCAAAAGGGGGCAGTACGTCCACCTCAAGCATCACACTCTCACCTGATAGTTCATGATGGCTCTGAGACAAAGGATGCAGACGTGGACATCGTCCTTCTGGCTCACCAGACGGGAGTTCTTCAGGGCCCTGCGGCCAGGGAGAGTACTGTACCTGTGGGATAGGGTAGTGATCAGGTAGGGACCAGGCTGCCGGTGGAGGTTAGACCACCAGGCTGCCTTGTAGAAACAGCAGAAACGGAGGAAAGAAGACCCTGTACCAAAGGCCAAGACAGCGAGGGTGCAGAAGGCAGTGAAGTCGGCCAGTCACCTCTTTGGTACAGGCCTTTGATGGCAACTGCCCAGGACCCCAGCTTTATACTCTACAAAATCATGCTAACCCCAGAGATCCCTGAAATACAAAATTGTTTTAAGGAATTTGTAGTCCTTGGGGTAGGTCACAAAGACACATAACTGAGACTCTCTCCTCCCTCATTTAGTTACATCTCTGGCACATTCAGTGGGGAGTGAGTCTTTGTGCTCATCTTATTCTCAAGTCCCCTAAAGGCTGACCTACACGGGCCTTATGAAGGCTCGGGGCCATGCCTGGCTTTGTATCATCTCTCCACTACCTTAATGTTTTGTGAGAAGAGGAAACATATACAGAATCTGCTCCTGCAAGACCAGAATGGCGAGCAGTGTCCACGACACAAAATCCAAGAAGAGAGGAGCCACAAGAGAGACATAGGTCAAAGAAAAGGCTATAGATCTGTAAGAACAGCCCTTGAGTAATGGGCTCAGCGAAGTGATCCAGTCCATTGCAGGACTGCTCTTGTGAAAGCACAGACAAGGAAAGGTACAACAACTTTGGAGAGAAAAGACCTGAAGGGGAAAGGGAAGGGAAAGAAAGGAGCCAGCAGTAGCTGGGGCTGTTCTCTAAGAGCTGATGGGAAAAGTGAGAGTTAAGGGGGAAACAGGTGTGGGGGCAGGAGCTGAACTGGCCAGTAAAGCCCAAGCCCTGCCCAAGGTCAGGAAGGAATGGCTAGGAGAGAGTGAGGACTTGGGGAAGGGAGAGCTGGAGCATCAGGGGGTAGCACAGCTGAGGACCATGTACTTACCCAGGACAGACCGCTGGGCAGAGTCAGGGAGAGAGAGGACAGATGAGAGACAGGCGAACAGGCAGAGGGCAAGAGAGCTGAGCCTGGAAGCAAGAGTGGAGGGACGAGCATAAGCACTCACCGGGTTACCAAGACCTGGCTGGGGCTGGGGTGGGAGGCAGATGGTCAGAGTAAGCGCGCACATACCGGAGCACGGACTGGCGCGCAGAGCGAGCGAGGCTGTTGGTGAAGGGGGCCGACAGGGCGTTGGGCGGTTGCAGGTCCTCGATTGACCTGCTCCAGGACCGGAGCTTGTCAAATGCACCATCATCACCACTCTCCAGACCCTCAAAGTCAAACCTAGAGCATGAGAGGACACACATGCGCACACACAGGCACGTATACAAGGGAAGTTCTGTGCCAAGCCCCCAGCAAGCCCACCTCCCCCTCTTCAGGCCTCTGTGGCAAACAAAAGCAGGAGCAGCAAGAAGAGGAAACAGAATTCAGCATCGGAGACCTGATCCTGGTTGGAGCTACCAACGTAGGACAGGGCAGAAAAGGCTTAGATAGTTTTAGGAGAGAGAAATCTGAAGGCTTCTCCATGGCCCGAGGGCTGTGGGGGCTGGCAGGCTTCCTGTGCTCCTAGTCCCTTGAAATGGGACATCTCAAATCACCATGACTCTACTTAAAAAAAAAAATCTGTACTAAAGATAATGGAGGGAAATGAGCCAATAATGCAGGTGGCAATAGCAGTGGCCAAAAGACTCAGAGCACTGTAAACAGCCTAGGTCATCAAGAAGTGGACAGATCTGAAAGGAAAAAAATTAGGGCTCTGGAAAGCCAAGGCTGAGCTCAGCAAGCACACTGTCTCACCCTACCAATGGCTTCTGTGGCTTGGCTTGTTTAGCTTTTCAGTGCTGGGGACTGAGCCAGGGGTCTCCTGCCAGGCCAGTATGCTAATAGGAGGCTCCCAGTGAGCTACACCCCAGGCCTATCCCTCTGAATGGCTGATGTTTTATGGCCGAGGCTTCTATGTCTTCCTCCTCAGCTTCAGATTCCCTAGAGCTGAGCTCTAGGGAGGTGTTCTAGCCCCTGAGGAAGGGAGTATTGTCTTTGGTTACTTCCTGCAACAGGTCTCTCACCATAAGCAGTTGTGTCCAGAGCAAAGAGGTCAGCTGAGATCACACAACACTCAGGGCCTTCTCTTACATCCCTGGCCCCCCAGAATGCACACCCTGAAAAGGCAATCTCACCTATCCCTCCTGCCCTGTACCCCTGTAGCCTCTAAGAACTGGGGCACATCTCCCAAAGGCTTTTCCTCATAGGACATCTTGCCCATCATGAAGGTCCAGTGTCAAAGGCTGGGGCTTTCTGGAACAAGGGATAGCCACAGAGGTAAGGCTGCAATGATCAGGAAGAGTCCTGACATCAGGTGGCATTTAGCAGGGTGATCCAGCCATGGCCTCACCCTTTTCCTCTCAAGGCCTTTCAAAACACTGTCTCTTGTTCCCTGGACTCTACTTGCAAAGGCACCAACTGCTCTGGACACCAAAGTATAGTCTTGGTTTGGAGCAATGGGATTGTTTGCTTTTTCAAGGAAGACAGGCATATTTGGGGAAATGATCTACATCTTTTTACTATAAAAGCTCTGTACTAAAAATTCACTTAAGCAAAATTTTCCCCATTTCTTTCTATAAAAAGATTATTTAAAGGGACAGGAGGATTATGAATAGGACTTCCACAGAAGTGTGGATGGGAATGGGTCACTGTCAGTTTAAGGAGGATGACCTGGGAAATGGGATGGGAAGCTGAGCCTAGGTGATTATTACTGGGTCCCCTTGAGAAAATGCACTGAACCAAGAAGAACCATAAGGGCAGGGACAGTGGAAAAGCAAAAGTCTAGGCAAGGTCCAAGGCTCAAGAATCGGATTTCTCCAGATTGGGGACTTTCAGCTGGGGAACCATGGGAAGCTGAGAACAAAACTGGGACCTGTCTCCCTTAGCTGATCTGTCTAAAGTGTAGGCTGCATATGTTGCTGACTTACTCTGTTAGCCTTCTTCCTCCATGTCCAGAAATCCCAGGCAGGCTGTGACCCGATAACAACTCAACAGCAAAGCAGCCACCACAGGAGGAGCATTCCAAATGCTAAGAAGGATACACACCCTTCTCCCCTAATCTGTTTAGTCAGGAGGACAGAGGTGCCCAGGCTCTCACTCACCGCACCTTGCCATGCTTGCTCTACCGTGCTAACAAACACTAACTGCCCCCATGTGAAGAGGAAGTCTTGGAAACGCTCGCAAATACTTCTTCAGTCTGTGCAAGTCGAAGGTCATGCTCACTGGCCTTTCTCAACAACAGGTCTATAGTGACCCTCTCACATCTCAGCCCCAGATGCCTCATGAAGACTCAGTGTTGTTGAGATTATCGAACCCTACCAAGCCATCTCCCTGAGGAGCCAGGGCATTTCCTTGGAGAGCCTGTCGCTCGGCATTTAGAGCACTGGCTTCTGACTCCGAGCTCCCTTTCCATACTGTTCTCTTCCTGCGCCCCCAAAACATGTCTTCTGTTCCAGCTAACTCTGCAGTCCTTGTGGATTCCTGGTATTCCCTTGTCTTGCCTGCTCACTTCTGCAGCAACACTTAGAGCTACTGCCTCCTGTTCCGAGATGCCCATTCCCACCTTCTCTGTTGGAATCTCACTTATCCTTTTCTTTCCTACCCCCCATTTCCTCCCATGCTGGAGACTGAAACTCGGCACATGGCAGGCAATGTTGTGCTGGTTTGCATTGCCAGCCCCTACTCTTCTTCTAAATAGACTGGACTGTCTGCTTCCCAGGGAGTTCCCAACCTTAGCCCTTGTGGTACTTACATGACAGAACACTGGGCAAACGACAGGTAATCCACCAGCACATCCAGGCCTTTGTTCTCGTCATTGAGAAACTCCCTCACCCATCTGCAGAGACAGGATACAGTGGGTGTAGTATATAAACTGGCTTGGTTTGGTTTGGTGGAAGGCTCTAACCCAGCAATCTAGCCCTCAACAACTTTACTCTCCTGTATGCTACTGGAACCTACTATCAGGCCGAGAAAAATCCCAAAGACCATACCTATAACAGATCCATTTGTGATCATGCTGCCAGCCTGAACTTCCTACAGGCAGGAGAGCCAGGGATGGGGAAAATACCTTCCAACGCCACTCAATCACAAATGGGCTTCTGCCAGATGAGATTCTAGCCAGTCTCTCCTCGTGGGCCAGGTTATAACCCCATTATTTCTCACGTCCCTTTGATCTGATACAATGCTAGGCACGAAGTCCTTTCCCACCATGTGCTGGAAGAACTGGGGAGGCATCCAGAGCATTCACCACTCACAGAGCTGTGCCGAAAAAAGCCTGCAAGTCCCTAGTGCCATAAATCTTGGTCAAAGAGAGTCTTACAGGGCCAAAGGGCTCTCTCTACTGAATTTAGTCTTTTTTTTTTTTTTTGGTTTTTCGAGACAAGGTTTCTCTGTGTAGCCCTGGCTGTCCTGGAACTCACTCTGTAGACCAGGCTGGCCTCGAACTCAGAAATCCGCCTGCCTCTGCCTCCCAAGTGCTGGGATTAAAGGCATGCGCCACCACCACCAAGCCTGAGTTTAGTCTTGAGAAGCAATGAGCAAACATGGTCGTTAGAGTTCTGTGTTCAACTGGAGTGAGTCTAGCAGAACTGAAAACGCTTGGGGAACAGTTAGGAATTCAAGCTCTAGTATGTCATGACTCCCACAGTCAGATGACAATGTGGGAAGGCAGACAGGTGAGCAGACAGGAGGACAATGACCTAGGGCATTTTTGCTTTCCTTTTAAACTATGCTAACTCTGGAATAAAATTCCCTCAGAATTGCCGGGGGTGGGAGGTGGCTGCTGTGACAGGTTTGTTTCAGTGCAGAGATATAAACCCCTCAGGATGGAAGCCTTGTTCTCCTGAGTACTCTAGTCCCCCGAAATGTCCATGGAACTACATAAACCAGCTGTGTCCAAACTGCTCTGCAGGGTAGTGTTTACCCCACAGCTGGAACATCAGCTCCATCCTGGCTAGCCACACCCACAGCTGAGAGGCTGGCGCTAGAGCACCAGGCTTGGCTGATTTGCCAGCAAAGCTCCAGCAGAAGCTGACACTGGAGCTGCCTTAAGTTAGCTTCCTCTCTGGGGGCCGACAGACCTCCCATTTCCTGTCTGTCTGCGCTCCAGTTCCCCACCCCCTTCTCATTTCCTGTCTGAGTCTACACTGCTATTTTAGGGATCCTGACACTTTGAGGGGAGGTTAAAGGGCACTTTGACAAGGCAGAAAACCAATACAAACCACAAGAGCTAGAGGGCCCTGGAATCCTGCTCAGGCAGCCTCACCCCAGAGGGAGAGACCCCGTACACCGCCAGTCTCACTCCCGCAGGACCCTGTCCAGCAAGCTGTGACCAAAGCAGGATCTCCTTCTCACTTTGTCCTGGCCTCCTTCCATCCTGACTAGCCTGACAAGCTTCCTGAAGAGAAGGATCCTGCCTTCCTCATAGAGCTATCCAGGGAGGCCTCAGATTAGATGGCACCAGCTTAGCTCTTCCATGGGAACCAAGGGCTGGGTCTAGACCTCAAACTTGTAAGCCAATGCCAAGAAGCCCTGGGGCCTGGGAACGATGCTAACCACAGGGGACTGTTTCTTTGTGGTCCTCTACTAAGGAGAGCAGACCCCCATGCTCACACCAATTATAGCAGGACTTAGAGAAGACAGCAAGGCCTGAGAGAGGCCCCGTGGGGGTGCTCAGGACTGCCACAGTGTCCCTCTTAACCACACCCAGAGTCTAAGTGATGAAGTCTCCTAGCTTTCCTTCTGTGAGATTCTGAGGGGTGGTAGTGGGAACAGGGTGTTTGGCCACACTTCTCTCGGTGGCTTTCTATGTTGTGTCAGATGACTGTAGTGTGGACGCCATGCTTTGGCTACCGCAGCACAGTTTCTAACACCAGGAACTGTCCCTTCCTGTCCTCTCCTGTGCTGCTTCCCTTCTGTGTGCTGCTGCAGCTGGCTACATACAGATATCATCTCCCACTAAAGAGCTCTGGGTACATCAGGCCCGGGGGCAGACAAGAAGGTTGCTGCCTTGACAGAAGAGGAAAAGCTGGTGATGTCAGTGGCTCTTTCCACCGTACTCTCAGGAAGCTCAGGGTTCACTGCTCCCTCACTGAGGCACCCCCACCTGGAGAGCAGCAGTCTCAGCTCACTGTTCTTTCTGCGTGGTCCCTCTTTTTAGCTCTTTCTTACTCTTGCTGGAACAGCTTCATAAGACAGAGGCACCATGCTCTCCCTGAGCCTCATGCATCAGCCCTCAGCTTCCTCAGCAACCCCTGGTTCCCTGCTCAGACGGAAAGATTCACACAGACCCTGGAGGCCCGCTCAACGCACTGGCAGCAATAGGATCTATGAGCACAAGAGACATCCAACGCCTGACCCTCTCTGTCTTATATCTCTGGTGCTTTAGGAAGCCTCTTCTGCTTATGTACAAAGATTATTTTCTTTCAAACAATTAAGTAATCAGTACACCAAAAAGTCTAGCTAGTCACCAATTAGGAACTAATTTCATTGTTCAATAGAATACATTCTCACATCCCAACCTTTGTTGGGCCTCTCTTGGCCCAGTACCAGACCACAGGCAGACTCTGGTCTCAGCTGCTATGGGAATGTCTTCCAGTCAAAGCCACAGGACCCCAAGAGAGGCCCCAAGCTTGCCAGAAGTAACCGGTCAGCAGCTGGCAGAACGGAAGGGTAGAAAAGCCAGAAATGGCACGTCTAAAGCTCTGTAGAGCCAGATGCTATTCAAGGGACAACCTTGCTTCAAGGCAGGAAGGATAAACCAAAAAAGGGCACCCAAACCTGTGTGGGTGTCGATGTCTGGTGTTAGGGAGAGGCCGATGGCAGCCCTGACTTACCCGATGTGATTGGTGCGAAGTGAGATCTCCAGCTCCCGTAGGACTTTAGTTGACTCCTGTACTCTCCTCCTGAACTTCTGTAAACATGGAATCTTTTGTCACTTGATATACATTCCCTGTCAACCATTTTTCTTTTCCAAGACAGGGTTCCTCTGTGTAGCCCTGGTTGTCCTGGAACTCATTCTATAGACTAGGCTGGCCTCAAACTCAGATACCTCCCTGCCTCTGCCACCTGAGTGATGGGATGAAGTCATGCACCATCATGCCTGCCCTCCCCCTCTCTTGATTTTATTTATTTATAAATTTGTGTATGAGTGTTTTGCCTGCATCCATGTCTAATGGACCACATACAGGTATTGCCTAAAGGGGCCAGAAGACAACACTGGAGTTCCTGGAACTGCAGTTACAAGAGGTGTAAGACACTGGATATTGGCAACTGAGGCTGGATCCTCTGGGAAAACAGCATCATTTTTTAACTGCTGAGTCATCTCGCTAACCTTCCTCTATCAACCCTGTTTGTTTATTTGTTTGAGGAAGATGTATACAGCATCTTGCTATGTAGCCCAGGTTGGCCTGGAACCAACAATCCTCTTGCCTCAGTCTTCTAAGTATATCATAGGCAAACACTACTATACCCAGCTCTTCAATTTTATACTATAAATAAAAGAGCAGAAAAGAAAACACAGGGGTACAATTACAAACTTCTCTCTAGCACTGGACAGTCACTTTAGGCCTCAAAGCCCAGATATTCAACTCCCATTACTCAAAAATCAATGTCAAAATACTTAGCCCCAAGACAAAAGGTTTATGCTCAAACCCACAGGGCTACAAAGGGACTTTCTGCCTTGTACTTCACCTTCCGTGTCACATTGGGGTCCAAGAAGCTCTGGAGTTTCTGGATATAGGTGTGGGGAGGATTCTTCACTTGAAATCTTTCCTGAAAGGAAAATGCACATGTCTATACACAGAAACATAGGTGTGTTTATGGAGGGCGCTACATGCATACACACAGAACACAGGCATGTTCATGGAGGGTGCTAAGGAAGGAGAATGCCTCCAGTGTTCAGTTTGAGGGAACTCGGCCTCCAGTTGTCCCTTAGCATCGTCAACCCTACGTTCCCTTCCTTGACGATCCTCAGGCACACCTCACCTGCAGCTGCAGTCTCCTCTTCCGCTCAGTGCTCCCTAACACCTAAAGTGCTTTATGTCAGGAGCTATTTTAAGAGTCTACCGCTTGCTAAGATGCAGGACTACAGAGCTGTGATTAGTACCTCAGGCAAATACGTGACTGGCTAACTGACAGTTAGGAAGGCCACAGGGAGGGGAGCTTTGCCTCAGAGAATCTAGTTTTTGTAGCTCTAACCTCTGCAGCTGGGGCTCAACTAGTTTTGCTATGTTGCTGGCGCTCAGAGTAAGTATACTATTTGCTCTTTGCCCAGGAACTGGAGCCCAGCAACCAAATGAAGTTCTTAGCAGGGCTACCTCTCAACACCTCTCTATACACAGAGGGCTACTCAGGGCTACCCACGAGAAAGCTCAGCAAACCCCTTGGCATTCTGGTCCTATAAAGGTCTCCAACAGAAGCTCCCTGAAGAGCTCAGGGGAAGAAGTGCATAAAGGGTCTAGGAGAATGCATAACGCCAGGAAATCAAACCTAAAAACAAACAAGAACTCCAAGAAAAACTAAAATTATGTCACCTAAAAAGGCAGAACTTATCTAGTAAACAACTTTAGTACTAGAGGGCGACTGTTCTCCAAGTTCAATGCTTAGTGCCGAGCCTAAGGAAATAGTCCTTTTCTGGTGCGAACTTGGACCTCAGGACCAAGTTCTGCTGGCTCAGGGAAAGCATAAGCCATGGCAGAAGAAAATAGCTAATAAAGACCCAGCACCTGTTTGTCTTGGCCCAATCTGACCGTGGATTCTTTGAATGAAATCACCTTACACCTTACTCAGGGGTTTTTGTGAGATTAACTGAGATATTTCAGTATGTGTGGGGCTCCTAACAGGTAATCAGCCCCCCCAACATCAGCTATTATGGTGTTGCTCAGAACCTGAAAAGAAAAAAACACATCCGTTCCTGACAAAGCTCAGTAGCTGAGTGCCTTATGAACACAGCGCCCATACTCCGTGCCAGTCCTTCCAGACCTACCAAAACCATACTGAGCCCTGTAGTCAAAGCCTCGTGACCCGTGACCTTCACATGTGTGCAGACCCAGGCAGTGAGTGTTATAATATCTTGGTTCTCAGCAAAGTAATACTTTTTCTTCTTGCTCAGTTCTAAATACTATCCACACAAGGAGAGCTGCACTCCTTGGCTACAGTGATGTTTCAGAACTGAACCAAGGGGAACAAGGACATCTCCTCCTAAAAGTCTGTGGCTGATAGAAGCAGCACCCCCACCCCAAACCCGCATTATTTGTCATGTCTGCGCCAGAGTAAGAGGGTCCTTCAGCATAGCTTACAAGCCCAGCCACAATCCTGAGCTGGACGAACTTTGGTGGGAAAACAGCTCACTTTGCCCACAGCGATCCTGCACAAACCACCATGACATCACTGTTCACTGGGCAGCCTCTTGTGGGCATATAGGCTACCAGCTGTCTCAGGCAGGCAGCCCCTAGAAACCAAGGCAGGTCCTGTCAGCGCGGCAGTCAACTCTTTGGCCTTACTGTTTTGTTGAGGCAGACAGACTGCACCTCCTGATCTCACCAAGCTCATGCCAAGCTCATACCTGGTCACAGATCAGATCCCACTTCTTCTCGTTGTCATACTGCCGCAGCAACCGGGCCTTGTCAGGAGGCAGGTTCATAGAACTCTGAGGAGAGAATCTGAGTTAACAAGCTGAGTGCTCCCACCATACCCGCACCCGGAGGGAAGGGGAGGTGTGAGCTTCCCTCCTCCCCTTTACAGCTGCTGCAAAGGTATCATGGAGGGGGGCACTCTTCCTGTCTCCCCACTGTAATTGTCAAGTTTGGTTGAACAATATTTTTCAAACTAAAGAACATGGAATCAATCTAGTGTGTGAAAATTATCCTTATTTAAACTGTGAACTAATAACCAGTGAGATGGCTCATGACTGAAGGTGTCCACTGCCAGCTACTGAGTCTGTCCTGAGTTTATACCCCAGAGCAGAGAAAAACCAACTCCTGCAAGCTGTCTCCTGACCTCTGAGGACATCACGGCACAGGTGCCCCACACACTTACACAAAATACTTACAAATGCAAACAAGATTTAAATAGAAGACATCAAGACCCACTGCAAGTAGGAAGCGTAAAAATGTTACAAAGCTTTCTTTAACATTCCACATATATGTCACATACACATAAGTCATGCTATAGAAAGTACTACTACACGTGCAGAGTGGTGGTGGCGCACACCTTTAATCCTAGCGCTCAAGAGGCACAGGCAGGCAGATCTCTGAGTTCGAGGCCAGCCTGGTCTACAGAATGAGCTTCAGGACAGCCAGGGCTACACAGAGAAACCCTGTCTTGGGAAACAAAACAAACAAAAAGGCTCCACATGTAATAAAAGTTGTTTTTTTATTATTTTAAAGTTTGTATATGTGTGTGTGTGAGTACGCACACATGCTGGCTTCACTTCAGAGTCCAGGAGAGGGCATGAGATCCTCTGGAGCTATAGGCAGCTATTGGAGCTGCCTGAGGGAGGTGCTTGGGTTATCTGCAAGAACTGCACCTAAAGGCACTTCTTAGCATAAGACAGGTCAAAACTCTGGAAACCTCTCTCAGCTTCTCCGCCACAATCTGAGAAGTACGTATCTTGAACAGATACAAGTGCAAGAGGTCACTCATGCAAACGGAACCACTCACATACTTTTAGAAAAAAATTATGAAACTTTAGAACTTTAAAAGGCAGTAGCAACTTACTTGGCATTAATTACCCTTCCATTTAACCATCACACGGCACTATCCAGACCCCTTGGGGCACCCTAATATCCAATACTGAAGGCTAGACCATGAATCATTTTATTTTCCTCACTATTATGTACTGAATGAACAGGCAGTGCAGGCACGGAAGTCCTGTACAAAGTATAAGCCTCCTTCCTGGGCCTGCAGCCGTGCCTGCCCCCTTCTCCCTGCAGTCAGATGTCCCTGCAGTCACGGCTGCCTTTGTTCTAGGTCACAACGTTGCTTCTAAGAGTCTGACACTTTGATCAGATCACAGCACCTGCACACCCCATTTGTGACTCAAACAAGATGCCCCATCTGAGGTGCCTCTGGAATGCCTTCCTCTCACCTCTACCTGCTACCCATAGAACCCAGCTTTCACTCCCTGGTAACCCGAACCTAACCGCTGGCTTTACCTCCCCCCCCCCCAACCCTCGTCCAGCCCATGGAGCCTGATCCTTACACAAATGCTGTATTCAGGATCTCTGAGGACAAAACAGTCCTGGAGACAGGTGTTCTACTGGAGGGACCAACAGGAAAATCCTTACATATTTATTTCTGTCACAATCTATTCGTCTTGCACTCATCTCACACACACCATTATGCCATGTGTACGCTCATCTTACCCCAAGGACTCAGTCTACGTTCAGACTCCTCCTCTCCACACATTCATAGACAGAAGTCAATGATGAGCTGATGGCTATCAGGCCCTGGGAACAGTGGGCTCATGTCCTGGCTGAAAACAGAATCATTACAGTCCAAACACAGGAAGCAGGTTGAAGCCTCCAGTTAGCATGTACAAAGAAAGAACTTGGGATGACAGAGACAAGAATGGCAGAGGAGGGAAGGAATGACAACCTCATCACAACTTTCCCAAGTTTCTGTGCTGCCGAGGAGTCTGCCTGAACTACACAACGGGCTGCAGCTTCCCCACATCTGGGCAAACACAACCCATCCCTCTGGAGCTGCTGCTTTGCTGATGGTCTATGTCTGTGTGGATTATAGAACAAACTGAGACACAAAGGTCAAAGACAGATCCAGAACTGCCTTGGCCTACCCAGCTGTGAGGAGAGGCTGCTACCAGCTGAACCTAAGAGAAAAGTCAGCAAAGAGTCTCCAGGAGCATCCCAGGCTCTACTCATCCTGGGCACAGCAATGTCATCTAACGATACTGCTTCCAAGTCTCAGCCAGGAAAATAATTTCCTATTTTTTCCTGTGGAAGAAAAATGCTAGTTGTGCTGGCTTTTTTTTTTTTTTTTGGTGGGGAGTAGGGGTTCAAAAAAAGGGGAGGTGTGAGCTTCCCTCCTCCTCTTTACAGGGCTACACAAAGACACCTTGTAGACCAGAATGGCTTTGAACCCAGAGATCTGCCTGCCTCTGCCTCTTGAGTGCTGGGATTGAAGGTGTACACCATTGTCTGCCTTTAAAACACTAAAACACTAAAACACACACACACACACACACACACACACACACACACACACACACACA
>JANHMN010000012.1:4153105-4205807 GCA_030674055.1 Rhabdomys pumilio | reverse complement strand
ACACACACACACACACACACACACACACACACACACACACACACACACAAGCTGGAGTCATTTGAGAAGAGAATCTACCCTCTTAAGAAAATGTCCCCACCCAGACTGCCCTGTGAGCAAACCTGTGGGGGCATTTTTCTTAATGACTGATGCAGGTGGGTCCCCTCACTGCCACCCTTGGACAGGTGGTCCTAGTACCATAATAAAGCAGGCTGAGCGAGGTACAAGGAGCAAGCCAGTAAGCATTTTTCCGTGACCACTGTACCAGTTCCTGTAAAAGTATTTCTTATTCTCTTGACGTAATTTTTATTCTCTTGACATAACTGTTGTCTCTGAAGCTTACTGCCTCTGTTAACCTAGGCCTAGTCCTGGAAGCTTCTAGCCTCCATACAATCTTATCTAGTCCTAAAATATTTTTCAGCCTCTGAGACTTACTGCTGGATAAACTCACCCTTTCTTTTTCTTTCTAAACTTTGGCTGGCTGGTTCAACTCAGCTGTTGTGGCTCAAACTCCTCTCCAGGCTGACTGACTCAATCTGGCTTCTGTCAGTTTCCTCTGAACTGCTCTGCTTGGCCTCCAACTCTAAGCAATCTGTTCCAATCTTCTGCTCCTTCTGTCTTCACCTGTGTCTAGCTTGTTCTCTCTCTGCAACTTGTCTCTGTACCGCACTCCCAGGAAAACGGTCTCTTTTTCTCTGCACTGCTCCTCAAATAGCTTCCCTTTCCTCTTTCCTGAGAGAGCTGGGCATATCCTATTCTGTGATGTCACTTTGTCTGCCACCAGATTAGACATCACTTTCAAACATGGGTGTTTCCTTCTACTGACTAACTTTACCTTCATTGTTTTGGATTAAAGGTGTGTGCTAAGGGTATGTCTATATTCCAGACAGAGGGGCCCTGCCCTGGTTCCCTGTGATGACACTGTGATGTGAGGTGGAAGTGAAATGGTCTCTCCCCTCCTCCAGCTGTGTTTTGGTCATGGTGTTTGGCCACAGCAATGAAAACTTCAAAACTTGCCACAGAGCAGGGATAGTCTGTTGCTCCCGTAACCGACATCAATCGTCTACACTGACTTCCTCTTTCGGCCAACCACTACGGGCTGCGGCGGCTTCCCTTCTCCTGCCAGGTGCGCTGGTGAGGAAATGCTTGGCTCTCTCCAGGCTTGGAGACTGAGCAAAGTCATCCTCATCCCCTCCCTTTGGGTTCCTATCTTAAAAACACAGATGATGCATCAAGGACCCTCAGAGGAGATGAGCCCCTGCCATGTGGAAATAGGTGGCAAAGCATGAAGCAGCCCTAACCAGAGGCCCGCATCCTGTCTGAAGCTTCCGTGGCATTTCTGGACAATGGCCCCAGCTTTGTCAGGGCTGAAAAGTGTAACGGGAAGGAGATGGATAAAGAAGAACCCACAACCTCCAGCAGTCTCACAGAGCAAAGTACTAACTGGCAGGTGGGAGGCAGTAGCTACGGCAGAGGACCAGGCGGTTCTCTTCCTGCCAGATAAGAAAGAGCACGAAGACTCTTGTCTCCACCTGATAATGTGTATAAATCTGTCCAATGTCCAGAGGAAGCCAACTTCCTGGCTCCCAGAGACATCCAGGGGTTAAGCCTGGCAGGGTTCTAGACTCAGTTGGAAGCTTGATCACTAGCATTTTTCCTTCAGGTTCCTTGGAGAATGGGCTCTCAGAGGCAAGAGCTAAGTCCCTGATCAGGTGTTGCTGAACAGAAGGGTAGCAGAGGGCACCAGCTGTGGGGCCAGAGTGCCCTGGATCCACTTAGGCATGTCAGAGCTTTCAAGCCCACTGAGCTCACTCAAGGTAATCTTACCACGTCACAGGGCTTTTTGAGCATCAGATGATGAGCAGTTTACACCTGCACACATCTGGAGTATGATGGGCACTGGCAAAATTCACTCTGTTCCTAGTAAGCCTGTGTGGCATTTGGTGTCTCTTCCTATTCGTCCTTCAGCAACTGCTTCTCAACACTGAAACTGCAGCATAATCCTTTGAACCCTTTTTAATCTCTCTCTGATTTCCTCTAAGACTAGGAACAATTTAAACATCACCACTTTTGGGGGAAGGGAGAGACACCCCCCTACTCCCAGGAGGGAGGGAGATAAATTTCAGCCAAAACAGTCACAATAGGAGATAAGAGAAGGGGAAGATGTAACCAAACTCAAAATAGCTCTGGATACTAATCTCTAAGCCAGAGTAACCAGCAAGATGCCTCATAGCAAAGGAAGAAGTCAGAGGGGAGGACCTGCCGCCTCTCCAGGGAGGCTGCTCTCCTCGCTTCCCACTTGGGGGCTTATGTAAGTAAGTATTCCTCCGACAAGGTCTCCTTACTTCCCCCAACCTGACCCTTGTCCACCTCAGAAACGCCAGGAAGGAGGAAGGAGTTGTGCTAAGGTTCCCTTCCCCTGTCTGCCTTGCACTCCCAAGTCCACTTAGTCCTCCTTCATTTCTTTCCCACTGCAAGAAAAGGGAAACACCATGTGCTTGACATTTCCTTAAAAGCTGCATGCCCACTCTGGGACTCACCACTACTCTGCCGGTCTTTGTGTGTGAGCCAAGTCTGGGGAAAACCCAGCATACAGAAATAGGAAGCACCCATAATTCCCTGCTACGTTACTTCTCCTGGTCTCAGTGGATCAAGACGGAACGGACACAAAAATGGTATAGCTCCTAGAGACACACTAGAAGCATCAGAAACTTCACTTGGAAAAGGACTTTGGGGACAGCTACAAATGGGCTACAAATGGTATTTACTCTTAGCAAAAACAGAGTCAGTGATCTTATTGACGTCTTTTCTTGCAGACCCCACACAGTTTTTTAAGCTGGACACTCCAGGCCCTGTGCTTGGGCTACGGAGTGAAGATTCCTGGACAGTTGAGTCTAGAGCTTCCGTGTAGGGACACAAAGGGTTTTCCTGGGACCATGTGCTTCTCAACATGCTGCTGTGCCCCTAGATACAGGTGCCACGAAGGCCTCTCTGGCATCTGTCCATGAACATAGTGGACAGAGGAGCAGAGGTGGGACATGGTGAAGAAGAAACTCTTGGAAGCTGAGGAGGATGCTGCAGGAGGACTTAATGCTGTTCCCAGCCTGTACACCTCACCAACCAAGTCGTCCCCAATGCCAGTGACAAAGCTGGCAAAACAAGGCACGAAGGCCCATGACCAGTCATCAGTAGGACAGTGTTTGGAACAGCCCAGCCACCTTCATCGTGGCCCCATTGACTGTCAATGGGCACAGCTATGGCCAGCTGGGCAATGCTACCAGAGGATGAGAGCTCAAAGGTAGGAGGCTTCAGCCCCTCCTACCTTGGCTTCTTGGCAGCCACAGCCAGCCCCGCTGCAGTAGCAGCTCCCAGACAATGAGAGCTATTTTCAGTCGGTGCTTTAACACGAGCCAGCTGGCCAGTGTGCTGGGCAGAAGTCCTCCACCACCCAGCCCGCCCAGACAGTGGGCTGCCTGGCCAGCCCCACCCGATCATGCTGCTGCCACCTCTGCATCACTGTTTATCTCACTGTTTCAGCACGGTCCCTCCCAACACCCCCAAAACTGCATCCTGTCAAAAGGAAACAAATCAGAGCTTGATCAGAGGTCCAGGAGTTAACAGTAGAAAATGCAGACATAGGAACAGCAGCCCCTTCAAACACCCACACTGTTCCCAAGCCCATGACCGGCTGGGGTAGTGCAGGGTGGAGATGAAACCCATGGACAGGCAGACTCACTGTGGTTCTCACTGACCCAGAATCCAGTCTTCTCTACCAAGCCTGGGAAACAAAGCTCAGTATCACTCCTCTTGTCCACTTCCTCTGCCCTTCCAGAGCAGGGGTTCAGAGAACAAGATGGAGTCAGGGACAAAAGATTCTGGACAAGAGCCCCACTTCCAGAAAGAGAATCATAGGAGGGGCCAAGGGCAGGCCCTCAAAGCACAGACAGCTAGCTCCCTGACTGGTGTGATGGAGTGGGGCAAGCATCCAGGCAGCCCCCTGGCCAGCAGTATTCTAAATCAGGAAGCAGGGAGGCCAACAGCCACCTCCCTGGACACTGAAACTCCAGCCCTTTTCTGCCCAACTTCATAAGCTCACAGTACAGTGACCCAACCCCCACCACATTTCTTCACTCCCTTAAAGAGGGACTCTATGCACAGGAGCACATGCAGAGAGCACAGCTCTCCTACATCTTAGATACTATTAGACATAAAGGGAAGTTGTCAGTGCTCCTAATGGCTTCAGAAAAGTGGGTGTGCTTCTCTGTGACTTAAGCGTCTGCAGTGACTTAAGTCTGCCTTTCTGGATTTCTTTTCATTGGAACCATCATTTTGGAAACAAGCTGCCAGCACAGAACTGTCTGGAGAACGCGCTCCTGTGGTCACTGATGACTCTATAACCAGAAGTGACTTGCTGAGCAGTTATAGGCCAAGTCCCGAAGCAGCCTGGAGGAAAAAGCAATGCATTCGCCAGATGTCTCCAGCTGAGCTCTGCAATTCACACCAGGCAAATCAGACCAAGAAAGGTCCTAGAAGGCCAGGGCCACTCAAACAAAGAGATGACTTTTTCCAACAATTATATCACACCAGGCCTCTTTGTCACCTTGGAGGACTCCCTTATTGGATGCTGAGAAGGCAAAGGAAAGTGACCATGCCTCCAGTACCAAGAAAGCCGCAGGCTCTACTACCCTCTGCCTACTACTGCTCTTACACCTAGTACAGGTAACTTCTACAACTAGCCTGTAGCCCACAGTTAAGGTCACCTTTCTGCCTACCAGTTGAGGAATACCCAATTTCAGACAAAACTGCTGATGTCATTTTCCAACTGAACCATTGGCCCTAGCTAAGAAACCACCACCACAGCAACCTGATCCACCCATTGGCTCCTCAGCCCCTCCTCGTGGTTAGCCAGACCCACACACTCCCCAGTTACGGAGAATGGAAACTATTCCAACGGGGGATGACAGGTTTTGCAAAGCCAAGGAATCTTGGGCACAGTTTGCCACTCTCCGTTAGATCACCAGGGTCCTCTCTTTTTTCCTGGGACTCCCTGGAGCCCAAAGAGGCAAGCATCACCCTCAGGCAATCATTTCTGGGGTCACATCCCTGTCTCCCCAACACAGCTGCTCTCTCACTGAGCTGCAGTGAGTCTCCTTTATAAGGCCTTTTGCCTCCAGCTTCCCTCCCTGTCCTCACTCCACAGATACTTTCCTACTCAGCTCAGCCCTCAGGTGGCACCACTGCTTCTAACATATCCTTCCCTCTTCCCAAGGTTAGGCATGAAACTTTCAAATACCCGCCACACAAGATAAATCCTTATTTTTCTTGAGTCAGAAATACTCTGGCTCCTTATCATTTACAAAACAGAAGACCTTGGCCAGGTGCTCCTCAAATCTTACCTAAGAGCTAAGCTCCTCCCAGCATCTCTGAACAGCTTTCCCTTTGGGCTCTCAAGGAACAAACCCTTTTGCTATTTCTTGGCCCCAGGATTTACCTGTGGCCAACACTTCCTTGGTCTTCTAAATCCCTCTTACCCATGACTACCTGTCTCAAAATTCAAATTGGTCACAAATCACACTCCCAAATAATCACATGTAAAGATGACCCAGTAAAGGCCTCCCCTACCCCCCAACTTCTCATCCTCCTCAGCAATGTTTAGTTCCCTATGTAATGATTAGCCTCTCCTCTTTCACTTAGGTATGGCTGCATGACCATGTGGAATGTAAACAGCAGTGTACAAAGTCTCTGAGAAGAAGCATTAAAGAGATTCCTGTTAAACACAAAGACAATGGCTGAACTTTGGCAGTTATTTTGAACCAAGAGAGACGACTTTGAGATTGAGGTCTATATAGCAAAACAAGAGGAAACTGCCTGAGCCTAGGGATTCGGTGCTGTGGTAGAGCACTTGCCCAGCAGGCACAAGGCTCTAGGTACAAATGCTAGGACTGAAGAAAGAAAAACTACACGTAGCAACTGCTGTTGTCAATGCCACCAGGCCATGGTGCACACACTTGTGATCCCAGCTACTTGGGGTAATGAGGCAGGAGGATTGTGAGTCAGGGAGATTCAGCAAGAATATCTCAAAGAAAGGGGAGATGGATGGGCTGGGAGGGAGGACAGGAAAGGAAACCCCTGGTTACCAATGTCATGGCCATTAGTGCATCTGAACAGATCCCATATAGTCCTACCTTCTCCTTCGCTTCCTCTGTTTACAAACTAGAACAGCAATCCCCAAAAGAAAGCATTTGCCTCTACTCTGAGCCATGCTGGTGCTTACTGACTGATGCCTAGCCCTCACCAGGTCCCTCGGGGTTTCTGGTTCTGGTCCTGTTACGTCCCCCTGGTTATTCAAGGACAGAAAGAATTCTGTTGTCGTTGTTGTTGTCATTGTTGTTGTTAACAGCTCAACTAACTTTCTGTTTAGGCTATTTTTCCCTCAGTAAGCTCCTGGGTCTCATTCAGAGTCTCAGTTCAAGTCCTAACTAAGCCTATTCCCATTCCTTTCCTTCTCTTTAGCCAGAGTCAGGCTTTTTTTTATAGCCTGCTAGCGCACAGGAGTCACTACCAACTTAATGAAGATTGAGCAAGTTTCAATTCTCCAAGGATATACTCCTCTTCCTCTTGCCACTATGTGTGCTCTTCCCTGACACCATGGCCTCACCCCTCCTCCAGCTCACAGCAGGCCAGATTCTGCCTCTTCTAGCAAATCTTCCCTAAGTGAGAGGTTCCCCAACGGTCTCCAAACATCTATTCTTTTTAATGTTCCTTCACCCTTTTCTTAGATGCTCAATAAACATAAGTAGGATGAGTCTCCCTGACATCCCTGAAACACATGGCTCCACCACTCAGGGCTTGTGAATCCTTGGGAAAAGAATTTCACATCTGTGAGACCCGATCTCCTCATGTGTAAAATGGAGATAGGAATAGTGCCTACCTTGAAGAATTGCTATGGGAGGCTGGGGAAGTTAAGTTAGCATACTTAAACATCTACATGAGAACCCACGTAACGTTATACATAATGCAAACTTTAGGCTTTAATGTCAACACCTACCAATGAAACTACACACCCAAGCACTAAACTAGAATCTGGAAATAGTGGAATAAACAAGGAGTGACTACTACCTGTGGCAAGCCTATATCCTGAGGCAACACTGAACAGAAAACTAGGGTGAGCTGTGGCTGGCTCTGCTGAGGAAGAGGCCAATCTTGTCCAAGGGATCCCAGGGAGATAGCATCTAATTAGATAAGGAAACAAGCAGGGATTATGCAAGAAAAGTTTCAGGATTCTGTACTTAGCATCAATCAGGAGACGGTCAGGCAAAGTATTAGAGCAGATGGTCACTCCCTAGGTCAGGACTGCGTGTCAGTAGGTGTGTGAACGAACAACACACTGTAACAAGGCCACTTGTTAGATACTACTGCTTAAATTAAGTAGTAATAATGACCAAAGCTAACATTTAGGGAGGAACTTGTCATGAGCGCTGTGTGGATTACGTCACCTAACTCTTACGATGTCCCTGCAAAATAGAGACTGCTTTCTTTGTTTTACAATAAGACTAAAATAGGCTATAGAACTTGCCTGGGGTCACAAAGTAAATACTGAAAGCGCTGGAACTGCAGTCTAGCTCTGACCCCAAATCCTTCCTGAACTTCATCCTATATCCCACCTACTCTGAGACAAGGAAGTGCCTGAGCCCTCTTGCTCACCTGTGTGCCTTCCAGGGCTGACCTGCGGAATTATAATTTTCCTTATGAACCCTCCCACCAGGAACAACCCAGACCTCTGTATACTAGTCCTTGGAGCTTCTGTGGGGCTTATTACCTGCTAGCAATTATGTTCAAATGTCTTCTCTTAAAGTTTTCATTCATAATCATGAACTTTACAATCCATCTGCTTAGAGATGACTAAGGGAAATATGGAGCCTAAAGAATTGCACTGAGAGGCTGGGGCACAGGGTGCAAGTCTTTGCCACGGCACTTGAGAGACATACAGATCTCTGTGAGTTCAAGGCTAGCCTGATCCACATAGCAAGTTCCCAAACAGCCAGGGCTACAAAATATAAACCGTCTCAAAAACAAACAAACAAACAAACAAACAAACAAACAAACAAAGTAAAACCACACACACAAAACAAAGCATCAAGATATCTTGATGGTAGGTGGTGTGGAGGGTTTCTCTCCAGAGCTATGGAAAGGAATGACTTGTCTGACACATGTCAAATGTGTCTAATGAATCAAATGAGTCAGAATCATTAATTTTAGTTAAACTAATTACCAACAATTCTAGTAACTGACACATCAGATGTGTCAGACAGAGCTGTCCAATGTTACCAATTATTGTCTTCTTGCTGTACCTGGACTCTAAGCACTGCATGGCTTCCATGAGCATCATGGCTTCCTTCCCACGGGCTCTGGCACTCAACCACTCAGTATTTATTTATTTTACGTATGTGAGTACACTGTTGCTGTCTTCAGACACACCAGAAGAGGGCATTGGATCCCATTAAGATGGCTGTGAGCCTCCGTGTGGGAGGAATTGCTGGGAATTGAACTCAGGACCTCTAGAAGAACAGTTAGTGCTCTTAACCTCTGAGCCATCTCTCCCGCCCCAACCACTCAGTCTTAACAGGAGAGAGTAACAACTATCAGCACTGGTCCAGCATTTTCCATGAGCAAGATGCCAGGGCCTGCATGCTTCAGAATGGTGTTTTCAACCTCAGTGTCTCCCTGTAGACAGACTTACAGCCAGTGTCACTAGAGTATGAGGTCACCATCCAGGCACATGAACCTGGGATGTTCAAAGAAAGGGGAAGCAATTCCTCCCACATGGAGGCTCACAGCCATCTTAATGGGATCCAATGCCCTGTAAAAAGAGAGACCCTTGTAATGAAGTCCTCTATATTCAGTACTCAGAACATAAAAGTTTTCTTGTCTTTGGAACTTTGGCTACAAACAGTTCAAAGGAGACACTGCCCAAGGACTTGTCATCTACAGCGATGTCAAGGAACACAGATAACAGCAAGAGGCTACAGGTGACAGCTCCTATGGAGCCTCAATCTTCCTTTCACCACCCTAAGAGCCTTATACACCACACTGTGTAAGGCTGTACACAGGTTGTTACATTTATTGTGCACAAGTGTGTATGTATGTATGCATGTAAATAAGGGGACGACTTTTTGAAATCTGTTCTCTCCATCTGCCATGTGTGTTCCAGGGATCAGATACAGGTCATTTAACCACAGAGCCATCTCACCAGCCCAGAAGTCTGTTTGCCTTGCAGAAACTCTTGTATATTTACAAAGAAAGGGGAAGCTGCGTTTATAAACATCTACTCTGGGCCAGGCACCAGACACTTTGCTAATCCCTTTATAATTATAAGATTTCATAGTGACGGGCAGTGGTGGCGCACGCCTTTAATCCCAGCCCTTGGGAGGCAGAGGCAGGCAGATTTCTGTTCGAGGAACTACAGAGTGAGTTCCAGGACAGCTAGGACTACACAGAGAAACCCTGTCTTGAAAAACCAAAAAAAAAAAAAGATTTCATAGAGAAAAAAAATTGTTTTCCTAAGTTATTCACTGCTCACCTTTTACATGACTTCCTGAAGCAGATGGTATGCTCGCCCATGAGGATGTGGACTTAGCACAGAAACACACTGTGTGGCATATGCACAAGAAACTTGGTTGAGTCTGTGGGCGGTCCAGAACGGCAGGAGAGGCTGACAGGGGCAGCACTCCAGCATCCCGGGCACTTGCCTTGGCCCAGCTCTGACTTTCCAGGAGTCTCATAATAAATCCAGGAGCTTATTATCCAGCCATAAAACTTAATGAATCCCTTCCTACTTCTAAACACATGTGGGAGGGCATGACTCCTGCTTTACAGAAGGGTAAAAAGAGGCCCAGTCCAGGCACATGTCTGTCACATGTCACAGGAGCTGGGAAGAGGCAGTCCAAGCCCTCTGTCTCTCCTTGCTTTTTTGAATGGCTCTTAAGTGAGGCATGTCCACAGTGGTTCCCTCCGGCTTCTATTCTCTTTAGAAGGAACTATAATGAGCTCAGTCTATCTTAACCTCTGAGCAGTCTTACAATGCTGTCACCCCTTGTGTCTTCAAGGCCACAGCCTAACAGGTCACAGCCACCCACCTCTCACTTTACTTTAGTTGTCCCAGTGTTTTTGAATTTCACTGGAGCATCCAACTAGAAGAGAATACCTCCCTGTATTTAGCCTAATAAGAGTTCCTTCCCTATAATCTAGAGAGACCCTGAGGGGCTGCCGAGAGGGCTCAGTGGTTAAGAGCACTGCCTGCTCTGCCAGAGGATACAGGTTCAACCCAAATGGAGACTTACAACCATCTGTTACTCCAGTTTCAGATAATCTGATGCCCTCATCTGGCCTCTTCAGATATCAGGCAAGCACACGGTGCACACACACAAATACCCATGTACATAAAAAAAATTTAAATGTAAATGTGGCATTTTAAAAATTAAATAAGGAGGCCCTGAGTAACTTTTGACTACATGAGGTGACATATCTCTAATCCTAGCACTAGGGAGGCAGAGGCAGGTAGATCTGTTAAGTTTGAGGCCTGGTATACATAGCAAGCTCCTAGCCAGCAGGACTACACAGTGAGACCTCAAAGAAGTGTGAGGCACCCCAGGTGGCATATTTACTCAGGGTGAGAGGTTAGAAGGGATATACTACCAAGCATTTCATAACAGCACTTGTCTCAGATTGTCTCACTGACTGCCCTCAGCAATCCCTGCAGCAAATGCTCCTTCACCTGTAACCCAGAAGAACTGAAAACCAACTGGTTCAAGGTCACATACAAAATAATAGAGCCAGCTGAGCATGGTGGTGCAGGCCTTTAATTCCAGCACTCGGGAGATGGAGGATGGATCTGTAAGTTGGAGGCTAGCCTGGTTTATATGGAGCTCCAGGACAGCCAGGGCTACACAGAGAAACTCTGAAATCACTGCTCATCACCACCACCCCCAAAAGTAAAAAACTAGGAGGAAGGGGAAAAAAAGGAAAGTACTAGAACCCAAATTTAAGCACAGACATGTCGTTTCCAACATACGGAGTCTTCTACCATGTCCTGCCATGAGCTTTGGTGAAAGAGGATGGAGGAACTCCATTTCTAACTCAGGAAGGTCCCATTAGATTTGTCTGACAGCTTTGATCTCTAAGCAGTGCTTCCTTGCCTAGCAAGACTGAGTGAAACCATCTGAGCGAGGCAGGGCAAAGACACGTGTCTTTGCCTTCAAAGCTTCTCAGTTAAGAGTTACTATGCAGAAGACAAAGAAGCTGTCCTCTTAGACACAGCACGGTCTTACAGCCAAGTAACATTTCAGACTTTACATAGCACAGGCTGTGCTTAGCAGCATGTGGCACACCTTTAATCCTAGGCCTCCCTCAGGAGGCAGAGGCAAGCAGATCTCTGAGCCAGGAACTGGCTCTGAGACCTTGCCTGAAAACAAACAAAACACAAAATGGCTCAGGCTTCGGGAGCAAGACAGAATACAGATTTGAATCTTTGTCAGGAAACTTTAAGACTACGATCATGAATCTGGGTTGTTTTAAAACATTTGTCATGAGATATTAAGAAAGTTATCAGTTTTCTGTGCCCGATTTCCCATCTGCAAAATAGGAATACAATGTAGTCCAACAGCTAATACAGGGACGAGTCCGCAAGCCAACCACTCTGCAGGGGAGCGCAGCTTCACACATGCTATCAGGCATTTCACAGACAGGCAGGACAGAAGCGATGACTAAGCTGCCATACTACCAGAACAGCCAGGAAATCTGGGATTCCACTCAACTTGTCAGGTCACAGTTTGGTTATCTGTAGAGATTAGAGGAAGATATCACCAGATTTCCAGCATTCCTGGTATACCTCAAATCCCTCACTTTCCCAGCTGTCTTTGACTTCCTCCAGTTCCACCTGTGGTCTGTAAACCTTAGGACTCATCTGTCAATCATTCTCCTCAGCCTCCTCTCTATTCTATTCTGCTTTGCTCCCTGGGACACTAAGTCCTCTAAGTTTCCCTCCCAGTTCCTTGAAGGGCTCGGCTGTGGGAAAATAAACCAATCAGGTTTTACTTGACTAATACATTAGTGGCTCTCAAATATATAGTTCTGTCCCCAGTATCTCTTTTGAGATCTACTGGTAAATCTTCAGCTTTCCAGTAGATATTATGCCCATATTTGGTTCTGTGCCTTCGTATGTCTCAGGCCTCACCACGTAACCATTCTCAGGTTGTTCTCCTGTGTTCTGTCAGCTGAAGGAACTTCCACTTAACTAATCCAGCGAGCTAGAAATCCCATTGTCTTGTCTCCACGCTCTCAGTGTCAAACTTAATTGGGTCCTGAGAATCTAATCTGTCCTCTGGTCCCACTGTGCCTCCCACCATCATCATATAGTACTCAAGTCCCCTCATTGATGACTTCTTGGGGACTCATGGGACTGACCTACATGAAACTCAGAATCTGACTGTGACACTCCCTTGGAAAAGCATGAGGTACAGTTCCTTCTCTGTGACATCCAAAGCTTCATTTTCCACTGCTTGCAGCCTGTACTACGAAACAGCAGTGAGTTGCCCTGAAAAGACTCTCAGAGCACATCATGCTCTGTTCTCTCTCATGTCTAGGACCATACTGTCCTCTCTATCTGGTGTGCTTTCTCTGTCCTAGGGTCTGTCCAAATCCTATTAGCCCATCAGCCAACAGGGATGTTCTCCTGCAGGCAATGTTCCCCCAGCTCTATACTCGTTTCCAGCCAATCTACACCAAAACCTCACCTAACTACATACTGTAATTACACGTTCCGTGAGTTTGGCTCCCCTTCCAGCCTGAGCTCCTGGGGTAGACACTGTCTTAGTCATCTTTAGTCCAATGGCAATTAACACAATTCTAAGCCCTCAATAAATGCCTGCTGAGCCTTTGATGGCTGAAATGTCCCTGTCCCTGTGTCTAGGCAGACTAGATGGCACACCGGCACCTTCAGCTCATTGCCTCAGAATCCCTGAAGGAAACTGAAGGGAATCTTCACAGCCTTGCTTTGAAAAACAGGCGAGAAGAGTGGTAGGTAGCAGAAATGTGGCTACAGCATCCTCCTGATGTCACCTTGACGCTCTCTGAGCACCCACAGCAACAACGACTAGCTGACTGGCACAATTCTTGGGAAGGAGTCAACCGAGAGGCCAAATTCCCCGGATGCTCGTCAGCTGGCCACCCGTCAAGTCCAAAAGTTATGTTCACACCTTTTAACATGGATATTTTGGGGAAATGACAGAGAAATACTTTGGGAACATACCAGAACCTGTTGCTCTAGAAATGTACAGGAGATTCTTAATTCCTTAGTAACCCACCAGGCCAGCGGTAATTAAAAAGCCCAAAGGAAGCAATTAGGAGCTGCTACTGGACTACTGATCTAGAACTCATGGCAGATGCACCCGAATACAACCTGCATGTGGATGGGAGCACTTCTCAAAGAACAGGATTCACAAGGCCAACCTGGCAAGGGCCTGCAGGTTATGAGTGTCGTGTGAGGCTCATGCTCAGGAGAGGCAAGTAAAAACAAAGCAACCGCGACCACAAACCTCGCTGTACATCTTCTGGTTCATCCATCCTAGGGTATCATCCCCAAGGCTTGCACTGAGGAGAAAGGGGTATATCTAGCCCACATAATGAATCCAGATAACAAGCCAGAGTCCACTCAGAGCACAATCCTCAGCCTCAGCAGCCTGTGTGTAATACTGTCTGGCCTTGACAAAAGCCCCAGAAGTCAGAATGTTCCTCTAACCAGACTCTTCCAGAGTACATCAGAAACACTGTACACTAAGGGGCGGCCTGATGGGAATCAAGGGTCACTTACCCTGGTTCCTGGAGTCTCTAAAGCCTACAGATAAGTCATGATTAGTCTAACATCAGACAGCAAAGTGACAACTGTGGTGTGTGCTTCAGTGCTTCTGCACCTGAGAGGTACAGAAAACACGATCTCTACCCATGAAGAACAACTCACACTTAGGATGTTACTGTATGACCGCTTTGTCTGTGTATACGTATTACACCACATGGGCACCCAGTGTCCACAGGGGTCAGAATTGAGTATCAAATCCCCTGGAGCTAGAGTTACAGACAGTTTTAAGCTGCTATGTGAGTGTCAACAATTGAACCCAGGTCCTTTGCAAGAGCAAGGAATGCTCTTAACTGCTGAGGCCTTTCCCCAACCCCAGAAATTCATTTTCTTGAATATTTTCATTTGGCTTCCTAATACAGGACTCTTGATTCAAAAGTTTACTGCCTTTAGAATTCTCCTCCTTGGGTTAGAGACGAGCTGGGTGGCATAGTGCCTGCCTAGCATGCATGAGGTACTGTCCGAGGTCTACCTTCAGCACTGTATAAACTGCGCTTGGTGGAGCGTGCCTGCGATCCCAGTACTCAGAGGATGGAAGTGGGGAGATCAGGTTCATCCTTGTCTACTTAGGAGTCTGAGATCATCCAGGACATATGAACTCTTGACTCAAAAATAATTCTTACTATTGAGAACCGTACTATGGCAGACACTTCCTTGGACCCTTTAACCACGGCGTTTAACCCTTATAAACCCCCAGGGTAAGAACTATTGCCCTACTATACAGGGAAAAGGTTGAGGCTCAAGGGCGTTGAGAACTGGTCCACGGTCACAGAGCTAATAAACAGCAGCATTAAGATTCAAACCCAAGCAGGGTAGTGGTGCTGCACACCTTCAGTCCCAGCACGTAAGAGGCAGAGGCAGGGGGATCTCTGTGAGTTCCAGGCCAGCCAGGGCTGCAGAGAAACCCTGTCTTCAAAAACAAAGCGAACAAAAAGATTCAAATTCAAATCCCCTCAGTTCTAGGAAAAGTACACCTGGATACAGGCAGGAAGAACCCACTGTCCCCTCTGCATCTGTTTCCCAGGTCCACTTTGACATTTCTCCTCTGGCCAGAAGACAGTCACTTCAGAAAACCCTTAGAGTCAGACTTGAGAAATCCTGAGAAGGCCAGCGTCTATTTACAGATAATCAGCACCCTGCAGCCCTGTTGACAGTTGACACTACATTTGGAGCCAGGAAAAAACAACCACAGGCTCTGACTGGGGCCCACCTGGGACTCAGAGCCAGTTGGGCCCCAGAGGGCACACTGCCTCTGCTCTCCACCCAGGCTGCCTGCTGTCAGAGGCAGCCTCTTCCTCAGAGGCACCTTCAGGTGCTGGAATCTAGATTTCACCTTCTCACCCACTTCTTCTTCAGTCACAGAAAACACTGGGCTTCTGAAACACCATCCCCATGACTCTGTCTGTCTGTCTGTCTGTCTGTCTGTCTGTCTGTCAGTCAGTCTGTCAGTCTGTCAGTCTGTCAGTCTGTCAGTCTGTCAGTCTGTCAGTCTGTCAGTCTGTCAGTCTGGCACCGACCCCATGACTCCGTCTGTCTATCTATGAGGCACCGACCCCATGACTTCGTCTGTCTGTCTGTCTGTCTGTGTGGCACCGACGCTGTTTTATACACTTGTGCATTCACACTGCTCTCTTAACAACAGTGTAAATTCTGAGGCCAGTGTCTTTGTTTCTCTTAATGTCCAAATACAAACACATTCAATACTGTTGAGTGAGTAGAAGGGTGTTAACACAAACAAGAGAAACAAATGAGAGACAAGACTGAATGTTTACGTCCTAAGAAACCAAATCAAGCCTATTGTTAAACCCAACATCCCCTCCAAACACCTCTCGAAAGCCCCCACATCTCACTACTATGCACAAGTCCTAACTGGGCCCTACGGCAGGTTCTAAAGAAGGACCTGGAGCTACGCCTGGGGAGGAGACTTGCTTCTCCAGTAAGTACAGCCCAGGCAAATTAAAAGCTCCCTCTTCAGTGAATCCACTCAGCTTTAGTTATAGGTCGTCCTTTTTATTTTTGTAACCAGCCAACCCACCAAATTATAGGCCCAGGCCATGGATAGGCACGCCAAACTCTGGGGCCAGCCTAGCAGAGACACTGCCCTTTTTGGCCTGAGGGCAAGTACAGCAGTTAAGGGTTGAGCACTAGTCAAACCTGAAATGATAGATAAAGAGGGCCATCCTTCTCTGGCAGAGGCAGAGCCTAGAGGGGAACCTGCCCCTCGGGCAGGCTGCTGCCCTAGGCAGGACAGGCTCTGGAAGTCTCCCAGCAGCCTCAGTGAACACAACACTATGAAACCTGAAAACTGTCCGCACAACTATTTTCAAGTTCTTCCTATGGCTCACAAGATCCCATGTGGTCTGGGCCCTGTGCACCTCTGATGGCTTTCAGATCTCTTTAGGATCCTCTTCAATCTCCTCTCGGTTCCCTGTATGTGCGGCTGTTCACACCTCAGATGTTAGCATAAGGCTGCGGTGATGGATGGAGGGAGAACAGATAGGTCCTGTAAGACTCAGGCAAGGAAACCACAACGTCCATTAAAACAGAGCAAGCAGGAGCTGAAGGCCATGCTGCAGTGGTGCCAGTATACATGAAGGCCAAGTAGTCCAGAGTGACCCCAGGTACCTAGCTGGGGCTATTGGCTAGAAAAGGATACTAGCTCACCCCTGCCTCCCAAAATACAGCACATACACCACTACCAGCAGTCAGAGGGTAACAGCATCATGATGCAGTGAAATGCTTGTAAAGAATCTACCACAATCAAAGCATTCTGTGTATCTGTCTGTACCCATGTGTGCCTATGCACATGTGCGACCTTGACTGTGGAGCCCAGAGGCTGACACTGGCTGTGTTCGTCAATGGCTACCCATCTTACTCTTTCAGATAGGGTCCCTCACTCATTTGGAGCCCAAAGACTCTGCAAAACTGGCTTCACAGCAAGACCCAGGCACCCTCTTGTATCCCAGTACTGCAGCACCGACCAGCACATGAACACCTGCCTGGCCTTTCACACGGGTGCTATATAGATCACACTCAGGCCCTAAGCATGTTGCCAACAAGCCATCTCCCCAACCCAAGCACTGTTAATAACACAAGTTACTTAGGACAAGATGCCCTTCTGCCTTTAAAGAAGACAAGAAAGAGTTAGAAGAAGATGAGTTTAAAGTTTGGACGATAAACTGAAGCATCTATATACGGTTCAAGTGTAACGAGCAGCACCATTCCAGTCCAGTTTTATCCAAAGTACTCTGCTTCACTAACCTCTGAGGATTAAACGTTTATTTCTCACATATTTCAATCATTCAACTTTTAATGAGCAAACTCCTGAATGGTCAGGGACCACTTACCAACTAATCTCTAATCTCTACTCCCTGATGAAAGACTGGGCAGCAGGGCCTCCTTGGAGCCTTTTCTAGCATCTGTAAATCTTCAGGCAGAATTCTCTGTGGACTAAGACCCATCCCGATCCAAGCTCATTTCTCTATAACAAGGCTCCTCTATTTCAAAAGACAGCCTTCCTGGCTCCTCTTCCCAACAGCCTGCTCATTCTTCCTCTTTAATCTCCTCCCATCTTGCTCTTATCTGGAGCAGCCTTCTCTCCTCTGGGCTACCCTAGTCACTTTTAAGACAAGACTTAAAGCAGTGTCTGACTTCCTTCCTGTACCAGGCTGATCTTGCCCTCTCTGATTCCTGTGTGGTTACAACTGACTGACTAACATCTCAGTTCCTCAAGAGTTACCTCTGAGTGGCTTTTTTGTTTTCTTTTTCTATGGAGACAAGATCTTGTGTAGCCCAGGCTAGCCTGGAACTCACTACGTAGTGAAGACAACTCTGAACCTCTGGTTCTCTTGCCTTACTCTCCAAAGTGCAGAGGTCATTATGGATCAAACAGAGCCACATGCATGCTCAATGAGCACTCTACCAACCGAGCTACATCTCCGCCTCAAGAGCGCTCTTTGTTTCTTAGAAACATGTAACAGAGCAAATCATACTCTCTGATGGATAAAGCCAACTTTGAAATATAGAAGCTTCACAGACAACCTGAGAATACACGCTTGGCTTAACGCTCTAGTTCAAAATACATTTCTCAATGCTTACTTGTCTCTCCAACTCAGGTAGCACCATTTATTTATTTGGAGTGCCATGTGTATAGAAAGGAATGACTGAACAGTGTAGACCTGAGTCTTGCCAATCTAAATGAGGCCTTTGCTTGGCTCCCTTAATCTATTCTTTGCTCCCAAAGACATAATCCTATTTTTGCTTTTGGTTGGATTTCTTGAGATAAGGTTTGCTGTGTATCCCAGCCTGCCCGTAAACTCATTATCCAGCCCAAGCTGAATCAAACTCACAATGGATCTCAGAATGACTCTGACTTGATCCTCCTGCCTCCAAGCCACCAAGTGTATGTGCCATCACACCCAGTCTAGCTCCTATCTTATAATTATATTTTTGGGGGTGTGGGGGACAGCTTCTCATTATTCCAGGTTATTCTCAAACATGTTCTATTGGACCACCGATCCTCCTGCCTCCATCTCCCAAGCACTGAAATTACAGGCGTGCGCCACCCAACTCTAAGCAAGAGGTCAACTCTAGAAAGAGGAGCATGTAAGAATGTGGGCTTTGGAGCCAGTATGGTTTGTGGCTGTAACCCCATCACCAAGAGGATGAGGCACAAGTCAGCCCCTGTGGGGCCAGTGAGTTCCAGTGAGTGCCAGTGAGTTCCAGACTACTTTGGTGCTGCACTGTTGAGATCACGTTTCAAAACAAACGGAAACACAACATGGCTTTGGAGTCAGAATGCTTGGATTCCAATCCTAACTACTTACTAATTCTTTAATCCTGAATCATTTAACCTTCCTGGACCTCAGCTTTCCCCTCTACAAAACAGAAATAACTGCTTCAGTCTGGGGCTGAGGCTTAGTGGTAGGTCATATGCCTAGAATGCCTGAGACCCTGCATTTAGCTTTAGCATGCACAAAAATCTAAAAAAAAAAAAAAAATCTAAAAAGAAGAAAATAACTCCCCCCACCCTCCAATAAACCCTGCTTTACACAGCCACGATGAAGGAATAAGCCGGTTTGTGCCAAGTGACTGCTTGGGGCTGGCATTCCATTACCGTCCAATAAATATTATCAAAAAGTTATTTGGAATATTCCCTTGGTGGGAGGTCACTAAATGTCATTTGTCCCTCTTTCCAGAGTGGCCTGTTTTTCATTATTTAAAAACACTATTAGTTATTCTTTTCCTAAGAGACAGGAATCTAGAGAACACTGTTGCTACAGGGTTCTGAGGAGCTCAGGCTCAGAGAAGTCAGAGCTGAGGCTTACTGCCTTTGCTGATGTCACTGCAGCTCTGCCAAGGCGAGACGTGCAAGTGCAGCTGGACCTGAAATGAAAGAGACTAAAAATATACAACCTGCCTGTGTCTGAGGAACCAGGATGCCACTCAACCATCTAAATTGCAGCCTTGGGGCTGAAGGGCAACTCTCCTCTGTGAGAACTAGTGCCCAGGTCCCCACAGGCAGGTGACAGGCAGGAAGAAGCTACCAATCCCATGGGTGTTCCTTCTCTCTCTCTTGTTCATCTGTGACTGAGTGTAAAGCAAGAGAAACTTCTATTATCATTCAAAGTTTAAGTTCCTCCTCCAACTCTATTTTTAGTCTTCCATTTTCCTTAAATGAGTAATAGATAATATAAAAAATATATTAGAGAAATTCAATCTTCCCTGATGGGCAACACACTTTGGTTCTAATTTCCTTCACACATTTACACATAAGCACATTCTCTGTCATACAGCATCACAGTCTGAACTGCATCTTTAGATTATTATTTTTGTACGTGCACACACTCCTATCTTGGAGATTCCCATCAGCCACAGACAGTAAATTAAGCTTACCTATACCAGGTATTTAGCTGTACAACGATAAGCAAACATAACGTCTCCACCTTCAGGGAGTCAGTAATGCAGGAAGAAGGATAAATAAGTAATTAAGTAAATAATTTCAAGATGAAAAATAACATAGAGGGATGAACAGATAGACAGTGTCTAAGATAGACAATAATAAGCAGGGCTGGGAAGTAGGTGGCAATTCCAAAGCAGAAGCCCTAAGTTATAAACTTAGTAACTTAAAAACAAAAGGTGCCCCAAGCAGATAGAGCTCATGCAAAGGCCCTGACGTAGAAATGTTCTGGATAAAAGACTAATATTTTAAATTCAGCTCCTTTGTAGAGAGAGGAAAATGGCTGCCTGACTGTGATACAAGCAAGCCGGATCCTGGCGTGGATGGAGACGGTGGCAGTAGACAAGAGTAGACAAAACTGATGTAATAATGCTGTTAGAGACGAAAAAGTAGAGACTGCATATGGACTGTGTACTAAGAAAGAAGAGGAAATGGAGAGTACTCACAGGATCTGCTCTGAACAGCTGGGAAAAGGAAAAAATCAAATTGTTCTCGACTTTCGACTTTAAAAAGAAAAGAGAAGAGAAGAAACAACATTGAGCAGCAAGCATCACTGTGCTCATGAGTGGACCTTTGTACACTCAGTTCTGGAGAAACACTTTCCAGAATTTATTCTGGCTGAGGTAAATGAAGCATGCATTTCAAACTGAAAGAGCCCTAAAAAGTGTCACCTAAGAGCAAGGCATAGTGGTTCATGCCTGTAGGACTCCAGCACTAGACACAGAAGCAGGAGGATAGCCTGGGAATACAGGGACAGCCTGGCTTACACACCTAGGCGAGGCATGGCTACATAGCAAGCCCCTGTTTCAAAACAACCAGTCAAAAGCTTTCCAAATATCTGCACTAAATTGATCTTTAACACCAGACATGTCTGGCTCTTTTTTTCCTTTTTTGATGTCTGAGATAGGGTCTTACTCTGTACCCCAGACTGGCCTAAAAGCTTCAGCAATCTTCCTGCCTCAGCTTCTAAATCCTGGAATGAATGGTAGGTACAGATGCCACCATGCCTGGTATTTTATTCACATTTTTACCAAAAACTTTCTACAGATTTGAAATCTATAAAGAAAACCAAAGATTAAGCAGCTATCATTTGCAAAGCTGTTTTTCTAGTAATCCTTTTAGCATTAAAAAAAAAAAAAAAAAAGTTCAACTAGAAATGTCTTTAGGGAGGCTTTTTTGAGAGACCTTTAAATGAAGACTTTCTCTGGTTAAGCCCTCTGAGCCTTGCCTTCATCCCCTGTAAAAAACAAGTATACTAGCCTTATAGGGTTGTTGTCAAGGTAAATGAAATCACCCATGTAACAGCATACGCCCTAACCCGATAAATAAGAATAACTTCAACAAGTTAAGTCCAGGCCATATAGCTGCTATTAAAACATCCGTTTCTGAAAGGAGATGGAGGCTCCTACACAGAAAGAAAATAAGTTAGCACTGTTTTGGAAAAAATAATAATTTTTTAAAAACCACTCTCACTCGATCACTATTGGTATTAAGAAGCTCCTCAGGTCTCCTCATCCTCCTCCCACAATCAAAGCCAGGACTTTCCTGGGAGACCCAAGAACAGGCCCACAGCCCCTCAAACATGCATATATGCATGAGGGGTACAATGGAGTTAAACAGACCTTCAAAGGGGTCTGTTATCCACACAGTAAAGCAGCACTATCAATAATTACAAATTCAGCTAGACATGCTACTACATGCCTGAAATCCTAGCATTTGTGAGGTGGAAGCCAGACTATCAGGAGTTCTAGGCTAGCCTGAGCTACAAAAAATCCTGTCTTAACTCTACCCTAGCCTTACAAAAATAGGTCTTAATAACATATTCCCAAATATAAGACTTATACACTGACCAGAGGGGAGATTTTTTTATATATGTATGTGTATGTGTGTGTGTGTGTGTGTGTGTGTGTGCATGTGTGTATGTATGTGTGTGTATATATATATATATATGTGTGTGTGCGTGTGTGTGTGCGTGCGTGTGTGTGTGTGTGTGTGTGTGTGTGTGTGTGTGTATGTGTGTGTGTATGTGTGTATAGTGTGTATATATATGCACCAAACTTCTTTGATAGATTTTAGGGTGGAGCCTACTGTATCAGCACCAGGCACTAACCCTGTAGATAGAGATAATTAAAAAGGTCTACTCTTTCCTAAGGCATAAGTTCATTAAGATATTGCTCTATCTTTACTTTTATTCTGTTAAAAAAAATTAAATACAAGGCCTGTCTTTGTAGCCCTGCTGGCCTCCCCAGTGTTGGGACCAGCAGTACGGGAATCATATCCAATCACTTTGTTTAACGATCCTGGACTTCTGTACCAGCACAGTAGCACTTAGTGTAATAACCTAATTGTTCCCCAAAACTCCAACACAGGCTAACCTTTTCCTCAGCTGAAACCATGTTATGATCCGGGAATATCTTTAAAATGCTGTGGAGAAAGTTGTGCCCTCATTTACATCATAAAGAACAAGAGTGGCTCATAACAGTTACAGGATTAGGCTGGTGGACAGGGAAGGCCTTACCTCCCAGCCTGACAACCAGATTCCAATCCCTGGGACCCACATGGTAGAAGGAGAGGACAGACTCCCACAAGGCACCCTTGGTCCTCCAGATCCACATGGTGGCACACACATGTCCACATACACTCAATAAATGAGTAAAAATATAATTAAAAGTTTTAAGTTATAAGATTTGTTCTACAGTCTCTCAGATGAAAAACAGACTGTAAAAACTGAATCAGAACCTAAGCTCCTGATTATAAAACTAACAGCCTGAGCTGGCAAATCTCAAACCAGCTAGTGTTTGGGGGTTACTTTTATAATAGTTTCATAGGAAATAGGGACTATGTAGAAGGACTTCCCTGCAAGGAAACTGATAGACAGACAGACACACACACACACACACACACAAACAATAGCTAAACTCTAAAGTCTAAGTAGATCTTAAAACAGAATAACTATCTCTTAAAATAACCAAATCCCAGGCTCAAGCCCAGCTCTTAGAAAAGGGCTGCATAACTAAAGAATGTAAGTTTTCCTTTCTAGACTGAGCCAGAGACGGGAAGAAAAGTAGTACACATCTCACTGGGTGGTGTTGGGCACACCTTTAATTCCAGCACCACTGGGGATTGGGGGACACAGGTAGATCTGGTTGACAAGGCTACACAGAGAAAGCCTGCCTCAAAAAAAAAAAAAAAAAAAAAAGAGGAAGAAAGGAAGGAAGGAAGGAAGGAAGGAAGGAAGGAAGGAAGGAAGAATCATTACTGCATACTGGGGACCCTGTACCAAAAACCAACAGGACAACTCTAGCCCTGGAGGAGTGTTAGAGGTGACTAAAGAGACAGAGGGGATGGGGACAGGAATTAAGCCCCCACTGGTATAGGCCAACCTAAACCCAGCCATGCAAAGAGTTCAGCTAGTCTCTTTATGGTTCTTAAAGTTATTTACAATACTTTTCAGTGTCACGGAGAACTTTACAAACTAAGCCTACACAGATCACTGAAGTTCTGGATTTGAGAGACTGCACCATCACCCTTGGCTGCCACAGGGATTTTATCTTCTGTCACTTCCTGATACCCTCTAGCTGTTTTACCAGCCAGTAAGTGCAGTAACAGGACACTTTTCTAGGTCCTTTCCTACCCAACACACCAATTCCCGAGCCACACCTTTACTGTAAGGTGACCAATGTGGTAAGAGAACCTGGAGAAAGCAGGGAAAGGAGGAGAGAGAACGCAGAATGAGGTAAGCTAAGAGGACAGAAGTAGCCAGCAGTGTGGGAGGAAACCAGGAGGACTAAGTCAGCCTCCACTGGCAGAAGGAAAGCAGAGAAAACCCAGGGATCCTAGCCACCCAGTTCAGCTTCATCCTAGAGTCTCCTGCCCATCCCACTTCCCCAGAGAGAGAACCTCAAAACTGTCTGTTTCATCCACAGCTGCTCAAAGTGGGGTTCTGAAGTCTCATGCCCAGAGGGGACAGAGACCTCCGGGGAGGGTAAGTGACCACAACACCTTCCCTATCTTCAAAGAAAATGGGCTTTCTCTTTTTCAAAAGTATTTCTAAACTGGAATGAACCCCCAGCTTTTCCCCGTCATTGCTGTAGCTCAGCTCAAATGAAAGAAATGTCTCCCCAAAATGGAGGCCAGATGCCTAACAGAGCAGGCACCATTTGGACAGCACTGGGTCCTATGGCTTCACCACAGTCAGCTCTGGGGCAAATACCTTGGTCTTGACCTCAGGGAAGACCTTGACCCTGCCTTCCCAAGAAGCCTTGGGGGAAGATTTGTGGTTTCATTTCCTTTCCACCTTGGCTTCTTTTTTCACTTCACTGAAGATAAGTTATTTCCACCAAGGCCTGTTCCTGTTCTCACCAACTGTGGCAGTTCTCTCAAGAGTATGTGACTGCCACCTGGACTACCCCAGCTGGGGGACATGCCGACCCAACAAGCCCAGCACCAGAGGCTTCTCATCACAGAGCATAAGGGGCAGGAAGCAATTCCAGGAACTCCAGTGTTTTAATCCTTACAGAACACTTAGTTATTTATACTCTTTCATGTGTGAAAAAAGACTTATAATGTGAAACTGTAGAAAACATATTACATAGACATGTGGATAAACAATAAACCCCCAATAAAGAACAAAAGACAAAAGTAGCCAAAACATATGACAAAACATTCAGGAAAATGCGAAGTAAAGCCAGATAGCATTTTGAATTAATCAAAGAGACAAAAGTTCTCAAAAATCTAAACCATCCAGAAGAGGCTTATAAGGAAAAGGAAAACCAGACCTCGTGACACACATTTTTAATCCCAGCACTCAGAAGGTAGAGGCAGGCAATTCTCTTGTGAGTTTGAATCTAGTTTGGTCTACATAGTGAGTTCCAGGACTATCCAGGTTATGAAGAGAGTTTGTCTCAGAATATGGATGGATGGATGGATGGATAGATGGACGGATGGATGGATGGATAGATGGACGGATGGATGGATGGATGGATGGATGGATGGATAGATGGATGGAGAAAAGAAGGGCCAGGGATGCAGATAATAGGGAGAGCACCTGTCTAGAATGAAGGAGGCTTTGGGTTAGATCTCAAGCACTGTGAAAGAGGAAGAGAGGAAACGGGAGGGAAAATGAGATACTAAGTTATTATAGTGGACAGGAAGTCACTGACACAACTTTAAGATATAGATAGATCTTGGGGATAAAGATAGCTCACTGGGTTACAGTGCTTGCTTCAGAGTCAGATAACCTGAGTTCAATCCTGGAAGTGGAATGAAAAAACCAACTCCTGAAAGTTACTCTGATCTCCACACATATACACCGCAGCACAACACACACAAATAAATGACTTTTAAAAATGTATAGGTCTCAATGGCTTTGAAAAAACATTTAACCTTTGGCCCAATAACGCCACTTGTAGAAATTTATCTAAGACAATAATCAGAGATGAAGACAAATATTTGTGCATAGGAAATTCATCAGGAAACAAAATAGAGTTAAAAGAAAAGTACAAGATAACATCATAACCAAATACTCTACTGTGAGGTACTATGTAGCCATAAAGTCGCGATACTAAGAATGTTTTAAGAATTAGAAAATGGTTAAAATTATAAAGAAAAACTCAGCCGGGAGCAGTGGTCCACAGCCTTTAATCAAAGCACACAGAAGGAAGAGACAGGCATATCTCTGAGTTGAAGGCCAACCTGGTCTACAGACCAAGTTCCAGGACAGCCAAGGCTACACAGAAAAACCCTGTCTCTAGAAACAAAACAAAAAAGGGGGGTGGGGGGGCTGGAGATGACTCAGCAGTTAAAAACTTTGGCTATTCTTCCAGAGGACACAGGTTCAATTCCAACCACCCCACCCACAAGGCAGCTTACAATTGTCTGTAACTCCAGTTCCATTCCAGGGGAACTCACACAGACATACACGCAGGCAAAACAATGCTTGTGAAATAAAAAAATAAATTACTTAAAAAGAAGAAAAACTCAGTTTATGACACAGTCTGAAGAGTATTACTTAATTGTTAAAATATATTTAAGTGTGTCAAAATCTTATTAGGAAAAAAATTACTAGTCCATAGTACAGATGATTTTCTTCTGTCTTTCAGTAATTTCCAAATGTGCTTAATTACTATAAATTACTCTATAATCAAGAGGAAAATCCTTGTTCCTCACTTGGAGGACACCTTTCTTTGGAGGATAAAGATTTGGTTTTGAGACAGTGTCTCACTATGTGACTGAGACAGGCCGTGAGGTTTACAATTCTATTACCTCAGCTTCACAAGAGATTTACAGGCATGTGCTACCATACACGTTATTGTTTTTAAAAGATAAACTTGGAAATACCTATTTAAGACCTTAAAAACAATGTACAGAGCTGACAAGGTGGCTCAGCAGCATGTAGAAGCGCCTGCCAGGCAGGCCTGACCACCTGAGTTGGAGTCCAGACCCTGTGGTGGAAGGAGAGAACCGACTCCCAAGAGTTGTCCTCTGACCTCTACACTCAAGCCATACATACATGCCTGTAGTCACAGACACCGTAACACTAACTTTTTTGAAAATAAGAAACAATGTGTAACCTGTAATTGATCAGGTTCAATGTAGAGTTTCTATCCTAAGAAACAATGTGTAACCTATAATTGATCAGGTTCAATGTAGAGTTTCTATCCTAAGAAACAATGTGTAACCTATAACTGATCAGGTTCAATGTAGAGTTTCTATCCTAAGAAACAATGTGTAACCTATAACTGATCAGGTTCAATGTAGAGTTTCTATCCTAAGAAACAATGTGTAACCTATAATTGATCAGGTTCAATGTAAGAGTTTCTATCCTAAGGAAGTTACACAGGTGTTCACCACAGCACTGTTCATGGCTTCCATCATGATTCTGTCCTGGTAGGACTGTGAGAACTGACCTGTGTAACCAACATCAGCTCTGGGTTAAGCTCTCTGTAAGCTAGCTGCTCCTTTGTTACCTTTGCCTTTCCCAGTTTGTCAGCTCGAATGAGCTAGTGTGTGAAGGATGAGATTCTGGTATCTAGTTTAGAATAAAGACTTTCAAGTTTTCTTCAGTCTCTGCTCTGGTGGTTGTCACTAAGTTACTGCTGAATCCCTCCAGCCCCCACTGGGTAACAACAGCACTTACCACACAGGACTGTGCTGCAGATTAAATGAAAGTGGAAGTCAAAGATTTAGCAGAGTCTGCTGTGCGCTATATGCTCAGTAAACGTTAGCTGAAGTTTATCTCAACAGTGACTCAGATCTGAGATCACTTGTATTCCCCAAAAGGAGTTTGAGGTGCAGAAATCTGAGGAATGGAACAATCCTATGCTATACCTGGTCACAGGATATGCCTGCTCTTGTCAGATGAGGGTTTCCCAAACCCCACTGTATTTATGGAGCTCCACCCCCACACTCCTCTGGAAAACACTCTGGCTGGGAAAGTTGTATCACGGCTGAGTCAAGACCACAGACTCCCGGCTTTCTGGTACAGACACAGGATTTGACCCACAAAGACCTAGGCAGAAGCTGAAGAGCTTGAGGTGATTTGCTCAGAACATTGATCCCACAGCCCTGTGCCTTAAACCAGGTACTCTCTCTATCGAGGTGGTGCAGATACATCGCAGGTGTGCAAGCATACTGATTGCTTTTCTGCTTCTTCCCAGAGGCAGCTGAAAGTCATGACTGATACCCTCCAGGTGTGCCCGGATATGAAGCAAGTGCCAAGGGGGGGGGCGATCCTTCTTGCTTCCCGTGAAACACCTCTTTGGAACATCCTGGACACTCTGAGTCCAAGTTGGTGCCATTAAGCTGATGTCAGGCTCTCCACATTGCAGAGGCCAGGATCTCTAGACAGCTCCATCGATGCCAACAGATCTAATCTCCCTCTTCCAAGGCAGATGAAATCCAATAAGGCTGCTAAGTCTACAACTTATCCCTCCTCACGGGCAAAGTCAGTCCTTCAGGCCATACCAACAATACACCAGAATTATTACTATCTCCTAAGAGTTCTTTGGGGGGGGAGAACTGAAAGCTATTTTCCCAAGCTTTCAGATTTGTTAGGGTATGTTCAAATTTCTTTTTCTAAAGCTTCATGCTGAACACATGGTCCGGCTTCCTCTCAGTGATACCTGCTACTAACCTCTCTATCAGAGCCACTCATATCAACGTCCAAGCCCCAGAGCAAGGGAGAATCCCAACGTCAGCCCAGAAAGTTCGTCTATTATAGACCATCCCTTTGAAACCACAGAAGAACTACAAAGAACCACAAGCAATGGAACACAAACCAGTCACCAAAGCTTAACATGAAACGAGGGGGAAGAAAAAAAAATCAGGCGGGATGGTTTGTGTATTGTTTCAATTGGAAAAAAAAAAAAAGTTGCCCAGTCAAATGGCTTATCCACATGTTCAGTTTAGGCAAATCCACTATAACTTAGCAGGATGCCTGCAGGCGGTTCTGAAATAAGTAGAATGGCATCGCTCCTTATCCCACCCCCACCCCCAAGGACAGGCAGCCCCTTCTCCGTCCCCCACTTTCCTCCCCGAAACATCTGGTCTGAACGCGAGACCCACTCTCATAAGGGAGGAAAAATGCCTGATTTTGGCTGGGGACCCAACAGCTTCCGAAACCGTCCCACCAGCGAGGTCCCGGGAATGGAATTCCGGCAGCGGACCGGGAAGTCTGAGGGAAGTGGGGAGGGAGGAGTCTGGACCTCCGGCAGGTCCCGGGCTTGGGGACCCTTCCTCCCGGACCCCCGACGGGCCGCTCCGAGCTGCCGGCCGGGTCAGCCGTAGACCGGGCTGCGGGGGTGGGCGGGACCCGGCGGGGGGTGGGGGGCGGCGGGAAGGCAGCAGCGCCGGTCTCACCAGCACTAGGGCGAATCTCTCTTCCAGCTCGCACGGCTCGGGCATCGGCGTCTTGCCGGGCGGCAGCAGCAGTGGGACGGAGGGCGGCTCGCCCGGGCCGCCGTCGGTGCTCTCCAGGTTGCCCATCGCGGCGGGGCCTCCTCCGGGCCTCAGCCCTCCACCTCCTCGCCAGGGCCCTCTGCCGCTCCGACCTGGCTCCTCCCTCAGCGCCCGCTCCCCAGGCCCGATTCCTCCGCCCCTCAGGGGGCGCCTCGCAGTCCGGCGGGCGGCGGCGAAGCGCTCGACGCGCTGAAGCGCGCCTTATTCATGCAAGCCACGCCCACCGCCCACCGCCCCGCCCGCGGCTAACTGACAGCCGCGCCTCCCAATCACAGAGCCTCCCGCCCTGAGCGGCCTCGCGCCTGGCGGCGAGCGCACCCTAGTGGTCCTTGGTGGGTATCCAATCACTGTGCTTGCTGGATGTAGGCACAGGACGCGGACTGCTAAGTTAACTGGGAGACTTGGGAACACTAGGGAGACCACCGTCTGTGACTCACGTCTGTAATCCCAGCACTGGAGAGGCTGCGGCAGGAGGACTGCTTGATTTGAGACCAGCCTGAGCTACATAGCAAGACTGTCTCAGAAAATGTGTCAAGCAATGACACACCACCACCTTCTGAGCTTTTGTCGACTGGAGGGGGAAATATGCGCTTGAAAGTATGGTTAAAATGATTCCTGTGGAGGCCGGAGATGGCTCAGCTGTTAAGAGCACTGGCTGTCCTAACGGAGGACCTGGGTTTGATTCTAAGCAACCACATGGCTGCTCACAACTGTAACTCCATTTCCAGAGGATCCGACACCTTCACACAGATATGTGTGATATGTAAGCAAAACACTTAAAAAATGCACGTTTTTAAAAAGATGATTGCTGTGACCTAATGTCTATTTCGAGCCTGACTCACAGAGAGTTTTATTATCCAAGGATGGTATCTCTTTTCTGTGAACCTTCCTTAATGCACCTGGAGTTTTACACAAACTTCTCCAGGTCTCAAGTTCCTGTACAATGCAAACAATAGAACATACAAACAGCATGGCAGAGAATGGAGGTTAGACTGGAAGTAAATGCCTTGGGTTTGGTAGAAAGTGATTTGTTAGGTCCTTCCACTGATCACAGTCCTCCTGCCCTGCTGGAAACAAAGACTGCTGGCTCACCCCTAGACTCTGCTGCTCTCCACACTGTGGTAATGCCTGCTTTCTGGAGAGGACAGGAGATTCGATCTAGGTCATGCATGCCCTTCCCTGGACTTGGCATTAGGAAGGATGGGATTCCATCCAAAAGAGACTCAAGAGGGAGATATATTTGACACAGGCATCCAGGGAGGAGGAAGGCTTTTTGTAGACAGACAGAGACAGGTGAGAGAGGCATTTAGAATAAGACCTTATCAACAAGCACAAGTTCCTTAGGCTGGTATGGAAATAGGAGACCAACTCTGCTCTGGCTTGTCACCACTGATGAGGTGATAGACTTCTGTCATTTCTGTTGGCCTTTATTCCCCTTCTTCTGGTGATAGAGCCACATTTTCTTTTAGAGAATCACTAGATCCTGTTTTCAGCTGAAGTACACTGGACTTTACCCCTATCGAGGAGCAGGACTTGACCCAGGACTGCCCAATTTTAGAGACTGTTAATTGACCTAAGCCAAGCTGATGTAGGACTAGTCAGAGTTTTAAAGGAAGAGTCAAGAAAGAGGCTCTGTCCTTGGGGCTTATAAATTGTTAAACCATAAACCTACAGTTGTTCTTGCTTGCCTTGCCTTCACTAGTCAACCCCAGCCTGCCTGAAAATGAAGCCAGTACACGCTGAAGAACAGCTGGGAGGGTAAGGCAGAATTCAGATGACTGGAAACTAGATCTAACCTCCCAAGTTATCACCCAAATGTTTTAGTCGTTTATTCAACAAACGTTTTTTGAAAGATTATTATATGTCAGACGCTGTTCTGAGCATTGAAGATACATCTGTAAGCAAGAAGAGCTTAGTCATTTATCATGAATACTCAAGTAACATGGAGCAGGAGAAATCTGACAGGATGCCTAAAAGTACGCCTTCTTCATCCCTGTGTGGTCCCTCTTCTAATGATGACAAATCAGCCAAACTTACAGCTTCCTCTTTTCTTTCTCCACTACTTTAAACATACAACTTTAAAAATCAAACTGTCTTTCTTTATGTGTTTGTGTCTATGTGCACAGGGATACTGGGGGAAGCCAGAAGAAGCTGTTAGATCCCATGGAGCTGGAGTTACAGGCAGTGTGAGCCACCCAATGTGGTTGTTGGGAACTGAACTCAGGTCCTCTGGACAAGTGAAGCCTCTTAACTGCTGAGCCACCTCTCCAGCCCCTTTCCTGGTTCCTTCAACAGACACTTCCAGGGCAGAGACATAATGATAAAACTGTAGACTCATACTAAACAAAAGTTGATAACTCAAGAGGGGAAACAAATCACTATTCATTTATCATGGATACTCAAGGACCATGTGACAGAAAGAGAAACTTGACAGGATGCCCAGCAGCCTCCATCTCTGTGTGGTCTCTTAGTCACCAGCATTTTGCTTTTGGTTGCTCATGCTTAACTACCAGGCTTACGTGCTCTCAGCATCTGGGGCTCACCAGGTGACCACATTCACTGGAAAAGCCCTGCTTAATCAGAGCTATGGTTTTTCCTTCTAGCATTGAAAGATCCACATATAATATCTCCAGACCTTAATGCCTTTTTATTTCATGTTTCCTATCTCACTTACCTCCAATCATTGAAATGAACCCTTTTCTTCAGCTGAAACCGTCCATTTCTTCTAAACAGTAGAGAAGAGCCATCCATAAACACCTGTCGTCATCCAGGTGTTCATTGTTTAGAAGAAACCTAGTGGCCTCCCTAACTAGTGTTTCCAAAACAGTGTGATAAATGTTGCGATTGGAATGTATACAGAGTGTCACTGAGAAGCTGAAGACAGCTCTAGGAGAAAGGCTTTGGAGAGAAGATGATAGGTAGACTGGGAAGGTAAGAACCATGGAGATGGAAGGAATGTTGACCAGGAAGGGGAAAGGCCTTGTAGGAGCCAAGGAAATGAACTAGGAAAGAACGTAGAAGGCTGAGCAACAGTAAAACATTTAACTAGGTCAAAGGATAGAGTGTGGGGAGAGAGAACAAAAGGTGAGTTGGGTCCAGTTGAATGGGTGATCTTGTACAGGACTGAAGAACTCACACTTCGTTTTGTAGAAACTTCTGTGTCCAGGTTAGGGTAAGTTGTGTGTTAGCAGCAAAGTCTCCCAAATGACCCAGGCTACCCTTGAACTTACAATCCACCTGCCTTAGGTTCCCAAGTGCTGGGATGACAGGGCTTTGCCACTATGCCCAGTTTCTGGACAGCTTTTAAGTACATTCTTTGGGAAGATTTCCATAAATGCATTTCGGAATCTAGAAAGATCTAGAGACAGAAAATGGAGGAGAATGGAGAGAGGGGAACCAAATCAGGGCAGGGAGATGAAACCGAAGTTAAAAACTTAAGTAAGTAAACCAGCCAGCATTGATGAACTATTTGATAATTAATGGTAAAAATATTTTATAGTGTTTTATATTTCTTAAGTATAAATTACTCTGAGTAAAAGGGGTGTGTGTGTGTGTGTGTGCGTGTGCACTTGCACATTTGCACCATGGCATGTGTTAAAGTCAGAGGGCAGCTTGCCTGAGTCAGTTCTCTCCTAGCATGTGAGTTCTGGGGATTGAGTTCAAGTCACCAGCCTTGGCAGCATGTGCCTTTAACACTGAGCCTGAACTCAGAGATCCACCTACCTCTGCCTCCTGAGTGCTAGGGCTAAAGGTATATGCCACCACCACCTAACATCAGGACATATTTTTCAAGAAAGAATTTTTTGCTGGGTGTCTTGACACCTGGCTTTAATCCCAACACTTGGGAGGCAGAGACAGGTGGCTCTCTAAGTTTGAGGCCAGCCTGGTCTACAGAGTGAGTTCCAAGACAGCCAGGGCTACACAGAGAAACTCTGTCTCAAACAGCAACACAACACAACAAAACAAAAAAACCCCACAGACAGAATCCTCTCTCCTCATGCTCTTCTTTCTTCTGGACAGTTCTTACGTGTGCATAAAAACCAAGTTTAAAGGTCACCTCTTTCATGGCTTCTCTACCAAAAATGGCTAGGGACATCCCTGTGAGCATGTAGTCTCCTGACATATCTCTTTCATCATACCATGACATCATCAGGTTACGTAAGCTCCTTGGGACAGGAAGGTATTCCTTGTCTGGCTGTCACTCAGTGTCTGCTGCATGTTCATAGTGAGTAACGCCTGCATTCACCTTCGTTCCACAGGATGGAGGGTCTTTGTTCTTTGTCATTCTTCCCACATGTCCCACATATGACATGATTGCCATCTTATATCATCCCACCAGCAGCAGAGGAAACAGAACCCTTGCAAGTGTCTTGAGGACAGAAAGAAGTACACTTCAAAAATCCTTTAGAAAGTCTGGAGTAGCTCAGGTGGGCTGGAGCACCAAAAATGCTACAGCCGTTCTGCCATACAAGTTCTCTGCCAGAGAGCTGCTCCTTCTGCCAGTCAGGGACGGAAAGGCTCCTGGAGGCTTCTGCTCATGGCTGAGTCTAAGAATACAGGGCTGTGAGTACAATCCAGGGACCCTGCAGCTATATCAGGACACTGCCACCACTGATTCTGATGTAACCAGTTTTCAATATTTGCAGGGCCACAGTTGTTACAGAATTGCTGCTCTATATCTCCACAGCCTTGCTTGTGAAATGTTCAAAGGAGCCGAATGACATCCTTGGTGTCACTCCTGAATCTGATCCAAGTACTACAAGACAGTGGGAGACTCAGTCTTAGCTTTCCAGCCCCTGTGGTGCAAGTACATTAGGTAGTGGTGAGAAACACTCACCACCTTAGCTGGCACACAGCTTAGCTCGAAGTCCACCCTTGTTTTATCATCTGAAACTGGGTCTTTTCCTCTGCACCTACACCCCTCACTCAGTGTTTGCACTGTGGCTGTTTGAGTGTTTGGTACTGGACTATAGTCTGACCTTCAGAGTACAGTGTATCCTGTTCTGTTTTCTAGATTTGGTAAGTTATTTTAGCTATGATTCTGAATGTGCAATCTATAATAGGATAGATTAATTTGTTGGTATTCACCAGAATTAAAAAGTAGCCAAGCACAGCGGCTCCTACCTATAATCCTAGGAGTCAGCCAAGGCTACAGAAGTGATCCTCACTCAAAAGAAAAGCAAGAAAACCTAACACAAGAAGCTTCTCCCTCTAGGAACTCAACACATCAAACATGCTAAGCGTAGAATCTTTTAATAATCATGGGTTTTTTTAATTAATTAATTAATTAATTTTATTTTGTTTTTGGGTTGTTTCCCCCCCACCCCCGAAACAGGATTTCTCTGTTTAACAGCTCTGGCTGTTTTGGAGTTTTCTCTGTGGACCAGGCTGGCCTCAAAATCTCAGAGATCTGCCTGCCTCTGCCTCCCAAGTGCTAGGATTAAAGGCATGTGCCACCACTGCCCATCTTAAATTCTTACTGAAACAAGATCTCACTCTATCCATCAGACTGACCTTAAACCCCTGTCAATCTGCCTGCCTCCCAGGAGGCCTGAGCCACCACACCTTACAAAACTAAAGCTGTCTCTTATTTGCGTTGTAAGACAAGGTCTACCCTAGGCTGGCCTGGACCTCACTCTGTAGCTGAAGCTGACCTTGAATTTATGGTGATCCTCCTGCCTCAGCCTCATGAATGCAGACATTACATTCATGAATTCATGAGCCACGTGTGACTCACTAACGCTCTTTGAAAGGTGCTGTTGAGAGAACTGAAAACAAGTAATAAGAGCTGGGAACAGGGAGCTGGAGAGATGGCCCAGTGGTTAAGGGCACTGACTGCTCTTTCAGAGGTCCTGAGTTCAATTCTCCACAACCACATGGTGGCTCACAACCATCTGTAATGGGATCTGATGCCCTCTTCTGGTGTGTCTGAAGACAGACAGTGTACTCACATACTTAAATAATTTTTTTTTAAAAAAGGGTTGGGAACAGAGCTCAATGGTAGCACACACAAGGCCCTAGCTCAGCTCAGTTCATAGTAGACAGAGAGAGAGAGAGAGAAAGAGAGAGAAAGAGAGAGAGAGAGAGAGAGAGAGAGAAGAAAAATCAAATAAAATATCTAACATCATTAATTATTATAAAAATACAAATTAAAATCACAGTGAAAGACAAGGCATGTATCTCAATGGGGTTTTGAATTCCAGCACCATAAAAATCAAAGGCCCAACCGGGCAGTGGTGGCACACGCCTTTAATCCCAGCACTTGGGAGGCAGAAGCAGGTGGATTTCTGAGTTCGAGGCCAGCCTGGTGTACAGAGTGAGTTCCAGGACAGCCAGGACTACACAGAGAAACCCTGTCTGGAAAAACCAAACAAACAAACAAAAAATCAAAGACCCATTTACTCAGTTTACAAAGAGCTGACACTACATGGCTAAAAGTTGAAAGTCTGACTGTTGGTAAACATAAGGAGAGAAATTAAACTTCTGGGACCTGCTTGTGTAAAACTGTAAATGATATCCTGGGAAAGGGTCTGGGCAGCTGGGCTTAGAAGCTGATTCTATGAGGCTGGAGAGATGGCTCTGAGGTTTAAGATTAGCAGAAGTCCAGCCTTCTGTTCTCAGGATGCACAGTGGCTCAGCAGTTTGTAACACCAGTTTCAGGAGAGTTCTGTGCCCTCCTCTGGCCTCCATGGGTACTGCACACAAACAAACATATATGCATATATTAATTATACACACACACACACACACACACACACACACACACACACACACACATCTAAAAGTAAAATAAGGAGGGGCTGGAGAGATGGTCCAGAGATTAAGAGCTTTTTCTACTCTTGCAGAGGACCCAGGTTCAGTCCTTAGTACCTATATACCTGTCCAGGCCAGCTGGACAATCAAGTGGGACCCTTAGACCCTGTGGAGAGGACTGAGATGCATAAGAAAATAAAATGGCACAGCAAGTCAAGAAGTCTGATCAAGCTGGCAAAATTTTTATTGTTCACACAGGTTATATACTCTAAAAACAGGATCTGGGGAGGGATAGGAAAGGAAAGAGGGCTTTGCAGTTGGAGAAAGCTAGTTGCAGCTGTGGGGTCTAAGTTATTCTTACAAAGCCTTTCCATTACCAGGGGTTCTAAAACTATCTATCTAGCAGGATGTTGTCTAAATCTAGAGATCAGGAGGAAGGGTTGCTAAGGTGGGTTGCTATGAGGCCTTGTTTGAAGTTCTGAGAACTGACAAGTGAATCATGGAAGGTAAGCAGAAAGAAGAATAGTAGATAGGAGAGCCAAGGGTGAGTGTTTGCCAAGAGTAAGGCCTTGCCATGGCTTCCCACATCTCCCCCTTCCCTGTAAAATAGAGCACTGGAAGCATGGAGCGGGAGGTAGAGGCCTGATCCCCTTTGAGTTTCGGGTGTTGCACTGAAAGGCTAAGCACACCTTGGTTGGGGAGGCCGAGCCCCAGCCTCCCAGGCGCTTTTTCAAGGGGATGGGAAGAGTGACCTACGCCAACCCGTATGCAATCAGGCATGCTTCTCAGGATCCCATCTTTGAGCGCAAAGAAAGAGGTCTCACAAAGCCAGCTGCTCTAGGGAATTTGGGGGGGGGGGTGAACTTAGAAGCACCACATCGGGGCTGGCGCTTGACAAGTTCTGGAGTGGGTTCATCATCAGAGTCCAATTTTAGGTAATAGACCTGGAGTGGCTTGGCTGCCAGGTTGTCTACCTGGATCTTTATGAGAATAGTAAGGTGAGAGAAGGCCCAGGGGCCAAAAGAAATGAGCAAGAGAAGGCCAATGAGAGGTCCAGGGATAGAAGGCAGCAAGGTAGAAAGCCAAGGCGAGGGAGAGAACCAGTTCTTATGCCAGCTCTCACTCTTTTTTTCTCTTTCTTTTCTCTAAGCCCTCTCGAACTCTGCGCATGCTATCTTTTACTGCCCCTGATTTATCTGCAAAGAAGCAGCACTCTTCCTTTAAAGTAGTGCCGAGTCCTTCCTGTTGAAGGAGCAAGAGATCTAGGCCTCGTCTATTCTAGAGGACAGCTTTAGCTAAAGAGGAAAGTGACTCACTAAGGGCTTCGATGCTCTTCTGTAGCTCTCTAACATCTTGATCAATGGTGGCACTAAGCTCAGAGTAGTAGCGGTTGGAGAGGACAAGGGAGGAAATTCCAGTCCAAGTGCCCACCGCCCCCAACCCCAACCCCAAGATCACTGCAATAATGGCCTCTTACTTTTGTCGGAGGAGAACTTCATCGTCTTGAGGGTGAGGTCCAGGAAAGTCACTCCTCTGGGTTCCATAAGTGAAAAAGTCATCTGAGGAGTAACAGGCTAACCACGGGAGAACCTGTACAAAGGATCCTTTGAAGCCTTAAAGGTAGTGAGGTGTATGCATGGAGTGAGTCCAGAGGAGCAAGGCTACCGTGTATCCTCAAGAGGGATAAGGTAAAAGTCTCCTGTAAGGTTAAAAGAGGTTTGAGTCTGATTATAATGCAAGCAAAGGGAGGAGGCAGCTTGTTTCCGGGAGAGGTGACGCAGGTACCAGATCCTGAGACCATCTCCAAAGAAAATCTTTTAAAGGAGGAATGATGTTAACGGCAGGAACTATGTTCTGTGAAAAGAGTAAAATTATTATGGGGGATAGCAATTCTCACATAGAAAGGAGGGGCCAGCACTCTTGCGTGAGCTCTGGGTGAGAATCACTGATGGCAGCAAACGTCTGTTCCACAAGGGAAAAGACAAGGCGTGAAGAAGAATGATGAGAAACTGTTGTTAACGAGGGAGTCGATTCTGGCATGATCCTGTGAAGGAGAAGCCGGAGGAGGAGGTTGAGAGTTGGAAGGTGGAGCAGGTTGGTGAGGAACCAACACTGGATTAGGTCCTATGGTGACAGGGGAAGTTTTATGCGGGATTTCTCTGATGAGTTTGGTGCAAGGGATGATGGATGTGAGTCAATGGCTGTAAATCTCCAACCTGGTGGCCTATCCGGATTGAACCCGGGATGGCGGGCTCCGGAGGCTCTGGAGGCCCCATTGGGCCTGGAGCCTTGACAGGAGGGGTGCTCTCCCCAAGGTGGCTCTGAGCGTGGGCTTTGACCACAGCTGCTCAGTGTCGAGTACCTAACGCTCAACTTTGGACCCTCCGAAACAGTGCATCGCCGGCGGCACCTCCCACCCTGCGACAAATTTGTGGTCGCCTGGAGCAGCAAACACACGTTCGTAACATATAAAGATGCCATCTATGTGTTTGGTGGTGACAATGGAAAGACAATGCTCAATGATCTCCTGTGTTTCACTGTGAAGGATTGCTCCTGGTGCAGACAGTAGGGGAGGGGAGGAATGGCCAAGTTTAGTGAGAGTGGCTTTAACGGTCTGATGGGCTCTTTCCACAATACCTTGACCTTGTGGGTTATAAGGGATACCAGTGATGTGTTTAGTGCCAAGTGTGGCACAGAAGGTTTTAAAGCTAGATTCTGTATAGCCAAGGCCATTATCTGTTTTTATGATCTTAGGTCAACCCATGACTGCTAAACAATTTACAACATGAGAAATAGCATGTTTGGAAGCCTCTCTAGTGAGGGGGGAGGCATAACTAAAACCACTGTAGGTGGCAATAGACACATGAACATACTTGAGCTTACCAGAACTAGGTACGTGTGTCACATCCATCTGCCATACGTCATTTGGGAGCAGGCCTCTGGAATTAACCCTCAAATGTGCGACTGGGTGAAAAGGAATACAAGCCTGGCAGGTCTTAACAATACCTCGAGCCTGTTCACGGGTGATCTTAAAGAGTAGCTGAAGAGAATGTGCATTGAGGTGATGGAGGGAGTGAGCCTGTCTTGAAAGCTCAGAAGGATCTGGGTGAGAGGCGAGGTAAATATGGTGTCTGGTAGCCAGATCAGCAAGGGCATTTCCCTCAGAAAGTGGCCCAGTGAGACCAGAATGAGCAGGAAGGTGGCCAACAAAGAAGGGGAGCGTGCGAGAATGAATCAGGGTCTGTATTTGTAGAAACAGGGGAGAAGCCCCTGAGGAAACTTTAATGTAGGGGACAGTCTCAAGGAGAGGTAAGGAGTGGACAACATAAGAACTATCTGTGTAAATGTTGAGAGCCTTATGGGGAAAAATGAGAAAAACTTGTAATATGGCCTATAACTCAGTGAGTTGGGCAGAAAAATAAGGGGTCAGGAAGGTGTGAGGGTCATTATCTACAACACAGGCAGCAATACCATTGGCAGAACGATCACTAAAGACAAGTTGTGCCTGTTTTAGTGGCTCTAATGAGGTCTTTCTTGGAAATCAAAGGGATGGATACGAGAGAACTGGAGTAAGGGATCTTCGGGGTAATGATTATTGATAATGCCTGAAAATTGAGCAAAAGCAATGCCCCAAGCACCTGGGGACAGGAAAAGCCAGTCAACCTGTTCAGCAGTGAAAAGGACAGTGATGGAATCGGGGTCCTTAGCAAAGTACATGCGGGAGAGTTTGTGTCCCCTGGAGACCAACTGGGCGACCAGGGAGGAATAGGTAGCAAGAACCTTGGCGGGGGAAGAGGGGAGAGAGACCCAAAAAAGGAGGGACCCTATCTTGGAGCGGGGGATAACAGGGCTCTGCCAATACGCTCCAAGAGGGGAGTGAGGAGCAGCACAAACAACAAAAGCAGGGGGAGCTTATCATGAATGTGGGCAGAAGTCTGGGAGTTTATGGTATTTTCTGTTTTTTGAAGTGAGGAGTGGGCCTCGAGGGTGAGCTCTCGAGGGGATAAAGGATGTGAATCTCCTTTGAGTAGATCATAAAGAGGGAGCATTGTATCAGGGGAAATCTTAAGATAGGGACGTAAAAATTGAAGATTACCTAGAAGCCTCTGGAAGTCATGTAAGGTCTTGAAGGATGAGATTTGGAGCTCCAGTCTAGGCAGGAATATCCTGCCGGAGCGGAGCGGAGCTCAGATATCTAAAGGGTTCAGAAAGCTGTACTTTTTCTGGAGCCGCCTTAAGGTTTGCTGTTGAAAGGGCACACTGTAATTGTTGAAAGCAAGGTAAAAGATGAGTTGGCAGTCAGCTGCCAGGAGGATAGTGGAGGATATATACATCTGGCCGAGCATCTCTGACAGGTTGTATAACTTGTCCCACAAACTTTCGGGCCAATATGGGGCTATTGGCCATCCCCTGGGGTAGGACATGCCAATGGTAGCAGGGTGTGGGGGCCTAAAAATTAGGCTGTGGTAGGCTGAAAGCAAAATGAGCACAGTCACAAAATGAGCACAGTAAAGGAATGGTAAAAAGGCAATCTTTAAGGTAATAAACAGGGAGGAATAAGGGGTCGCAGTCCCGTGTGCTGTAATGTACCTGGGGGGTGGAGGCAGGGATGAACCCAATTGCCCCGGGGCTCATCTGAGAGTTGGTAGCCGGAGGATGCCCCCTGAAATAGATTGCCCCACAGGTCAGTGTGGGAATGGCACTCATTAGCCCAATGGCGCCCGCGCTTACACCGGGGACAAACGGTAGCGGGCTGTAGATGGTTAGTAAGAGGAGTGCCAGATGGAGGGGCAGATGGCAGGGGCCTAGGGGTTACAGCTGGTCTGGGGTGAGGACACTCCCAAGCAAAGTGGCCAGGCTGGCCGCAGTTGAAGCATGTCCTGTTAGGCTGCCCTTGCATGCCCGCCCTCTGGAGGGCCAGTCCTATCATATGGGTGGAGCCTATCCCTGAGCAAAGGTGGACGTAATTGGAAAGGGTACCCTTGCAATGATGTCTCAGGGCATCCTGACAAGCTGAGTTAGCATTTTCAAAGGCAAGTTGTTTAATAAAAGGGCTATTGTCTTTCTGAGGCCCTAGGAGGTGGTAAGCTGTCTCCTCCAAGCGGCTAACAAAACTACTATAAGCTTCCTCAGGACCCTGTCCGATCTTAGTCAATGCTCCCGAAGCAGTATTCCTAGGTGGGAGTTTCCTTCAAGCTCCCACTGCCGCTTGGCGAACCTGAGCCAAGAGACCAGGTGTATAACGTCTCTGGGCATCGGGTGTATTGTAAGGTGGTTCGCCCATAAGTTTGGCAGCCGTCCAATCGCGGGTATCAGGGCATTACGAAGGGCCAGGTTACGAGCGGCTTCTTGAAATTCAGCCTTCCATAATACATAATCTCCTCCCTCTAGTGCACCATGAGCCAGCTGAAAAAACCCATTTGGAGTTAACCAAGCCTCAGTAGAGGCCTCCAGTAAGGCTAAGGTGTAGGGGGCCGTTGGACCGTACTTACAGATTTAAGTTTTTCCAGAATTAACAAATTAAGAGGAGTATACACAAGGGTATCTCGGTCTACGGTTGGCCTCTCAGGGGCAGTTGCGGCCACAGAATCCCTGTCATCTTCATCCTCACTAATAGTCCCTTCGGGGTAGGATTACGAGGGTGAGCCACACTAGAAGATGGCTCGTCACCTGTGTCTTGGGGAACAGACGCACCGCTGTGAAGTGAAAGTGGAAAATCGAGCACCGTGTGAGGGGCCTTTCTAGTTTTCTTCTTAGGGACTGGGGCTCATCATGAAAGGAATATTGTTGGCCTGGGGGGAGGGAGAGATCTGCTAATTGTTTATCCAGTTCACGAAGAGTTTTTAAAAGTGAAAATTGTTCCTGGCGATTGCGGACCAAATCTGTCAGGACACTCAAGTTGGCAGTAGCCATGGAGTGTCCCTGCAGGAGGGGAGGGGGGAGGGGTTGTTAGAAAAACTTGATCAAGAGAAGCCGGATATGGGCAGCAGGGGCTAGAAAGGGGGGAGAAGCTGATTAGAGAGTGGCTCAGGATTTTTGGAAGTTGAAAGAGCCACAGTTTTCTTGAGAGGGGGCTAGTCCGGATTGGGATATCAGGCAGCCTCCTTGTCAAGGGCAGCTGAGTCTCCCAGATCAAGGGGTTCCTCTCCGCCTTCATCCTCAAGACCAATCAAAGAGGGATAAAGAGGGGTGGCTTTAATGGTTTTAGTGGGCAAAGTTGAAGGTACCTTTTGAGAAATTTCTACAAGTGGGGGACCCTCGGGACAGGAATTTTGAGAGGGTGGTCGCAAACAAGGGGATTCGGAGGGAGGGCGTGAATTCAGATGCTCTCTCCCTCTTCAATGACATTTTGAACATCAGGCCAATTATTGTGAATCTTTAATAGGTCATGAATGAGATTCCAGTAAGTAAAGGCTGTAACAGGAACCTTTTCTGGACCAAAGGTCTTATAATAATCTTGTAAACAATCACTGACTCTCTTCTACTTCTTCTGATTAATAGTTTCTTCTTGGGGGGAACCAGGGACAAAGGTAAATCAAAAAATCAAGAAATCCCTTTAAGTCTTTCTCTTCAACCCTAGCTCCCCAGGTCTCAAGGGAATCCTTAAGCTCTGAAATGAATAAATCTTGCTGAGAAATATTCTTACCCATGTCTATATAATGCACCACCCGATTACTCACCAAATGCCCATCTCAGTGTCGGGGAACTCCCAGAGTCCTGAATGCCGGCTCCGCTGCCACTCAAAGGTGGGGTGGTGGTCCCTTCTGGGGGTCTGAGAGCTCCACAATGCCACTTGTCCAGGCCAGCTGGACAATCAAGTGGGATCCTTAGACCCTGTGGAGAGGACTGAGACGCATAAGAAAATAAAATGGCACAGCACGTCAAGAAGTCTGATCAAGCTGGCAAAATTTTTATTGTTCACACAGGTTATATACTCTAAAAACAGGATCTGGGGAAGGGTAGGAAAGGAAAGAGGGCTTTGCAGGTGGAGGAAGCTAGCTGCAGCTGTGGGGTCTAAGTTATTCGTACAAAGCCTTTCTGTTACCAGGGGTTCTAAAACCATCTATCTAGCAGGATGTTGTCTAAATCTAGAGATCAGGAGGGAGGGTTACTAAGGTGGGTTGCTATGAGGCCTTGTTTGAAGTTCTGAGAACTGACAAGTGAATCATGGAAGGTAAGCAGAAAGAAAAATAGTAGATAGGAGAGCCAAGGATGAGTGTTTGTCAAGAGTAAGGCCTTGCCATGGCTTCCCACATATACTGTCTGTATTAGTTACTTTTCAATTGTGGTAATAAAACACTGTGACCAAAACAACTTACAAAAGGAGTTTACTTGGGATTAGGAGTCCATGATAGCAGAGTAGAGGCATGGTGGTTAGAAGGAAGAGCTTATGTCTCAATCCACAAACATTAAGCAGAGAGTGACATGGAATGGCACTGGATTAAAATCTCAAAGCCCACCTCCAATGATACACCTCCCCCAGTGAGGCCATGCCTCTTAAACCTGCTCAAACAGCGCCACCTACTGGGGACTAAGTATTGAAATATCTGTGCCTATGAGGACATTCTTATTCAAACCACTACATTGACTCAAAACCATCTGTAACTCCAGCTCCAGAGGATCCAAACCCCTCTTCTGGCCTCCTCAGGCACTCTATATGTGTGATACACAGACACACATGCAGGTGCAGCACCCATATAAAAAAGTGAAAATAAATATCTTTAAAAGCTAAGCATACATTTTTCATATAATACAGTGATTTGTTCTTGTTCTGTTTGATATTTACCCAAAAGAAAGCATACGTATACCCAAAGACTTGTAGTTGGACACAGAGGCTAACAGATCTCTCAGCTTGATTTATATAGTCAGTTTCAGGCCGGCCTCAACTTCACACCAAGACTCTGGCTCAGAACAAACAAAGCAACATCAGGAGTTGACAGGCAAATCCATCAATAGGCAAATAGATAAATATCTGACAATAATCCATATAGTAGAATATATAAAAAGTAACGGACTATTGTACTCCAGTGTGGCCAAATCTTAAAATAGTCCCGCTAGGTCAAAGAGGCCAAACCAAAAGGAGAGAACAGGCTGCACGCTTCCATTTAGGTAAAATTTTTTAAAAATCCCATTAATCTATCATGATAAAAGTAGACCAGTGATTGTTTGGGGTGGAGGAGGATGAAGGCAGGAGGGATTACAAAAATGGGGAAACAGGATGGGGTACAGGGCTGTGATCATGATTTCCAGTCAAAATTCACAAAATCAAAGTGTACATATATCTTACCACTTGCTATATGTTCCTTATGCCTAAATAAAACTATTTCTTAAAGGAAGGCAGACAGAAGTTGGGCCTAGCACACATCATTAATCCTAGCACTTGGGAGGCAGAGGCTAGCCTGGTCTACAGAGCAAGTTCCAGGACAACCAAGGCTATGCAGAAAAACCTGCCTTAAAAAAAAAAAGAAAGAAAGAAAGAAAAAAAGAAAGAAAGAAAGGGAAGCAGATATTTGGATTGGGGGAAGCTAGGCTTTGACTGTATTTGCTAAACATTTGTCTTCTCCACTAAAGTGAAAACTGCATAAGGTTTGGGACTATGTCTGTTTGCACAAGGCCATGTCTAATATTTAATACAGCATCTGGTGTACAGGAGAGATGTGGCAAATATTTGTTGAAGAAAGGAAAGAAAGAGAAAAGAGTTGGGAAGAACTCCAGTGTGACCATGGAGAAAAGGGAGAATGTGTCTCTGTTGAGCAAATGCAGGAACGGGCTGAAAGACAGACGGCGGCGAGTGTGAGAAGCCAGAGAAAGAAGGAGTGGCACGAAGAGAGAGAAGTTAGAGCCACTGGGGCTTGGGGTTAGCAGTTAGAAACACTTGTGACTGGAAACAATAAAAATAAGTGGGCAGTGGCGACGCATGCCTTTAATCTCAGCACTCAGGAAGCAGAAGCAGAGGCAGGAGGACATCTGATTTGGAAGCCCAGCGTGGTCTACATAGGGAGTTCCAGGATAGCCAGGGCTACACAGAGAAACCCTGTTTTGGAAAACAAAAACAACAACAACAAAAAAAGGAAGGCAGTTCATCATATTCTGTGTATGTTAGTGTGGTGTGAGTGTGTGTGTGTGTGGGTGGGTGGGTGTGGGTGTGTGTGTGTTTTCCCAGGGCCTTGTGCAATAGAGACTGGAAAAGGAGCTGATCTGAAGAGCCTCTGAGACACTGAAAGAGCTACTTCCTCATGACAATGACGAATCTATGATAGCTTTTTTTAGGGAAACTCCCTAAATAGCCAAGAATGATGTTGAACTCCTGATCCTCCTGCCTTGACCTCTTACGTGCAAGGATCACAGGCACACACTGCTACACCCAGTTTATGAGGTGTGTGTAGCAAATGGAGTTCTTCACACATGACAAGCTGTTTACCATCTGAGCAAATTCCCCAGCCTAAGTTATGTGAATTATGAAGTGCTTTATTTCTGAGGTAAAATGGTGGCACGGGCCTATTTACTCAACCACTGGGAGGGAGAGGAAGACAAACCAGGAATTCAAAGCCAGCTTCACTCCATGAGAAGTTCAAGGTCAGTCAGTGCTAGACGAGACTCTGAAAAATACAGAGGGAAAAAGAAAGGCCGAAGGGCCAGGATTCTGCTAGCTCTTGCTCTCGTTGTCACTGGGTAGAAGAAGGTCAGTTGGTATGAGAGGAGTCAGGAAAAGAGCTACAGAGTAGCCAAAGGGTTGGAGAGATGGCTCAATGGTTAAAACCACTTGTTCTTGCAGAGAGCCTGGGTTCAAGTCCCAGTAACTGCAGGGTGGACTCACAGCCATCTATAATCCCAAGGGATCCAAGATGCCCTCTTCCAACTTCCCTGGGTACCAGACATGCTCCTGATACACAGACGAAACACAGACGAACATGCAGGCAAAACACCTACAAAAGAAAATAAAGCTAAAAAAAAAAAAAAAAAAAAACCGTAAACCAGGACAGGTCTAGGAAAAGGAAAAAAACATCGGGGAGCTGAGTTGTTCTTAGTCACTAAAGGAGCTACAGTACCTTCCTTAGGGTTAAAATTAGACCAGAATTCCCAAATTGTCCCCAAGAGGCCCTCACTTTATCATTTCTATCCCAGTGCTACACTGAGGCTTCAAACTACTTGGTAACTTCTGTTTACCACACCCAGATCCTTAACTTCAGAAATGCAGAGCCTGGAACTGGAGAGATAGCTTGGGGGTTTAAGGGCACTTCTGCAGAGGACTGGGGTTTACTTCCCGCATGGCAACCCATACAATTGTCTGCAACTCCAGTTCCAGGGGGTCCATGCCCTTCCCTGACCTCTGTGGGTACCAGGAACATGTTTGGCCTATATAATACATGCAGGCAAATGCTCAGACTCATACATTTAAAAGTAAATTTTAAGGGGGCTGGAGAGATGACTCGATGGTTAAGAGAGCTGGCTACTTTTCCAGAGGTCCTGAGTTCAATTCCCAGCAACTGTATGATGGCTCACAAGCATCTGTAATGGGATTTGATGCCCTCTTCTGGTGTGTCTGCAGACAGCTACCGAGTACTCACATACATGAAATAAACAAATACATCTTAAAAAAAATAATAAATTTTAAAAGAGCAGAACCTGCTACTTTCTTCTTACCTCCTGCCCCTGTTTCTCTTCCTCTGGTAAAGTTAAACATAACTACCATTTTCTCGTGACGATTTTATTTGTTTTTAAGAATTCATAGAATGTTATAAAGTTACATTAGCAATCCTGGGCTCTGAGAGGAGTGGCTAATGTGTACAATGATTAACAGCCTGGCTCCACAGTGCTACGCCCAGTGCTCAAATTCAGGTTCTGACGCCGGGCAAACTGTTCAAGCCTTCTCTAATCTGCTATATAATCATTGTTCCTGCTTTGCAGGGTGATCGCAGGGACTGAATGTTTTACACATAAAACACCATGAATATATTGAAGAGTGTACAGAACAAACGTTAGCCAGTGTTGTCAGAAGCAGAATCTAAAAAAAAAGAGAAAAGAAAAAGAAAAAATAAATTGAGAGGTTTGTTCGGTGATAGAGTGCGATGCACAGGCTGTAGGTCTGAGCTCCAGCACTGTATAAATAAATATAAATAAATAAATAAATAAATAATAGCATATTTTAATTTTTAAAGATTTGTTTACTTTATGTGTGTGCATGTTTTGCTGCATGTATGTATGTGTGCCACATATATGTCTGGTATCCGTGGTGGTTAAAGGAGGGCATGAGGTCCCTTGGAACTGGAGTTACAGAAGGTTGTGACCCGCCATTGGGTTCTGGGAATCAACACAGGCTTATGTAAAAGCAGCAAGTGCACCGTCTCTCCAGATCCACAACAAAATAAAAATTAAACAATGGTCAGGTGTGGCAATCGATGCGCTCAAGAGGTAGAACCAGGTAGACCCCCGTGGTCTCAAGGCCTGCTGAGTCTCCATAGGGAGTTCAAGACCGGTCCAAGTTGGTCAAGGAAGAATTGAGATAGAGCACAGGCTTGGTCTTGTAGATCCAGGGGACCCTCTGCCTCAGCACCTTGAGTGACTGCAGGCACAGAGAAGCGATCCAGACTTTAGGAGCAAATTCAAACAACCTGTAATCACAAGGTTCTAACTCTGCCCACTAATAGGAAACAGGGCCTCAAGTTACAAAGCTTCAGAGGCTTTCCGAAGCCTTTCATTTTTGCGTCCTGTAATTCAGGTCTGTGCTCTCTGGGATGATTAAAAACTTGTCAGTTTTTCCTCCAAATTCATTTACGTGGGAGAAGCTCGCCAGATTTCTCCTGTCCTCTCCTCCTGCCTGTCTCTCTTCAAGACTCCATCCTGAGTTTAGGGTGGACACTTGTTCCAGTTTGCCTGTCCCAATTCCAACACTGGGTTTTCTCACTCAACAGTCCCACGTCCGTCACTGAGCTACGTGGCAACCCCTAGCCCAGGCAAATGGATGACAAATGGTTGTGTACGTGTGGGTCTACAAGTGAACCCTAACTCTAGCCTGAGTGTCTGCACATGAAGAATTTTCAGAGCAGTCTGGATGATAGCATTCCTTGGACACTTCTCCTTTAGAGACACAGTTTCCTTGGGTCATTTCTTAAGAATGTTTTTATGATTTCTGAAGAACAACTTCCAGGCACCTGTAAGGAGAGACCTACATAAATTTAACTTGATATTCCTAACTAGAGTAGGAGCCTAGAGTACCTAGGCAATGGTATGAAAAAACAAAGAAGGAGATTTAGGAGTCTTCTGAGGTTTTCATTTTTTTTTAAGATTTATTTATTTATTCTATGTATGAGTACACTGTTACTGTCTTCAGAGATACCACAAGATGGCATTGGATCCCATTACAGATGGTTGTGAGCCATCATGTGGTTGCTGGGAATTGAACTCAGGACCTCTGGAAGAGCAGTCAGTGCTCTTAACCACTGAACCATCTCTCCAGCCTCCCCTCCAACCCCCCCTTTTTTTAGATTTGTTTATTTAATGTATGTGAGTACACTCGCTGTCTTCAGACATCCAGAAGAGGGCATCACATTACAGATCCCATTACAGATGGTTGTGAGTCACCATTCAGGAATTGAACTCAGGACCTCAAGAGCAGTCAGTGCTCTTAACCGCTGAGCCATTTCTACAGCCTTGAGGTTTTCATTTTATTTATTTATTTATTTATTTATTTATTTATTTAGTGTGTGTGTGTGTGTGTGTGTGTGTGTGTGTGTGTGTGTGTGTGTAGTGTGTACGTGCCTTTATGTGTCATGTATGAGAGATGAGGTCAGAGGACAGCCCTCTGAGAGAGTCAGTTCTCCCCTTCCCCCATATGGGTTCCAAGGATTAAACCAGCTTGTGTTGCTCCTTGGCAAGGATCTTTACCCACCGAGCTACCTCGCTGACTCACCATATAACTTTAAATCTCCTAAAATTGCTTAAGGCTCACCAACCAAACTGAAATATCGAGGAAACCCCCACACTGGAATCTATTTCTCTGTAAATAGCCTCTGTCTCCTGAGCACTGGGATCAAAAGTGTGTGCCACCATGCCCAGCATATTTTTAATTAATCCTAGTTAATTCCTCGTCTATGGTGGGCTGGGATCTCTTTCCTGAAGCTTTCTTAGAGTCTATCATTCGTCTGTCACAGTTTGCTGCAGTTGGGGCAAGCGTATGTAAAAGAACAGTGCCTAGCATAAGTTTCACAGGGGAAGTCTCATGAAAGCTAGCCACCCATCCTGCCAAAGACTGGCTTTGCATTTTAGAGATTTTGTCTGTTTCTTGCTTAGGTACATATGACTACTTTGTACCTAGCTGTATGTTCTTTGTTTCTTATCACTAATTCTCCTGGACTCTTCATTGTAACATAATGTTCCTTTCAACTCCATTGTCTATTGTTACTGTATCACAAGTGAGAAACATAGTTTTCATTAAGGGTCCTTCTCCCTCATTTCCCACAGAAGCCAAACTCCTGCCTCATGCACTGTCATTTTCTAGCATGAGTACCTGTCTTGGTTGGGGTTTCCATTGCTGTGAAGTCCAAGTCAACTCTTATAAGGACATTTAAGTGGGGCTGACTTACAGGTTCAGAGGTTGTTCATTATCATTGAGGCATGACAGGGTTCATGCAGACATGGCGCAGGATGAGCTGAGAGTTCTACATCTTAATCAGAAGGCTGCTAGGAGGACACTGTCTTTCAGGCAGCTAGGAGGAGAATTTCAAAGCCCACCCCTACGGTGACACCCTTCCTCCATCAGAGCCATACCTACTCCAACAGGGCCACACCTCCAAATCAAGCCACTCTCTGGGCCAAGCATATACAAACCATCACAGTACCCTAATGGCTTTATATTTCTGGGCATAATTTTTTTCCAAATGAATTTTCACTCCTATATCCTGGGGTTTTTGTGTTGGGACAAGACACTTATTGTCCCAATGTAAAGTCCATGGTTTCTTTTTGACATGTTGATCTTGTTAATAAGCGCAGTGTTCCATCCACGCCACCTGTCCCAGCAACTTTAAATTCAGTCAGGCCTCTTTCCTTACCCCAACACCCATTTTCCATTTCTTCCTGCTCTCTCTCTCTTGAGTAAGAGTGGCAAGCAGTAACAGCAGCAGTGTGGCTATCATGCGGGTTTGAAATTTTCTCCCCTCAGTGTGACCTGTCACTTTTAAATTTATCCTCATTCAAATGTTCAGGACACAGGCAGAATGTAGTTGTGTTCTTTGCCAGAACACATTATGAATAACCTCTATGATGTTCCTATTAGAGTCTTCTTTTCTTCTTCAGTTTCAAGATCCTGGCCTTCAGTGTGCACGTTTCTCTTTGCATTCTGGTTTCCCAAACTCCCACCGGAAAGACCTCTTAATCTCTGCTTACAGCACTTTAAGGTTTTGCTAGAACACAGCACCAAACTCTTCCATATTCCTCCCATAAAGCATCTCTGATGTCTTAAGAGCCACTGGGCCACAGAGTCACAGCAATGGTTACATTTCTTGGTACCAATTCTCCATCTGCTACTTTTGTAAGCACTGTTGAGAGACTACGGTCAAAAGCAATTTAAGGGAGAAAGAATCTTCCTTGTCTCATAGTTTTAGAGGGTACAGAGCACCCTGATGGGTGTTGTGGGGTGGCCATCAGAGAAGACTCTTCAGACACGGATTGAAGGCAATAGGAAGTCTTTATTAGCCAGCTGGCAACCACATTGGGTGTTTGGGATCCCAGGGCAGCACTGAGTCTTAGGATGAGTTTTGTTTTTTTTTTCTTTGGTTGGTTGGTTGGTTTGTTTGTTTTTTTGGTTTTTTGTTTGTTTGTTTGTTTTTTGTTTTTGTTTTTGTTTTTGAGACAGGGTTTCTCTGTGTGGCGCAGGCTGTCCTGGAACTCATTCTGTAGACCAGGCTAGCCTCAAATACACCTGCCTCTGCCTCCCAAGTGCTGGGATTAAAGGCGTGCGCCACCACTGCCAGGCTAGGATGAGCTTTTAAGCACAAAAAGAATATGTTCTGGGTTGGCGTAGCTTAGTTAATGACAGTTAGCCAGAAGCAGAACGACAGAGGTCAAAAAGCAAGGAGACTTTCCCAGAACTGTGGACTTTGATAGATTAGGCCTGTGTTTTTGTTTTGGCAGATGGTGCCGTCTGTGGGCTGATTATTACCTAAATGGTACTTCCATCATGGAGTCAGTTGTGCTAAGGTCTGGAGCCCTTTTACAATGAAGAAGGCATAGTTGCCTGGTGGCTTCACGGGGTGGAAGTATGTGGCTAAGACTCCTTACTTCCTTACAGCATAGGGGAATAAGGACTCAGAGGCAGAGGAAGAGAGAGGAGAGGAAGAACTAGAAGTGGGGTCTGGTTACCACGCCCACGGCCCACTTCCTAAAAGTTCTATAGCTCCCTAGAACAGCACTACCAGCCTGGGGCCAAGTGTTTAAACGTGTGAACCTTTGGGGAACATTTTTCAGTAAAACCATAACACTTTCTTCTAAGTGTAAATAATAGGGTTATAATATGACCTATCAATTGATCTTTCGATAGTCTTAGTACTTTTTGTGATACTATGGCAAAATACTCAAGGATGGAATATTTTGCTTTAAAGTACATAATATATATTTTATAACATAAAGTTTATAAAATATACATTTATAAGGAAAAGGTGTTTATTTAGTGTAGCTCTTCACATCTGGTGATGGCTTCCTATAGAAGCGTTGTTCATAACAGTCAGAAGTAGAAAGAACCCAAAGATTAGTCAACCTATTTTTTTTTTCTTTTGGTTTTTGGTTTTTGTTTTTTCGAGACAGGGTTTCTCTGTGTAGCCCTGGCTGTCCTGGAACTCACTCTGTAGACCAGGCTGGCCTCGAACTCAGAAATCTGCCTGCCTCTGCCTCCCAAGTGCTGGGATTAAAGGCGTGCGACACCACCGCCTGGCTAACCTATTTTTTTTTTTCTAAAAAAAGGTTTATTTATTTTATGTGAGTACACTGTTGCTGTCTTCAGACACACCAGAAGAGGGTATCAGATCTCATTACAGATTGGTGTGAGTCACCATGTGGTTGTGGAGAATTGAACTCAGGACCTCTGGAAGAGCAGTCAGTGCTCTTAACCTCTGAGCCATCTCTCCAACCCTGGTTGGTCAACCTTTAATCCTAGCAAAACAAAACAAAAACGTGCAAATACACATATCAGTGATTTTCAGTACACTGTTGTACTGGCTAGATTTAAATCAGTTTACACAAGCCATAGTGATTTTGGAAGAGAGAACCCCTTTCCTCAAATTGCTTCTGCTCTATTGCTCTATGAGCAAGCCTGTGATGCATTTTCTTGATTGATGATTGATTTAAAAGGGCCCAGCTCATGGCTCTGCCTGCTTGCTCCCTGTGGATCAGAATGTAACGCTCTCAACTACTGCTCCTTTGCCTGTCTGCTTCCCACCGTGACCTTCTAGAACTGTAAGCAAGCCCCTCCGTTAAAGGCTTTCTTTTACAAGAGTCGACTCGGTCACAGTGTCTCTTTACAGCAATAGAACGGTGACTTGTTGCAGGGTATCTGCTTATACTGTGAACCCTGAGATTTTATACTGGGAAAAACCTGTCTCTAGTGTGGTGTGGCTCAGCCTTAACACACATCTTAATCCAAGATTTTTCTGTTTATCATATAAACCAGATTGAAAAACACCAACCACAGGTCAAGAGGCAGAGAAAGCAGCCAGCTGACAGGTGGTGAGCATAGGGAAAAACCATAGGGAGTGAGAGGAATCAGGAGGACGGTTAGACGAGCGGGAAGTAGAAACCTTCAGCTGGAAGGGACCAGGTTTTTTTCCTTCTGGGACTTGAGTTGAGGAGGAGGGTCAGCTGGGTGCTTTCTCTGCTTCTCTGAGCTAGTAGGCTTTCATCACAGCATCTGGCTCTTGAGTTTTCATTTAGCAAAATCTAATGTTTGGGATTTTGTTTGAAAAACAACAGTGACTAAAACTAAGTTAACTCAGAACACGCAAGGTTTGGAATTGCTGTCATACTTGACCCCCATCCATTTTCATGGCTAAATCATGTTTCATTGTATGGCTCTACCAAATTTTGTCTGTCTACTCATTTGTTCTGCTTGTGGTTTTTTTTTTTTTTTTTTTTTT
>JANHMN010000012.1:4132640-4148105 GCA_030674055.1 Rhabdomys pumilio | reverse complement strand
CTCTCTCTCTCTCTCTCTCTCTCTCTCTCTCTCTCTCTCTCGCGCGCGCGCGCGCGCGCGCGCGCGCGCGCCCGTGGTCTTGGAACTCTGTAGACCAGGCTAGTCTCAGACCAGAGATCTGTCTGCCTCTCCCTCCTGAGTGAGAATGGCCCAGACCATGGTCAGTCTAAGGGCTTCGCTGGAAGCAGAGCTAAGAGGCTCTCATAATCCTCCACCTTTACTCTACACACTCCTCAGGCTGCCTCCCTCTGGAGTTCTCCAGGGCCCTGTTTCAGCATGCAGCCCTCAACCAACCAGGCCCCAGCTGCAAAAATGAAAATAAAATAAGGCTCCTGTTTTTTTTGTTTTTTTTTTTTTTTCTTTTTAAATTAGCTTCACAGCTCCTTACTAGTTCTTGGCACTGGTTGTGCTCCAACTAGGGAACACGCCCTAAGAGGGGGGAGGCGGGGAACCACCTGCTCTTTGACCGCCCTTGGCCAGGTCTCTAAAGAGGTGGTTAGGATTGCAAGACCAGGTCTTTGCTGCCCTGTTACACCTGACTTGCAGAGCCTTTGGTAACTATAAAGAACCACCCACTTCCATGCAGGTGGTGTGGTCTTTGTACCCAGTTTGCTTGGGGCTACCAGGTGGCCTCAGACCCTCCAGGCTAGGGTCCCTGGGTCCCTATAGAATGGCTGGACCTTCAAAGGTACTCTGAAGCTTAAACTCCATTATATTCAATGTTAAAAGGTCTCGAGGAAGCCGGGCGTCTGTGGCGTATGTCTTTAATTCCAGCACTTGGGAGGCTGGTCTACAGAGAGTTCCAGGCCAGCTAGGACAGAGAAACCCTGTCTCGAAAAACAAAACAAAAAAGAGATCCCAGGGAGCGCTGCCTCGCTTTCCTTTATAACCATTCCATGAGCAGCCTAAAACCAGCATTTTGGGACATTTTAGTGTCGTGGGTAGTCTCACAAGACAACGGTCTAAGCCTGACACGCCCCATTTCACTTTTCCTATTCCATGGGTCGCCAGACCGACGTCCATCCTTCCTATGGGGGAAGAAGGCGGAGGCCTATTGCTAAGGTGCCGGTTGGTGGCCACTGTTTTGATTGACAAGGGTATTAGCCGATGACTCTGACGAAAGCGGCTGCTGTTTATGAACATGCAGCCAATGGACAGACGGCAGTGCAACCAGAGGCCAATGAGAACTTGCCTGGGCGGGCCTGAGGGCGGGGCTTCCCGGGGGCGGGTGTGGGTAGACTTCGAGCGCCAACCCCCCACCCCCAGATTCAGAGCACATCCGGTTTCAGCAGCGCGGAGAGGCTCCGGAGAGGTGTGCTGAGAAGGTACGTGCGAAGGTAGGATCTGATAAACCCAGAATGAGGGATACGGAGAGAGCGGGGGTGGGTAGTAGCTTCAGTTTTCGGACAGAGTAGCTCCTTTGGGAACCCGACCTGCTCTACGTCGAGATCGAAGGAAAGCTGGGCGGGGAGCGGAGGAAATAGTGCTGCGCATGCGCAGCAGCGCCGGCGGGGGCGAGTCTGCGGGGTCTCCCGGGCAGTTGGGCCTGTCTCTGTGGCGAAGGCCTCTTAACGACCCTCGCTTGCGTCTCTTTCCCCTCAGCCGAGTTCAGAGCTTGAATTTGGGACAGGTCCCTTACTCCTGACTTTGAGGTAAACGAAAGGGAAAGCTGTGTCGTTGTGGTCACTCCGCCCCACCCAGCGATCGCTGCTTGGCTGCTCCTTCTCGGGTTCCTCTGCCCGGTCTAGTCTGGGTGAGCCTCGGGGTTGGGGACTTGAGGCAGGCCTGGTTAGGCAGACTGCCCTGTCACGGCGGGCCAGGTGATGTCACACTTCTCTATGACACGCGAGATTCCTTAGTTACTTAGAAGCCAACGGTAGAGGCAGAGGTGAGAAGCCCTGGGCTTGGCTCCGCTCCCCAGCCCCACGGAGCAGCCCCACTCTGATCTGATTGGTTACCTTTGGACAGGTGAGGTGGCCTTGATTGCTTGGTCCTGAACCCTGGGTGAGTCCCAAAGTCTGCCCCGGAAGGGCGGCGATGGGCGCTGTTTTCCTTGGACTGACCTAAAGCTTCTGATAAGTAGGCTTTGGCCTGCCTGCCTTCGTTTTTTTCTTTTTCTTTTTTCTTTTTTTTAACAACAATAAAAACAAGTTATCTGGTGCCAGGGCAGGTTGCTTTGCCTGTCCAATCAGGCTTCTGTTGGCCAAAGAACAAAACCACTTTGAACTTGAGACTCTCCAGTTACACAAACTACCTGTGAATGTGTAACACTTTAGACGCGAGCTTAGTGCTTGAAACGCGAACAAGAATTTTAAGGCTGAAGGTCAATGGCAGACTTTGTAGTTATTTATTAATATCTGTATGTAGTTTATCCTATGGCTGTATGGCTCAAGAATGCAGAATCACGTTTTCATGCCTTCTGTGAACACACTTAAGTCTGTAATCGCTAAACTTATTTTCTTTGGTGTTTCTTTATTGTCTAAATTGTTTTCGGCTTTATCTGAATGAGCGGACATTTCGATTCCCCTCCATTTTCTTCTAGTAGAGAGTGGCTGGAGTCCTAGAGAGACGCAGCCTGTAACTTGGATCCAGTTTTCCTCGTTCATTATTCATCATGGGGAAATGAGGTTCCATACCCGTGTCCTGTTCTCCTAACGACTAGGAAAAGGAGACATTAATTTGGATATTTAGCATTTCCAGTTTTTCCTCCTTGTTACAGATAAAGTTCATGGTCTTGGTAGAAATGCTAAAAAATACATTGTGGGGGAACCAACATATGTTCTGGGGAGTTGAGGAACTGCCTTATTGAAAACATGTTTTTCTGTTTGGGTGAAATGGCACTGCACCAGAAAGGTCAGGAGACCTGAAGCTGGTTCTGAATCCCTGCTTCAGCTTTCTGATGTTGTTCAGATCAGTACTAATGTCGGGTTAGCACCCTGCATGCAGTGAAGTCATCCATGGGGGTTTTGTTGTTGGTTTTGGTTTTGTTTTTTTGTTGTTGGTTTTGGTTTTTGTTTTTGTTTTGGAGACAGGGTTTCTCTGTGTAGCCGTGTAGCCCTGGCTGTCCTGAAACTCACTCTGTAGACCAGGCTGGCCTCGAACTCAGAAATCTGCCTGCCTCTGCCTCTGCCTCTGCCTCTGCCTCTGCCTCTGCCTCCCAAGAGCTGGGATTAAAGGCTTGCACCACCACTGCCCGACAATCCATGTGTTTCTTATTGAGAGTCAGTAGAACTGGTATTAATCATGTGTTATGTTATAGTTGAAAAGGGAAGTGAGATTAAGTAAAACTATTTTCTCACGGTTATGTGTAGAAAAGGCAGGATTTGAAATTCCAGATCTGTTTCTATTACCACTATTACACTGCCATTAAGAAAAAGAAAAACCTTTATTGTGTGACTCTTTCCTCTTGGACTTAATGTGAAGCTAACGTTGTTGTGTCTTGGTGTACTTGGTGTATACATTTAACATCTAAACTAGCAAGTCAAACACTTTACACACTTAGTTATACACTAGGCCGTGAATTAGCTGCCCCCTTCTGTTTTTTAATTCAGTTGTCTTGAACGATGTGCCTGCACATCCAGGAGGGATCGCATCGATCCTTGCTATCACTGGAGATAATGCACTGACTTGAAGAGTTTCATCTTATTTCATAAACTACCCAAGGGCATTAGTCTCTCTCGGGGAACCAACCACTCCATGATGTTCCCCTTCTGCGTATTGGTGCTGTGATTTGGCTGTAGGCTCTGGTACAGATGCCTTCTAGTTTATCCTCTTTTGTTCCCAGAGACTTTCTAACCAGATTTCATGGTAGTACACACTTCCTGAATACAGCATTCAAGACTAGAGAGAAAGGATTGCATCTGAGTAGGATGTACTGGGCTAGCTGAGGAAGGGTGACTTGGAGTTTGGGGGCCTGGCTCAGTGGTCAAGAGCTCTGCTGTTCTTCAGTGCTCTTCCCATATGGCAGCTCGTGACTGTCCCTAACTCCAGTTCCACGGGATCTGGCTCCCTGGCTCAATGCAGGGAAGACACCAATGCACATAAAAGTAAATAAGTCTTGAAGTTGCAAAATTACAGTTACGAACTAGCAACAAAAAGTCTCTTTTATTCCTGATTTATGCTTGTTCTTTTTTGTGGGACGAATAAACAGTGGGGGAGGGGTTGTTGGTTTCTGATGAAAGATTATGTATTTAAACATTGAAAGCTTTTTATGCTTCACTTCTGCCAAAGAGTTGCCGTTTTAGAGAAGGAAATTCAGTAGTTGGTTCAAAATAATAAATTTGAGCCAGGCAAAGTGACACACACCTCTTTGATCCCAGAACTCTGGAGGCAGAGGCAGTCCAATCTTCATGAGTCAAGGCTAGCCTGCTCTATGAGTTATAGAATGGCCAGGGCTATATAGAGAGACCTTGTCTCAAAAAAATTGCAAGTAGTAGGCATTTCTTCAGTAATGACGGTCTTGGTTCTGAGGCAGCCATCTCCAGAGATGAATACAGTGGTAGCTTAACCCCAGAATTTTTGATTCAGGTAAGGGCTCTAAGACTTCAGGTCTCCTTGGGATAGCAGCTTTCAATCTGGGGTTGAACGACCCTTTCATCAGTATTGCAAAGCAGATATCCTACATATCAGACACTTATATTATGATTCATAACAGTAGCAAAATTATAGTTACGAACTAACAACAAAAATAATTTTGTGACTGGCAGTCGGCAGAGCATGAGGAAGTGCATTAAAGGATCGCAGCATTAGGAAGGTTGAGAATCCCTGTCTTAGGATGTAGGCCCAGCCCTAGTTGAAACAGGATACCTTGGATTGCCTTGAAATTGACTGACTACTCCTAGGGTAACAGGAAAAGCATCAAGCTGATATTGCACTTGAACAGACTCCAGCATGGCGGCTTATCACTTAGTAGTTACTAGGCTGTCTCAGAGCGCCTAGAGCCCTCTGGGGCAAGAGGGACAGTGTGACTGTGATAGAGGAAAGGTATGCCATTTAAACAGAGGGACTTCCAACCAGAAGTGAGTGGGCTTTATCAAGTTCCTTCAGCTTGTTTTCTCACACTCCCTCCTCATCTGAGTAACTTCACGTTCTCCTGTGTGATAAGCCTTCATGATAAAAAAGCTTCAGTGTGAACAGGGCCTTTTGCAAGTACTCTGTCACAGAGCTTCTGTCCAGTGCTGCAGGTTTTGTGTGTGTGTGTACACACTTGGAGGGCATGACCATTATTAGATAATAATCTTTTGTTTTGAAAGAAGGGTACCTGGAACGGAAACAAGGGGTTTAATTTAACAAGACTGGATAGGCTTTATCCCCCAAGCAAAAGGAGGTCACAGAGATACTTGGCTCTTCTGTGGTGCAGCTATGCAGTAAACTTGGAAGTTTTTGTTGTGCATGGGTCTCTCTCTCTCTCTCTCTCTCTCTCTCTCTCTCTCTCTCTCTGTGTGTGTGTGTGTGTGTGTGTGTGTGTGTGTGTGTGTGTTAGCACTGGTGGTTGAATGTAGGGTGGGCCTTGATCAAATTGGGCAAGTGCTCTGTCACTGAGCCATGCTCTCAGACTGGGGGTGGTTTTGTTTTTAGTAAGTCTCAACTGTGAAACCCAGGACATTGTTGACTGTCCTGTCCTCTTCAGCCTTCCAGAATGCCAGGATTAATGTTTCTCCCACTCTTGCTTTTCGTTGTGTAGTCTGGGGTGGCTTTGGCAGGAGGCTGGCCCTGTTAACCACAGTTTTGGTGACACTTCAGCAAAGCTTTAGCAGTATGTATGACAGCATTTGATAGATTCTCTTTATTCTGTTCCTGCTGCCTTAAAGACAGTGGCACAAAGCTGAGCCATGGTGGCATGCGCCTTCAGTCCCAGCACTGGGAGGCATAGGCGGGGGATGTCTTGAGTTCCAGGACACCCAGGGCCACACAGAGAAGCTCTGTGTCTCTTTGTCTTGAAAAAACAAAACAAAAAAGATACAGACATAAAATGAAGGACATAGTCAGAGGGTTTGGTTGTAATGAAAACACTTGAATGTTTCTTTTTTTCTTTTATACATAGAGTATAAGCAGATTTCCCATGACCGCAAGAGGCACTGCCATTTAATTTTGTGTAAATAATCTCATGCTATTTTAAAACTTTAGTATTTCTAAAACTAGGATTCTGTTTCTAGGTTTTTGTATGAATTGGAGTTTATGATGAGATGGATCAGTGATTTTCTTTTTTAAGACTAAGCTTCACTATTTAGCCCAGGTTACCCCCAAAATTAGATTTATTCTGGACTTTGTCTCCAGAGTGCTGATATTACAGAGCTGTGCCACCATACCTGAGTTTTTTTTTTTTTTTTTTTTAATCTTAGTTGTATATCAGAAATATTATAGTGAATTTTGGGCAGTTTGGACCACATACACTGGGATAGTAATTATTTTTGTAGTATCTGGGATTGAACCTAGGGCTTCACTTGTGCTAGGCAACTGAGCTATATTCCAGTCAGTATTTTTTTTAAGTGTGTGGGTCAGGGCCAGCATGGCAGCATGCACCTCGAAGGCAAAAGCAGTGGAAGTTCTTTTGTAAGTACCAGGCGAGCCAGGGCTACATAGTGAGACTCTGTCTCAAGAACAGAAACAGAACCTTGAGGGAGGGAGCATTTTCTCTCTTGTTATACTTTTACTCCTGACAATTTGGAACATTTCCTTCCTTCTGAGACCTGCTTTCCCCCATTTTACCATTTCCAACATGAAATATGATATGTACGTTGGTGTATACATTACTACTTTTAAAAGTGTAGAAGTTTTATTACTGTGTGTCTGTACGTGCTGTGTGTGGCCATGGCTGTGTGCATGACCCAGCATTCATGTGGAGGCTGGAGGAGGCCTTGTGAGAGTCAGCACTCTTCATTCACTATGGGCCCTGGGGGTGGAGCCTAATTCTCAGGCTGCAAAGCTTTCACCTGTGAACCTTCTCTCAGGCCTTCATGTCTCTCCTACCCCTCTGTAGCAGTATTAAACTTGCCGTAAACATATTTCACTTCAATTTTGACATAGGTTAGGCGTGGTGGTATGTGCCTTTAATCCCAGCACGGTAGGCAGAGGCAGGCAGGCGGATCTGAGTTTGAGGTTAGCCTGGTCCACAAAGCAAATTCCAGGACAGCTAGGGACACACAGAGAAACCCTGTTGTTTTAAAAATTGAAATAGGTAGTAAAACCAAACAGAGGAAGTTTTACCCTGGTGCGACACATGCAATCCCAGCACTTGAAATACTTGGGATGAAAGGGTTGGATGTGTTGTGAGACTGCATTTCACAGCGATACCTGAGGAGGAAGGATGGCGTGCGTGACTTACGTCAAGTAAAACCAAGTACTTGGTATCCTCATCCTTATCCACAGGCTTCTTCGTCTCTTTAAAAAAAAAAAAACTGTGGGAGTGTTTTGTATGCAAATATGTCTGTGCAGTGCATGTGTGCCTGGTACCCTCAGGGTTCAGCAGAGGGCATAGCATCCCCTGGAACTGGGCTTACAGCTGTAGGCCAACATGTGGGTGTTCGCCTGCTCCTGGGAAAGAGCAGCCAGTGCTCTTAACTGCTGAGCCCTCTCCAGCCCCCTCCTTTTTTTTTTTTTTTTTTTTTAAATCAACTGAAAGCCCCAGAAAGAGGCAGGCGGTACCTTCTGGAACATGTCAAAGAGCAAACTGGGAAAGAAGAGTTCTTTGTGCTCTTTGTCAGTTTCCCCTCAGAGGGGTCTGATTACATGAGTATTGCCCCTTTCTGACTAACAATCCCCTGGGTATCTTAGGTCCCCTCCCCTGTTGGTGCTTGAAATTGGAAGCAAGATGTATGTTAGCACTTGGACTGTGAGAGCTGAGAAACTTGACTGTAGGTTGCAGGTTCTCCCTGGGGATGTCATTAGGAGGGTTAATGGAAGCCTTATAGACACTTTCCAGTCGCTGGATTGTACCGTCCTGTAAGTGTGCTCTCTGGGGAGTGAACTCATCGTGGTTGTGGAAGACTACTTGGCCTTGCAACAGCCTGCAATAGTTGCACCATCTGGATCAAGAGGGCGCAGAGGCTAGGCTGGTAACTCGAGAGTAGAGCAGCAGCTGGAGTGGGTTTTGCAGCTTCTCCAGATCTGTTCTTAGAAACTGAATACTAAGAGTCAAGGTAAGCAGGGTTGTATGGGAAAGCCAGCCAGTAACCTTTGTATTGTTTCCTTTGAGGGGAGAGATCTTGCCTTGGGGTGGTGACTTACAGAACTGTAAGAGTGCATCTTTCTACTGCTCCATGGTTCCTCAGAGGTTGTTGGTAACTTTGATTGCAGGTTAATGGTTCTTCCCCTTCCCCCTGCCCGCTTTTTGGCAGATTAGGAATAGAATGGGCATTGTGTGTTTAGTAAAAACTGAAGGCAGATCTATTTAGGAGAGAAAACTCTTGACTAGATCTGATTGTGTGGACTGTTTTGGATTGTATGAGAGAAGGAGCAGCAGTTAATCTGGCTTTATGGTATTGGCATGCTGTAACCTGGATGTGGTTTGGTTGGGTTTTGGCTTTTGCTTTTCAATTTCTGGGGTGGTGGGGGAGGCGGTTACACTGCCTACATGTTTGGCTTCCCAAGATTCATGGTGGGAAGGGGTGGTAGATGCCCTGCGTTGATTCTGAAATGCCACCATCTAACACAGGGACTGTTGGGAAAACTGGAATAAAGTCTCTGCTCTACATAGCAAGATCCAGTCTAGTGAGAGCCTCCAGTGAGATCTTGTCTTAGGGATGGATAGCACTGCATCATCATGTTCTGGTTTTGGTGAGCTTTCAGGACATATACACTTAAATATTAGAGCATTGTGTATACTGCTTAGGAAAAGAATTTTAAGTCTTTGTGTTAAATATTGCTCTGTATGGAGGAGGGGAAGAGTAGACATTAACGTTTAGGAACTAACTCTAAGGGGAGAAGGAGTGGCTCAGTGGTTAGTGTTCCCTATGAAAATGTTAAGGACCTGAATTAAGTCCTCAGAACCATGGAAAAGCCAGACATGGTTGGGGAGATAATAGGGCAGAGACAATAAAATCTCACAGGAGGCTAGCCTGGCATGTATAGTAGTAAGAACAAAATGAATGTCTCAAAGTGGAGGTGAGGACCTAGTTCGCCCTCCTCTGACCTCAGCATGTATGCTGTGGTAAGCAGGTGTCCACAGTCACACACACAATTGAGAGAGCACACACAAATACACACAGAGATTTGAAAAGAATATAAGAGAGCATGTATATGATTAGAATCTTTCCATGAGATTCCAAGGAAGCCAGGCAGTGGTGGTGCAGCCTTTAATCCCAGCACTTGGGAGGCAGAGGCAGAGGTAGGCAAAGCTGAGTTCAAGGCCAGACTCATCTACATAACAAGATCTAGTCTAGTCAGAGCCTCTAGTAAGAGCTTGTCTTAGACAAACAAAGGTTTGGAGGGAGCAGGAGAGGTGACTTAGTTAAGAGCTTGCAGGTCTTAGAGAAGCTCTGTCTGGTTACCAACACCCATAATAGATGACTCCTAATCTATATGACTCTAGTTCCGTAATCACATACTCTCTTCTGGCCTCCTTGGGCACTATGTGCGTATGGTCATATGCTTATATATATATTCATGTGTGTGTATATGTACATACATACATATATACATACATACATACATACATACATGCATGCATATACACATGCAGACACACACATACCCATAAAATAAAACAATAACATTAGGCCAGCTAGGGCTATATAGTGAGACCATGTCTGAAATAAATAAGTAAATGCCCTTTTGCCATTTTTTTAATCTTTGAGGTTCCTTTTCTGAGAATGTTGTTTAGTTTCATGAAGCAATGGCATAATTGATCCAAGGCCATGGAAACGCTTGGCTCTATGAGCCTTGAGTTCAGTCCTCAACACCTTTTCTGCCTGGGGAAGTGAGCACTCACACCTAGAAGTGACCTCTGATCACCACATGCCATTCCCACTCGTGTGGACCCCATATTCAAAGAATAAAAACCAGAAACAACAAAAAGAATGCCCTGATGGTAGTAGGTTCCTTTAACTAGATTGCTCATTGAAATTTTTTCTTATAAATTGTCTTTCTCAGGATGAATTTGTTCTTTAGAAATTGTAATTACTTTGTAAAATAAGAGAATCAAATGATAGTAAAATACTTTCAAGGAGATGTTTCATGAATTCATGAAGAACAATAGGGACTTTTAATTTTTCCAAACGTGTATGCTTTTTTGTTGTTGTTGTTGTTTTCTTTTAAATAAGAAAGGTGCCTGTGCTCTTGCATGTCCTCGTGTCTATAAATAAGCTTTTCTTTCTCCTCAGTGGAGGCTGTGCTGAACAGACTTTGGAGCCATGAATATATTTGATCGGAAGATCAACTTTGACGCCCTCTTAAAATTTTCCCACATGTAAGTGATTTAATCTTGCTGTGGCCCTTGTATTTGTGGTCAGACCTAGTTTCTTTTATATGTGGCAGTAACAAATTGGCCAGATTCCAGAGAGGCCTAGCAGAAGTCACCAGGTTCTAGGATGCTGTGTAGTCTCTGGCAAGTCCGTGGCTCTGGTTTGGTTACTCAGTGCTCATGTATTTTGGGTTTGGGCTCTTCTCAAGGATTTAAAAATTCTGTTAACTCATTTTCTGAACATTCTTTTTTTTTTTTTTTTTTTTTTTTTTTTTTTTTTTATAATTTGTTCTTCCCAAAGTATCTCACACTGTTCATAATACAACTTTCACTTCCTTTTCTGGCAAAGGAGAGATAGAAATAATTGTAGCTTAGATGAGTACATACATCAAGACATGATGTATTGTAAACACTCTTTCCTAGAACTCCCTCGACACAGCAGCACCTAAAGAAGGTCTACGCCAGTTTTGCACTATGTATGTTTGTGGCGGCGGCAGGGGCCTATGTCCATGTGGTCACACACTTCATCCAGGTAAGTGTCATTCATTCATTCATTCATTCATTCATTTTTTCCTCCGGGTGCAACAGCACAGACTCTAATGGAGTAACCTATTCCTATGCCCCTCCTTAATATCTTTATCAGTAGTTTGGTTTCAGAATCAGCCAGCCAGTATTCACATTATTAAACCCTTTGAGTTTATTGGTAACTGTTTCCCTCTAGACATTCAACTGAACACAGCACGGGGCCTTGAAGGTATATGGTTGGTGGTGCTGACATACGAGACCTGTCCTCAGCTTGAACTAGGTGCTGGCACGCCATGGCATGGTGCCATCCCACCTTTTCTTTTGTTGCCTCGGTGACTATGGGACACTTAGAACCAGTTGTAAGTTAGTTGTCAGAAGAGGCAAGATTGGGACTTGTATAGGTTTGACCCATTTGATTATTTTCCTGCCTGGTGAAACCTTCAATGACTCGCTGTCTTACAGAGAAGGGTTTGGGTTTGACTGGCAGAGGTAGAAGGCACATTTTTTATTTTTAAAGAATAATCCAGAAGTTTGAAGCTTCCTAGCAGCCAGGCTGCAGAGTACCTGCTTTTGGCAGAGGTGCAGAGGCGCATCATGTTGACATCTGTCATTGTCATAGACTGTCCTTTTGTTCCGGCATCTCCTGCCAAGGATTACATGAAAAATTGCTCTATGTACTCAGAAGGGCAAGGCTTTGATCCTGGAGTTCAAAGCAAGTTCTAGGTCGGTTTGTTTTCTGGTTGTGTGTTGTTTGAAGTAATGTAAAATTCATTCCGTTCTCAAGCAAACTGACTTTATATTTGAGAATTCAAGTGCTCTCGGATCAGTGCTCAGCCCTCTTTGCAAACGTAAAGTAGCGTGCCACTGGCCGTGAAAACGTGCGCATGTGCTCACATGGCCCTGTGTGGGCCACAGTGTGAGTTTCTTCCTTTAACTGCTGAGCCCTGGGGATCACACAGCTCAGGCCACCAGGTGATTCTTGTGTTTCCCCTTTCCCTTTAAGTGGACAAAAGGCTCCCTTCTGCTCTGCTCGTGACAGACAGCGTCCGTCCAGCACTCCTCGGTTCTCTTGTAGTTCTGTAATTGGTGGGCCACAGAGAGCCTTGGGCGTCAGTCGACCATGGTCCTAGCCCTCACCTCCAAGGCCTCTGGTCTCCCTTCCCCTCGCTCTGAGATCGTACTACCTTTCCCTCTGCCTCTAGGTGAAGAAGCAGATGTTAGAAATGTCAGGTGAGCATTGAACCGTATAAATTGAGTCTTTCACCGACTTGTTTTTGGCTGGCTCTGACAGGCTGGCCTGCTCTCTGCCCTGGGCTCCTTGGCCTTGATGGTTTGGCTGATGTCGACACCTCACAGCCGTGAGACCGAGCAAAAAAGGTTGGGACTTCTCGCTGGCTTCGCCTTCCTTACAGGTATGTGAACAGCTTGTCTCGTGGCCAGGAGAAGGGGTTAGTATTAACTCTGACTCACCCAACTGGCATATGATTTTAGTCTTTGTACAAATCTTTCAGAACAGCTCTCTGTGCAGTTTCCCTAAATCCCATTCCACTGCTGTGACTCCTCCCTTGAGCCTCCTGCTCTGGGTTGCTGACCAGTCAGTAGACTTGTATTGGAGCTTGGCTGGTTGGTTGGTCGTTTTGCTTTGTTCTGTTTCCTTGTTTGATGCGGGTTGGTCTTGCATATACAGTTAAGCACCTTTTAGCTAGCACTTTGTAGCTAGCAAACTATGACTTATTTTTATATATTAAAAAAAGAGATGTGGCCCAAACGAATGAGGTCCATGACTTAAATGGCAGACACAAACTAAGAAAGAATCTAGGCAAAAGTTTATCTCTTGCTGGGTGTGGTGGCACACCCAGGCAGATCTGTGAGTTAGAGGCCAGCCTGGTCTACAGAGCAAGTTTCAGAACAGCCAGAACTACACAGAGAAACCCTGATTTAGGGGAAAAAAAAAAGTTCATCTATTTTAGAATTCTCATTGAAGGAAAAAGTGTTGAGCTGTAAAGTACTTTAAAAGGCAGTGTGCTGACTCATGCCAGGATCTCAGTGATAGTCTAATCTGTACAGTGGTAAGGGAATTTTAGAAGGGAAGAAACTTAGGAATTAAGACTTGAGGCTCAGGGAACTCTAGTCTTTAAGGTATTAGGGGTAGATTATCAGAAGAGGAATTAGCCAGCGTAGAAGTGTTGGACTGGGACAAGTTGCTCTCCTGTTGCCACGTGATACCCCACACAGCTGGCCTGGTTGCCCTTTACTTCCAAGAGGTTGATTCTGCACGACTGTGAGGTTTCTGGCTGCCAGGCCCTGCCTGCTTTTGTCCTGTTCTCTTTCTGGTCTGGCCCACATTACAGTCTCAGAGATATTTGACATTTCTGTCTTTTTGTTGTTTCTAATTTCCAGTCTTCCTAAAGACATCCATGGTTTTAGGGTCAGAGGACTGATATATCAGTTAATTTAGTTATATATTCTCTTGAAAGGAGGAAAGGGTAGAGTAAAAAGCTGTGCTGGCTTGTGTGCTTGTTTCTGTAATGAGAATGAATGCCCGTGACCCGCCTTTGGATGAGGGCCCTCCTGAGAACTGATGGGTTTGTGTTCCGGGGTTTGCCTCTAGGAGTCGGCCTGGGACCTGCTCTGGAGCTGTGCATCGCTGTCAACCCCAGGTAACTGCTGTCCCTATCTGTGCACCTTTGTGATCTGCCACATGACTGTGTGTGGCTCCCGCCTCACAGCCTTGTCTTTCACAGCATCCTCCCCACGGCCTTCATGGGCACGGCCATGATCTTCACCTGCTTTAGCCTGAGTGCCCTGTACGCCAGGCGCCGGAGCTACCTGTTTCTGGGAGGTATGGACTGGAAGCAGGCTCTGGGCTCACTCTGGCCATTCGGTCACTAGGCCGTGTTCTGCCTCAGGTCTCAGGACTCGGGGGAAATGAAAAGCCTTCATTTGGGGAGAGGTTAGAAATGGCCTCGATGTGATTGTTTGTGCCCCGCCTTGGGTTTTCTCACAACAGCTTTTGCCCTGTCTTACAGGTATCTTGATGTCAGCCATGAGTCTCATGTTCTTGTCCTCCCTGGGGAACCTTTTCTTTGGATCCATTTGGCTATTCCAGGTGAGATTGTATAGAGAACTTTCCCAAAGCTATTTGCCTCATGCGTTTTTCTTACCTAACTCTAAATCAAAAGAGGTGAACCTTCTAGAACATCACTTTCTTTGGGCAGTGCCCTTCAAACCTTCAGAGCCTTTATAGGACACAGCTTCTGTGAGAAGACACATGGTTAGCAGCTCAGGAGAACAGGGTTTACTCAGTTCAGATTAGTGACCCCAAGGTGTGAAAGCAGCATTGTGTTTTGGGAAGTAACATGGACTTCTGGGTTCGTGTGTGATGTATTTGCAAGCTGGTTGTTTTCCCGCTCCACCAAGTACCACATGTGACTTCATCTCTTGCTTTTGTTAGGCAAACCTATACATGGGGCTGCTGGTCATGTGCGGCTTTGTCCTCTTTGACACTCAGCTCATCATTGAAAAGGCTGAAAATGGAGATAAGGATTACATCTGGTAAGTGTGAGACCTGTTCTGCCTGGTGAGCACAGGTTGAGGCACACTGTTCCATCCCTTAACCGTACATACGTTCGAGCTCACTGTGTAGCTAAGGATGACCTTGAACTTCTGATCCTCTACTTCCTGAGTGCTGGGATTAAAGGCATGCACCAGCAGTGTATGCAGTGCTGGGGACTAGAGACAGGGCCTGGTCAGTGCTCGCCAGGCATTCTCCAATGCACACTCGGGGCTTGACCTCACGCAGGCCAGGCCGACTGCTGCTAAGCTTCACCCCTATCAGGGCACTGTGTTAACAGCCTCCACCTCAGGCAGCCAGGAGTTTCTGCTCCCCCACGGTACTGAGAGAACCTACTCATTTGTCAGGTAGAGCTCCTTCGTTCAGTCTCATCACTAGGTGTTGGTAATGGGTAGTTCCAGGCTCAGACTTGGTCTCTGTTCAGAGCGTGGTCTCCTGATGGCCTTGTGGATTTATTGAATTGAAATGGATCTTGACTGTTTGGTGGGGTGGTCTGTTGAACCCCAGGTTGGACGGCTCCCTGGGGTTTCCTGCTGGAGGACAGCGGGGAGTGTGGAGAGTGAGCCGTTCCTCTCTTTCAGGCACTGCATTGACCTCTTCCTGGATTTCATTACCCTCTTCAGGAAGCTCATGCTGATCCTGGCCTTCAATGAGAAGGTGAGTCAGCCTGCAGCCTGCGCAGGAGAGAGGGGCTCCTGCACAGCCTCTGTGTGGATGGGAGATCCTGAAAAGTGGATTGTACACTGTGTAAGACAAAAGTGTGAGAGGCTCCCCTCACACAGGAGCTACACCGAAGGTCTGCTGACAGTAAGAAGACCTTAAGTCTTCCTGGTCCCTCTGTGAGGTGCAGATGGCAAACAGATGCTTTGGTGTCTGTGAAGGCACTGCTGTACTTATGAAGAACTGAAGGTTACAAAGACAGTTAGGACTCAGAAGAGGGTGTTCTAGAAGGCGCGCAGTTAGGACT
>JANHMN010000012.1:4092937-4131489 GCA_030674055.1 Rhabdomys pumilio | reverse complement strand
TCTTCTTGTCCTACAAACGAAGAAAATCAGCTCGTCAGTCTTCCCCCGCTGCCCACGTTCCTCCACACCCTGGCCAACGCTCGGTTTGTGCGTCAGAGGGGGAAGACTGACGAGCTGATTTTCTTCGTTTGTAGGACAAGAAGAAAGAAAAGAAGTGAACTGGCCGTCAGCCTTTCCCAGCTCGCCTTCTCTCCCTCCGCCCCCATTTCTTTGCACACATCACAGGTGTCGTGTTCTATGATAATGAAAAGCATCAGGAAAGCTTTTGTACTTTGTGGTTTTCTCTATTTTGAATTTTTTGATCAAAAAACTGATTAGTGAATATAGTTTGGAGTTTGGCTTCGTGTCCTGGGGTTCTTCCCCCTCCCTTTTATGTCCTCCCGTCACGGCCACTCGCTCTGCCAGGGCAGCCAGTGCCCCAGAAGAAATGAGAGCAGAAGTTTGCATCCTGCTGTGCCTCCGCAGATGGACCCCGTGCTGCTGCTGGACCCGCTCTGGCCTGTGGTTCGGTTCTCACAGTTGCAGTGAGACTGGGCAGTGTGTTTGCTTTGGGAAGGAGCTTCCAGGCCTGTCAGAGTGGACCCTGGTGGGTGTTTCCTTCCTCTGCTGCCTCATTAGTCTGGCCAGTGCCCTTGTGCCTTGCCACGATGAAGGGATGTAGGTGTGTGAGTGCTCGTCACTCCCGAGCGGCCCTCGGGGAACCTGCCTGCTTTCCATCCATGGGTGGGAAGACTTGAGTGCAGGGAGGAACATGAAGGTCTGAGGATGTGTGGCAAGGGACTGAGAACAGTCCCAAGGTTCCAGCCCAGTGTAGTTTTCTTTGTTGGTTCTTAGAATTATCAGCCTTTGCTATTGTCTTCACTAGGTGGCTGTGGATACAAGTCTTGGGGAAAGGATAGGGAAGGAGACTGGTTGAGCCTCAGGGCTAATGTACTGAGTCCTGCCAGACACGCTTAGGTAAGGGCTGCCGCTTGCTCCGGGTGACTGCGTGGGGTCGGTGAGGTGGGGCTGATGACTCTCAGAAGCTCTCCAGTGCATTTCTGTCTGTCTGTCTGCCTGGACATGATTCGGGAGTGTCGGGCCAGAGCTGAGGCAGGGTAACAGTTGCTAACAGATGCACTTTAGTTATTTGGGTTTGTTCACCCGTTTCCAGGAATTTTTGGTCTTTTGGGCAGAAGCCTGTTGACCAGACTGTGGGCCATCATAGTCTGCACAGAAAGGTGGCACCCGGAGTGGTTGTGGCCCTGGCTACCGAGCCACTGGCAGTAGGATGGTGGTCTGGGCTTTCTTGGCTCACAGCCAGTGCAGTTGACTCAGTGGCCACTGGTTCACTGTCCAGTGAGACCACTCTGGACTGGCGCACCCAGAGTGGCGTATGCACTGAGGTGCCACCCTGCTTGCCTGATGGCTCCCCCTGGCTTGAGCTTACCTAAGGGACAGCAGCAGCTCCCCAGAACACTGGCGCTGTGAGGCCTCAGGACCTGACTGAGTTCCACCTCTTGAAGCCAGACTCCGCCTCTTGTGCTTTTTTGCTTGGGAAAAAGGAGTTTTTCTTTAGAAACAGTGCCAAGAATGATAAAGAGATAAAACTACTTTTAAATAAAATGTCTAACAGGTTTTTAACACAGGCATCTTTGCCATCTCCACTCTGTTCCCTGTTCTTTGTTTCCAGCTCAGGCTGCGTTCTCTAACTCATACTGTGAAGACAACGGTGTTTTTGATTAAAAAAATATATCTACATAGTCTTAATTTGTAAAAAATAAAGAAAATTCCTTAACCTTTCCTGGTGTCTTAGTGTGTTAAATCAGGGGCAGACTAGATTGGGGTTGTCACACTTGTTATTGCTTGTGGGAGCTGGGAGCTGACTGGACCCAGAGTGTTCTCTACAGAGACAGAAGCCAGGGGCACACTTAGGCCTCTGCTCTGGAATCCCAGCATGCCACTAATGTTGACATTCTCTCTGTCCAGCCCAAGCCTCCTCCAGAGGCCTCTCGGCCTGGCCTGTGCTGGGGTTGTCTGTGGTAGTGACGGCCACAGGTAGTCTGTGCATCAGCTTTGGGACTGCGTTCACTTCCGGTGGCCAGGCTCCTCCCTAGGAGCACCAGTGAGTATAAATGTACTTGTGACTTCAGGCTGCTCTGCATCCTGTTCTGCTGACATGTAACCATGGTTATATGTAGTGTGGACTGTAGGATCCTGTTTATAGTGACCTAGTCGGACCCGTAACTCACCATCTGTATTAGTTACTTGTGTGCTGAGATAGAGCACCATGACCGGGCACCATGGAGGAGGGAGGGTACTTAACAGTTACTAGGGATGGTGAGAGTCTGACTCTCGAAGGGCACCTCCATGACAGACCTCTCCCCAGCGTGGTCACGCCTCCCAAGTGGATCCACCAGCGAAGGGCCAAGTGTTCCAGTGTTCAAACCACCTGACGCTATCCCACCTAAAGACAACTATATTTCCCAACTGAGGAAAGGCATACTGTGTGGGAAGGAGGCACAGAGAGTCCTTTTCAGAATCTGAGTCCCTGGAGCAGTTCTAACTGCTTGGTGTGGATGCTGGGAATTGACCTTGGGGTCTCTACTGCAGAACCATCTCTCCTGCACACAGGATTTGATGGCTTACAAATGTCAGGCACTCCACAGTGACTAGTAACTGCCCCTGTGAGGCGATTTGATTTTGTTTTGAAACACCATTCCCGTCATTTTAACCATTGTAAGTTTGTGGGGGTGGGGACTACAGCACAAGTTGGAGGTTAGAGGATGTCCAGAGCCATTCGTTCCACATTTCTGTGGGTTGGTTCCAGAGATCTAACTTAGGTCTCCTTGGACCAGTGAGCAGCTCACCTGCCTGCTTTACTGTAGTCTTCATAACCAGGGAAGGCAGGTGCATTCACTCTATGTGGCCAGTTACTTCCAGTGGCACACCACGTGACACAGATGCCAGGGTCCCTGGTCTTAGTGTGTGCAGGCAGTTCTGAGGAGAGTCCCAGAGCACTGTCAGCCTTTCTGCCCTGCCATTTATGTTGCCCTTTGAGAGAGAGGGAAAAGTACATCAATTTCAGCATAGTCTCTTCACCCCAAGTCTTTGTAACCAGTATGAGCTGCAAGAGCAAACATGCCCTCATCCTCCCTCAGCGACATTCATCTGAGGACTATAAATGGGAGGAACGTCAAGCCAGAACGAGAGGGAGGGAGCTATGCTGCAGCGTCGGATGCTTCTGCCTGGAAAAAGATTCTAATACAGTGTTTGGACTAGGGGTGTCTATTCTTCAGTGTGGAGATCTATTAAGATGATTCCCAGTAGCACAGGAGAGCTGCATATGAACATTGCATGTAGAGGAGGCTCAGTGCGTTAGCGCTTGCAGTGCAAGCTGGCTGCAGTTCAGGCCCTCAGACTTCTTGTAAAAGTAGAATTGGCGAGGGCAGCTCCTGGGAGGCAGACATGGAATCCCCGGGGACACACACACACACACACACACACACACTGGGGTTGAGATAGGGGTGGGAGACAGTCTTGCTGGGTCTGGGGTGCTCTTTGGAGATAAGTTAAGGCTGAATCAATCCTGGAGGTTGAGTCAACGTAAGACAGAGTGAAGAGAGAAGGAAGGCAGTGGAGCGGAGGCTGCAGCTGAGATAATGGTGTGAAGCAAGGCGCATGCGCACACGCAGCGTGGACAGCACAGGTTTTGTGGGCTTTAGAACAGCTGGAAATGGGAATTAGGGTTATAATTAGTAAGTAGGCCACCGCTTACCAAGGACTCCAGTGGGAGGCGCTAAAGAGTAGTTTCCCCGCAGGCAACTGAGGGATCCAAAAGCCAGAGAGAGGCTATGCTTGCTTTTTCACCCTGAGGACTGGAGATTGGCAGGCTAAAGGCCATGTTTCCCCGAACTCCCTGTATCCGGCTGGAGTGAATCAGACCTGTCAGCGTTGGTGCTGAGAAGTCTGTGGAAATGAGCCTGGGAAGCTCCATCCAAAGCAAGCTCAGCAGAGACCCCTGACCCCAATAAAGTTAGGGGTCAGCTTAGGCTACATAGTGAACTCTGTCAAAGACAACTGGTACCAGTCAGGAGGACTACACGGCAAACGTAGGGATGAGGCTAGCTCAACACGGAGCAATGTAAGGATCAGTAAGAATTACAATGGAAAAACAACTAAAAAGAAAATTATTTTTTTGTTTCTATTTATTCATTTTGGGGTTTTGAGACAGGAAGACCTTATTCCTGCTCTATCCTCACAATGGAATTACAATATTCTGCCTGTCTTATTTTACTTTATTTTACATTTTAGTTTATGTATATGCATATTTTGCCTACGTGTATGTAAGTGTGTGCACCATATACATATCTACTGTCAATGGGTGTCCCTAGAGGACACTGGAAACACTGAAACTGGATTTACTTGCTCTAACTTGCTAAATTGCCTAGGGTGGCCTTGATCTTCTGACCCTCCTGCACCCCCCCCCCCCACACACACACACACATCCAGTTTTATTCGTTGCTGCACTTTGAACCTGGAACTCTGCCAACAGGACGACATCCTCAGCCACAGCATGCTGTGCCCGGATCACTTTTACTTGTTATTTCTGTGTGTGTGCCTGTTTGGTATGTCTGTCAATTTAAAAATAACGGTAGGGTTTGGAGTGGCTCAGATGACCAACACTGGCCATGGTACAAGTGTTGGGGTAAAGGGACCAGCTATAAGGTGTCTGTGTGTGCATTCCCGCGGTTGCTGTATCAACAGGCTTGGGAGAAGGTGCTTCACATGCTGAGCCGTTTCACAGTCCCATTTCACTATACTCAAAATACCGACCACTGACGCCTTTAATCCCAGCACTTGGGAGGCAGAGGCAGGTGGATTTCTGAGTTCAAGGCCAGCCTGGTCTACAGAGTGAGTTCCGGGACAGCCAGGGCTATACAGAGTAAACCCTGTCTCAGGAAAAGAAAAAAAAAAAAAAAAAAAAAAAAAAAACAGAACACAAACAAAAAAAGAAAAGAAAAAAAACCGACCACCTTTAGAGCTGCCTAGCAACCAGCCACTCTAAATACCTGGAAAGGGAAACAGCATTTCAGCCTTCCTTTTCTGTTCTTACTTTATTCTGGGGACGTGGGCAAGTATTTTTCTCCACGGAGATGTTCCTCTGAGGAATGAAGGAATCACTGTATTAATGTATCCTTAATTTGAAAACCTGTCTTCAGACAGGTGATGGTAGCAGTCGCTAGTGTCATCCTCAGAGACAATGTAACATTATGCACCTCCAGGTAGAAGCAGATAACTGTTGGAGCCCGCTGAGGAATCAACATGTGCAAAGCCCACCCTCCTGAAAGTAAGAAGTTGATGGACAAGAAGTTAAAGGTGGCAGACATGTACAAGGAACGCTATGGAGCCTTGCTCCCCTTACGATTCCTGAGATTGGTGAGTGGGTGGAGACTGTAACTCGTGGGCAACAGAATAGCTGGTCACACAGGAAACAGCATCATCACCTTAGAAGCCTTGGAAAGAGTCCAAATAGTGGCTGCTCAGAAGAGGTGACCACCTCCCTCCCCAAAGGGCCTGTCTGATTGTGTGTTGGGTCATGGACATTTTCATATGAAACCTTTTGCTAAATAAACTTTTGTGATACTCAGGGGAAAAAAAGTTTATTGTTTTGATAATAACAAATCAGAATCACGGGAAGTTTTAAAATCTAAGTACCATTCACAGAAAGACAGTTCAGGAATTTTTAGTACCTAATATTCTGCCTCATCCAGAAGATGTAACAGGTAAAAACCAGCAACAGGAATGCTGGGGAGAGACAGTCAGCAGTTGCTAGCACAAATATACATATACACAAAATTAGAAACAAGAAAATATGCTGTGCAGTGGTGGCCTTTAATCTCAGAACTCAGGAGTCAGAGGCAGGAGGATCTCTGTGAGTTCAAGGCCAGCATGAGAAAGTTCTACAACAGCCAGAGCTACACAGAAAAACCCTGTCTCTAAATAAATAAATTAATTAATTAATTAAAGGCGCTAAGTGGAACACTAAGAAAACTGGGGGCGTTGAACATATGTTTGATGACAGAGCCTAGGATGCCTAGGGTGAGGCTCGGGGTTTGATCCCAGTATATTATGTGATATGACTTACTTCTATAATGTATATACATATTGTGATATAATTTATCTGTCAATTAAAATTATTTTTAGGGTTTGGGATAGAGTTCACCCTTGCCTAGGCTGTGTGATACCCTGAATTCAATTTTGAACTGAAAAAAAAATTTTTTTTAAGACAAAATTTTAGCCAGATCTGGTTGCCCCTGCCTGTAATCAAAGCATTGAGGAAGCTAATTCAGAGGAACTGCCAGAGGCTTGGGGCCATCCTGAGCTATACAGTAAGATCTAGGCTAGCCTGAATTGTAAATCCAGCTCTTGTGAGGTAGAGGGAGGCCTAGATTAGGAGCAAGACCAGTCTAGGTGTTGTGGTAAATTAGCTCATCAAATATTGTAAATTAAAACAGGCATAAAATATGGCTAATATATATGTATATCATAACATATGCATATATTACATGTATGCATATATGTAATATATGTATATAATATGTGTGTGTATACATATATGCAGGTATTGATAACATCGAGTGCCGCTGAAAGTGTGGAGCACCACGCCCCCCACTGGTGACAGGAGGAAGGTGCAGCCTCTGCAGCACTTTTTAGTAGCTTCTTATAAACTCAAATATAAATTCGACCTTGAACTTAGGACCTTATACTATGGGGCTGATCGGTGTATTGCCTGGCGTGCTAAGAGGCCATGTAGAGAAGTGGCTAAGAGTTTGTATTGCTCTTGCAGAGGATCTGAGTTCTGTTGCCAGCACCCACGACACAGCTCAAGACTGACTATAACATATAACATACCCAGCTCCGGAGGATTTCTGGGTTGTTTGTTTGTTTGATTATGTTTTTATTTTGGGGGGGGGTTGTTTGTTTTGGTTTTTGGCACTTAGATTAACCATTCAATGCAGCAATTGCAATGCTGGGTATCCAAGAGAAGAAACTATGTGGTTGCTGGGAATTGAACTCAGGACCTCTGGAAGAGCAGTCAGTACTCTTAACCACTGAGCCATCTCTCCAGCCCCTCCAGCTCCTTATTTTCATTTTGAGACAAAGTCTTATATAGCCCAGGCTAGCCTCAAACCCACTATGTAGCTAAGAATGACTTTGAACTTCTAATCTTCCTGCCTCCACCTGGCCAGTTCTGGAATTGCAGGCACTTGCCACCTCATCTCGTTTTACGCAGGGTTGGAGACTGAACCCAGGTCAGGCTTTGTGCATTTTAGGCAGGTGTCCTACCTAGTGAACACAGCTCTAGTTCTAGTTCTAATTAGTCTAAAACTGGGAACAATTCAGTTATTCTTCCGTTGTTGACTGAATAAGCAAGCTGTACATCCTCGGTATGGAAATTAACCATGTCATATGCAACAACTCAGATGCATCCGAAGGCATTTCTGTTGTATGGTTTCCAGAAAGTGAGGGCACTTGGGAGGGAAAAGCAGAGGGACAGGATCTCACCACTCTGAGGGCCCCTCACACTGGTCCACAACGCCACGCTGCTCACACTCAGTGTCCACCTGCAGGTTGCCCAGTGCTTCTCACCTACTAAGTGCCCTGTGAATGTCTGTTGAAGACTCAACAGGGATAAAGGACAGATATGGGCAGGTCACCTGCTAATGTCCTGACTTCACGAGGGTTGGCACAGAGTAGTCCAGCTGCCTTGACAGTCCGTCTACGTTGAGACTAGCTGTAGGAAATGTGTCTCCCGTGATGCAAGGCTGGTGGGGAGAACTGGCAGGGATAGTTCCAGTCGTGTGAGATGGACAGAGTATTACATACTCTAGCTTCATCCAAAGCTTACCTAAGCTGTCGAGAGATGGAGGTCACTCTGTATTTCCCCATACAGCCACATGGTGGCAGTGCAGCCCTGCAAACCCTGAGACTGTCTCCCTTGCGCCATCTACTGGCAACATTTTCTCAATTGGAGAGAAAAGAATTTTTATTTTGCTTAAAGAATGGGGCCCAGTACTTTCCGCCTGGAGAGGCCACAATAGGGACAGGAAGATTGTCATGAATTTAAGGGTGTCCTCGGCTACATAGTGAGACCCTTCCTCAAAACCAACCAACCAAACAGACAAAAGATAAATTTAATTTCTAAGACCCTACTGCCTTCTCTCGGCTCACACACATGCTCCTTCATAACACATCAGTTTGAGACCCTGCCCCCCTTGGCTTCCTTTGACAACTGTTACCTCTGCCTCATTTCACTGGCATGAGATGGACAAGGCTCCACCTCTAACGACACACCTCACCCTTCTGGCTCACCACGAAGTCTCTCCTCCTTTGCTTGCTGGGTGGGGTGGGGTAGGGTGGGGTGGGCCCAGTCCAAGTTTTCTGTTCTTCCTTCCTCTCCTTCTTCATTTTTCAAGCTCAAGGCATTGTTACTAAGCAAACGTCTTACCACTGAGTGACTACCCCAATACATGTGTGTGTGTTTGTGTATAGGTTTTTTGAGACAGACTTTCTTCTAAAAAATATATGAATGTGGGGTGCAGGAGGTGTTGTTGTTCGAGAGTGAGTGTAGGTGCTTAGAGAGGCCAAAGATGTCAGATCCCTCTAGAGCTGGAGTTACATGTGATTGTGAGCCATTCAGCTTGTGTCTCCTGGAAGAGCCTCGTTCAGTCTGCACTACTGACCAGTCTCTCTGGCCCTGGAGGTGGGTGGGGTAGGATGGGATGGGGTGGGGTGGGGTCTTGCTCTGATTTTGTAGTCCAGGCTGGCTTGGAACTCTCTGCCCTCTCACGTCAGCCCCCCAAGTGTTAACTGGTGTCATTTTGAGTGTGCTCTGGAGCCAGCGTGTCTGGGCTTGAATCATGGCTCTTCTGTACACACGCTTTAACCTTTGAAATGTTCCAGCTCTCTCTGCCCTGTCAAACCCGGGGAACAGGATCACCCACATGAAGAGGTTGTATAGAGAGTTAGCTGAGTATTCACATGCACCGCTGAGGTAGTGCTGACGCATTGTAAAAGGTGTGCTTGCTCTTTGTGTATTATCTCTGAAGCCAGGGATCCCTGCTACTGGCCCTCCATTCGCCACCCCAGCTCCGTCATCAGCAGCGCTTCCCTTGCGCTGGACCTGAAACCAGTGTGTGCACCTGCTGTACACTCTCACAGAAACCCATTTCCCCCAAGCCTGGTGCCAGAGACGCCTAGCCCCCGCCCTCCGCTGGCTCCAGACCCATGAAGATGGGATGGAAAACTCCATTTTTGGTGACCCCTCCACATCCTCTACCTGTGTGGTATAAAATCAAAGGCTCAAAGTGTCTGCTGGGCAGACTGTAAACATGGCTGCCCGTCGTGCTCCCTGCGTGATGACTGCATGGCCCATACGCCTCAGTCTGCTGTTTCCTGAGAGCTGCGGCCGCCTAGCGCTCGGGTCCTGCTCGCTCAGGTCCTTTATCAGCTTGACTCAAAGTGTCTAACCTCTTCTCTGAAGTGGGCTTGCATCCTGTGGCCACCGGCTCTGCTCTGCTGTCCCGAGGCTTTTCCTCCTTCACACTGGTGCTCTTGTCAGGTCCCTACCTCGTCCTCATACAGACGCTTTTTTTCTCTAAACTCGCTGAGCATTGGGTCTCAAGTCCCCTGGTCTGCACCACCAGCTAGGCATCCCTTCCCACTCATCTACGTCTTTGAATTCCTTATGTTCTCGTCTTTTAAAAAAAAAACAAAAAAACAACTTATTTTATGTATATGAGTACACTGTCGCTGTCTTCAGACACACCAGAAGAGGGCATCAGATCCCATTACAGATGGTTGTGAGCCACCATGTGGTTGCTGGGAACTCAGGACCTCTGGAAGAGCAGTCAGTACTCTTAACTACTGAGCCATCTCTCCAGCCATCCTTATCTTTTATTTTTTGAGATTATAATCCACATCATTTCTCCTTTCCCTTTCCTCCCTCTAGGTCCTCCTGTGTACTCTCTTTCAAATTCATCACCCCCTCTTCTTCAATTATACATACATATAATATGAACCCCTCATTGATCCAAGTGGATGCTCCCAGGCCTTCTCTAGCTCAGTCTTTTGGAGACAGTCTCCTGTATCCTAGGCAAGCATTAGCCAGCCTCCTGCTTTCACTGTCCTACATTATAGGTGTGCGGTACCACGCTGTCTTACTGAGGCTAGGGATGCAATCCCAAGTCTAATCCATGCTAGCTCAACTCCATTCCCCGCCTTCTGCTTGTTTCATAAAAGACTTAGTTTTGATAGTAGCATGGCTGTACGTGTGGTGTGCATGGGTGTGCATACCAGTGTGTGTTACTGCCAGAGGCAATCTGTCCTCTCCTTGTACTGTGAGGTCTGGGTCTTGAGCTCACACCGTGCCTGCACAATGAGCACTTCTAGCTATTGGGCCATCCCCCAGCTTTCCAGTCATGTTTTCACACTAGACGACTGACTGTTCCAATCGTACCCTCTTCCCAAATCAGGAACACCTCTTCCAGTCTTTCCTCTTAGTTGAGGAGATTTAAAAAGATTGTACTGTATTTGAGGAGTCTCTGTGAGGGTCCAGTATTGATGGTAGAGCAGAGGCCAGAGGCCTTGAACCCGACTAATGAGTCATTGCAATGAACATTTGTTAAAAAAGCTGTCTGGGCAAATACTGTGGGACATGCTGTGACATACTGCAGCTTCCACGGTGAATTTTTTTAAGGTTTATTTATTATGTACACAGTGTTCTGCTTGTATATATGCCTGCATACCAGAAGAGGGCACTATATCTCATTACAGATGGTTTTGAGCCACCATGTGGTTGCTGGGAATTGAACTCAGGACCTCTGGAAGATCAGTCAGTGCTCTCAACCTCTGAGCCATCTCTCCAGCCTGAAATTGTTAACTATTTTTTCTTTTCTTTTGGGGAGAGGTTACAAGGGTGGAGGGTGGAGATGAACAGGCTAGGAGATGCGTGAGACTGGGGTGCATGATGTGAAATTCACAATCAATAAAAATTATGAAAAGATATTTTATTATTACACTAATTAGTAGAGAAGCCAGAGATAATTTGCAGGAGCCAGTCTCCTGCCACCATGTGGGTTCCAGGGACTGAGCTCCGGTCATCAGGCTTGGTGGCCATTGTCTTTGCCCATGAGCTGCTGCCACCTTGCTGGCTGGCTGTTTATTTAGTACACTGGTCTAGCTGTGTTGTTCAGGATGGCTTCAAACTCCTAGGGTCAAGTGATCTTCCTACTTTAGCCTCCTAGCTGGCTAGGACAACAGGTGCATGCCCGGAGCTAGGCGCAGGGGAGTTTTGTTCAGCATTGACTCCTAGTTTTCATGGTCTATCACCGAAGTATCCGGAGTGACAAGATGGTACCCACTCCGGAAACACTCATACAAACCATTGCTTCAGAAACACAACTTATTAGTGATACACACCTGTGAGCCTCACACTGGTGAAGCAGAGGCAGGAGGATTGCAAGTCTGAGTCAGGCCTGAGCTACATAGCAGGACTGTATCTCAAAAAAATAAATCATCATCCAAACTAAAGCATTAAGAATACTAAGACCTCATTTCTTTCTTTTGAGACAGGGTCTCACTGTGTAGCCCCGACTGTTCTGGAACTTACATTGTAGACCAGGTTGGCTTTGAACTCAAGAGATTGGGCTGCTTCTGCATCCTGAGTTCTGGGATTAAAGGTATAGACCACCACCACCAAGTTTTTAAACAAATATTTATATGTATTTCTTATAAATATATATTATATAATTTTTAATTTAAAAATTTATTTATTTATTTATTTATTTATTTATTTATTTACTTATTTATATGAGTACACTGTCGCTGTCTTCAGACACACCAGAAGTGGGCACTGGATTCCATTACAGATGGTTGTGAGCCACCATGCGGCTGTTGGGAACTGAACTCAAGAATTGTGGAGGAGCAGTCAGTGCTCTTAACTGCTGAGCGAGCTATCTCTTCAGCCCCATATATTTTTATAAAATATATGTATTTATATATTTTATTTTTATTAAACATATTTATGTGTGAGCTAAGTGTGTAGCACACAAAGGTCGGAGGACAACTGTCAGGAGTCTGTTCTCTCCTTCCAGCATGTGGGTCTGCGGAAGTGAACTCAGGTGGTCGGGTTTGGTGGCTAGGGCCTTACTCCTGAGCTACGAGGAGTCTGTGTTTGAAACAGGGTCTTCTGTAGTTAAGGCTACATTCTGTAGCTCAGAAAGGCCTTGAAAGCCTGACCTCCTGGCCCTACCTTCCATGTGCTGAGGTCACAGGTGTTAACATCCCACACCTGGCTTCCAAAAGACGGTTGCTGTTTTATTAATTAATTAATTGATTAATTAATTTTTAAACAGGGTTTGAGTAGCCCTGTATGTCCTAGAACTCACTCTGTAGACCAGGCTGGCCTTGAACTCAGAGATCCCCCTGCCTCTGCCTCCCGAGTGCTGGGATCAACAGTGTGAGCCAGCACACTGGGCCTTGCTTCCTTATTAAGACAGTCTATTATTGAACCTATGACTTACCTTTTGACCCGACTGGCTACTTATCAAGCCCTGATATCTACCTGGTTTTGTCCACCCTTCCCTCTCCCCAAGTACTGAGGTTACAGACACACACCTTCAAGCCTCGCTTTTACATAGGTGCTAGCTATTTGAAACTAGGTTCATGAACGAACAGCAAGAACTGTACCTTAAAACTGGAGTTATAGATGCCTGTGAACCAGTCCAAATTTGTAGGTCTTTAATAATTAAAAAGTTAAAAAAAAAAAAAAAGCTGGTCCCTACCCTAAAATCACCGACTCGCCCTAAGTACTTACCGTGAACTTGTGGCTTTAAGACATTTATTTATACACTTGAATCACCCCCAGAGAATAAGGGCGGGGATCTAGAGTTTGCTGCGGAACGTTTTTCTTTTTTTAAACTTTTTTTTTTTAAAGGAAACAAAACATACTATTTGTAGGGGAAAAGGAGAGAAAGGGAAAGAAAATAAAACCCTGGCAGCCTAGAGAGGCTCAGTTTATCTTTTTCTTTTCTTTTTTTGGTGTGTGTGTGTCGGGGTGCCTTCCTGCAAAAGGAAAGGTGCCAGCGCGGAACTCGTCTCTTTCCCGCCTTTTGGCTTTGGCCTTTGGGGGGAGGGCAGCTGTCTGGCAGTCTGAACTTCCCGTGTTTGGGAGCCCAGCTGAGGTCTTACATGAACATTCGCCCATTGTTCTTGAGGAGAGTGAGGTCACAGTAACTTTACAAGCAGCTGTTGCGAACGGAGACACCAAGTGTTCTGCCCCAGCCAGGATCAAGGAGGCTTTCAGTGAAGCTTTCCTGGCAGCCAAGAAACTGGGTTCCCTGGAGTATCAATAAACTCACCCACATGCTCCCTCCCCCAAATCCTTTCAGTTGGAACTGGATCCTGGGGTTGGGGCGGGGGTGAATTGCCATGTGGGCTATGGCTGACTGGGATCAGGCAGGAGAAAGGTGGTGGGCAGGGCTGCCTCCAGGGACCATAATGGTCCATGCAGCCTATCCTGCCCTGAGACATTTCTCCAGTCAACTCCTGCCCCAGGGACCGAGGTGGCACCTGGTATTTTCAGTTACTGAGCAGATCCTGGTGAGAACACGGATGGACCCTTTGGTCTTAGCTTTGAAAGGGAGAGGAGGAAACGCAAGCCCACCATGCCAAACTCCTTTCCAGGAAGGAATGGGATCCAGAAGGCCAAAGCAGTTCTAACAGGAAATGACATAATGCATCAGGCTTAAGCCAATAAGAGGTCAAGAAACCAGTCAGGAGGATGCAGACTTCCTTTAGCCCACCTAGGTAGGAAGAGGCAGGGACAAGAAGGCTGGTGACCTTACACAAAACTGCGTCATCAGACCCTGTTCGGTTCTTGTTAATGTCTTCAATGATGACGTCACCTAAGGGCTTCAGTGATGACATCAGCTAAAGGAAGAAGGCGGATGTGGGACGGAGCACAGAGTATGAAGGAGAAAGCTGCTGGCGGCCTGGCCTCGCACAGTCTAATATACAGATGAGGAAAACCAAGGTTTGTAGTGACATGGTTTTTGGAACGCCAGCTCTGGTGATAAATATCCTTGGCTTCCAGTGCTCCAAAATCATATAGAGATGGTTTATAAGGCACGAGGACGTGGGGAGAGACCACGTGGAGGGAGGGCAGGTGTAAGGGTATTCCTATCAGGCCCCTTCCCTCAGCCTGGGTAGTCACTGACTATTCCGTGTCTTTACGAAAAGCCATTGAGACTGAACTGGCCTGTTCCCGACCTGGAACATGGAGGGGCTGGAGTGCGTGATCACAGGCCTCTTCCCTACCCTTCTCTCCAAGGCTGCCTGGTCTTGTGCTCCCCCGGTCAGGGATATCCTCCCAGCCTCAGAGCTAAGCAGGTCCCTGTAAGTCACCTCCTAGGGGACTCTAGCCAGCTCTAACAGGGGAAGAGAACACAGCCTCATAAGAGTACCTGAGGGTCCCTGGCCCTACCCACCTGTCCACCTGAAGGGTTACCGAGAAGCCAGCACAAAGGGGGATTGCTGCCACACAACAGTCACGGTGGGGAGAGGCCTCCACGTTTTATTAGGGACAGCGCAGAAGCAGAGCAGCTGCTTTTCAACAACAGATAAATTAACCGCAGTGCGGGTTGGGCGTGGGGACTGGGCCAGGCGCTTTCATATATATATATATAAAAACAAAGATGAAGACGGACAAACAGACCCCACAATGTGGGGAACAGAGGCAGCACCATTCAGACAGCAGGGAGGACCAGGGCAGAGAGAGAAGGCAACTTGTCCCCCTCATCCCCAAAGTCCATAAGCCTGGGGCTTCCAAAATCGGCCCCATGGGGGCTTTGGGGCAGGGTTGCAGCCAGGTTGGGCAGAGGTGACACAGCTGGTGGGCAGGAAGCCCAGCACCGCAAGATGGCTCGGCCTGAAATGGGAGGAGCTGGGACAAAGCAGCCTAGAGCCCCTGGTCCCTTAGAGCAGAGCCTTACTCTGGGGGAGTCAAGGGGTGAGGTCTCTCCCTGAGCTGAGTGAGCATGGTTGTCTCATCCACAGCAGTGGTGGCATATGCCAGGGACCCATTGCCTTCTTATCCACCTCTTCCTTGGTCCCTGTAGATCAAGCCTCACTGGCTCCAAGGCATGGAGCATGGAGCACGAAAGCAGGCTGTCTGGGGTCCCTAGCTCCAGAGGAACTGTAGTAAGTGCAGTCCCTCAACCCTGACTCCCACAGGAAGACAGTGAGTCATAGAGGGAGTCACTTAGGGATTCTGAGGTCTCCAGCCCGGGAGCGCCCCCACTGGCCACTCTGCCTTCCTCGCCCATGTCCGACGTGCTGGGGGTACGACTGCCTCCAAATGCTGGACCCTGAGGCGTAGACATGCGGCTGGGATCCAGGCTCTGTTTTCGGTCTACGGGCAGGGCCTGGAGAAGAGGTTCTGCTCAGAGAGGAATCGTACCCACCAGGACTGCTGAGGGGGTCCACAGAGACAGGGTTCTGAGGAGTAATGGAAGCCTTCTCCCAAAATGGGATGGGTGGGCAAGCTTATCCTCACGTCCTCTGGAGGTGCTGGCTGTACACACCTCACAGACATCCATCTCCCAGTCTCTCCCTCCAGGCACCCAGCCCTCTTTCTTCTCCCTTCTGTAATCTTACCATGGGGGTCCTAGGTAGTCCCTCCAGTTGTCGGGGTGGGCACAGGAAGGGGTCACTGGAGCTTCCAGCTGTTCTGGTGTTGGGGAAGGTCCAGTTCTTGGCCAACTGGACAGATGGGGGAGGGCCTGGGTCCTCACAGGGATCTGTCCGGGAAGGAGGGGAAAGTGGACGCATCTATCCAGCTCCAAGGATCCACTTAGGGATGCACTACCACTTGCTGGGACACTCACCATCAGGACAGGTCTGATGGCTTCGGTGGCCTGGCGGAGCAGTGAGCAGTCCAGGGAAGGCTGGCATGCTGGGGTGCCGCCCACTCACCAGCAATTCTTCTATGCCTGGCACCTCGCGCTCTAGCGTGTGGGCACGGCGAGGGACTTTGGTAAGGCCTGGAGGCCGAGCTGGGGGTGCCCCTGGTGGGGGATCCAGACGCAGTGACTTGGTCTTGGGGAGATTTTTGCTGGGGGTTCCACTGCTGCTGTGATCTGGGGGTGGGAAGGTCCCAATGCCACTGTCCAAGGTTCGAGTCAAGGAGCCACAAGCTGTGGAGGAGGGTACACAGAAGAATGAGGGTCAGGCTCAGGTCGTCCCACTCAGGGTTTTCCTGGCCCAAATGACTCCTCCTTGCAGAACTCACTCCACCCCTGCAACTCCCCCTCGGCTTCACACAGGTGGCCCTCAGGGCAGGGAGAACCATTCCTATGTGGCCACTGAGGCCCACATCCCCAACAGTCAGGGCTGAGCACCATGATGCCACCAAGGACCTGGCACTGCTGCGATGACAGGAGTGAGGAGAGAAGGGGACTGCTGACCTGTGAAGTGTGTGGTGGAAACTGGCTCTGTCAGGTTGTCTTCCGAGGGCATCTCTTCCCGCCTACCTGGCTCACTGCTGGGCTGTGTGGGTACAGGAGACTTGAGTGCCTCTTCCAGTGCCTCCCAAGCCCCCCACAGCAGGCACAATGCACTAACAACTTCCAGGTATCTAAGAAGACTAGAGCAGGCCCTCAGCACAGGTCCTGATCAAGAACTTACCTTCCCCGGTTTTCCGCAGCCCTGAAGTGGGCCTACCAGGCCATTCCGAGGTCCACAGGCAGGCCAGGGGCTCTTGGGGTCGGTGGACACTGGCTGGAAATCCCCATACTCAGGCTTGGGCTCCCGCCAGCTCTTGGGTGGCAGCTCCTTGCCGTCCACCCTACGGACAAAAGTGTAGTGAATGTGAGGGAAGCTGGTGCCTAGAGTCACTAAGGTCCAGGCTTAGATGGAGTGTCTGTCAAGGCTTTAGGTACTGTACAGTACCATTCCCAATGAGGCGTTAGGATGGAAATTCGGTTGGGCAGCACCAGGCAGAGGCAGGTGTGGCTCTGAATTTGAGGCCAGCCTGGTCTACGCAGAGTGGTTCAGGCCAGCCTATGTATTTAGGCCCTGTCTCAAGCACAAAAGACAAAAAGCCTTTCAGAGATAGAACCTCTCAGGAATCGACTAGGATTTGTCATGGCTGTGAGGGCACAGACCCTCATGTGACTGGTGGCTTTTAAAGAGGCAGATGTCAAGCACACTCCGTGCCTCATCCCGTGACACTCTGGGTTACCACAGGACTCTGGAAGCAGAAGGCAATCACCAGATGTGGCCCCTAGATCTCTAGAACCATGGGCTCTAATGACCTTCTTCATAAAAGTAGTTTGTCTTAGAAACATTTAATTAGTGATACAAAACAGACTAATACGCCAGCCACAAACCCTCCAATGCTGCTGGCCCTAGAGAGGTGTCTACTGCTGCCCACCCTGGGGAGAGGGACCTGTGGATGGTCTCTTCAACACGTCCTGAAGCTTAGGGAATGCAGGGTGGGTGGAGAAGGAAGCAGAGACAGGAGGGGCAGGAGAGAACACGGAAGCCCACCTTCAACTCTTCCCAGGGTCATTGTACCTAGCTCACTGACAGACCGGCTCACACTCAGGACCACATACAGCAGTCAGTCCTGGCCTGCTGCCCTGGGATTTAGAGAACACGGTAGCCCAAAATTAATCCCTTTCTCAGGAATTGAGGCCTTCAGCCTTTTTTACCCAGCTGGCCTAGGCAGAGTAAACCTAAGTGGCCCACTCCCCTAAACCTACCTACACTGTAGTATCAGGAGTCACAGGGGAGCTTTCTTGCCCCTTCCCCAAGGTGTGCTTTCATCAGACTGGCTAGGAACCAGCATTTGCTTCCTTATACAGATACCTGAGGGACTACAGGGGGCAGAGGTCTGGGAAAGGTAATATAGCCAATGAGAGGTAGTCTCACTGAGTTAACACCAGCCAGTCAGTGAGGAGGACAGGGTAGTTAACCCTATTTTCTGAGTCCTAACTTGCATCTTTGGCCAGGTAACCAGTTCATTGGTGTCTCGATGTCACTGTATTTTCCTTGACCTCTGGAAAGCTCAAACTCCCAGGGTGGCTCGGCCCACTGAGTATCTGACCCCTGGTCCCAGGCTCTTACCTGTTCAGTAGCTGTTGCATGAAGGTGTCTGCACCCTGATACATGCCGGCTAGCTGGCCTTGTGCCTGGCCCAGACTGGAGCTGGGCACTGTGGCTGGGCCCCCAGGCCGTGGGCGGGCTCTGCTCAGATATGCCTTCTCTTCCTCCAGTGCTCGGCGCAGGTCTTCTGCCTTCGCCATCAGTTTGGAGATGTTGAGGCTCTCGGCCTCCAGCTTCCGGGTTTCTGTCTTGACCTCTTTCCGGAGTGGGGAGCCCCCACCAGCCCCTTCCTTGTTTTTGGTAGCCTCTGTGCGGCGGTTCAGAGCTGGCAGCTTGCTCTTTTTAAGGCCGAACCAGCTGGCAATGCTGCTGGTGTTGCGGTGCTTGGCTTCGGAGCTGGGAGCCCGTTCCTGACCTTGAAGTCGCAGAACGTTCTCCTCAATGCCCTTCATAACCTTCTCCTCAATAGCGGAGTGTGGGGCTGGCCCTTCCGAGCCCTGGTTTGGATCGGCGGGGCCAGGTACTGGGGATGTAGGCTGGCCAACCGTGCTGCCACAGTCTGCCCAAGGTGGGCCCTTCACTTTGTCAGGCTTGGGGGACTCCTTGGTGCCTGAGGGTGCCACAGGGCGGGGCACCACCTTGGTGGGTGACTTGGAGGGTAGCTTTGTCGGGCTGCTGTGAGGGCTTTTGGGTTTGCCCAGGCTAGGGGCTGAGGTTGGCACTTTTGCAGGTGTGCGAGGCATCTGGGGATACAGAGCCCCTGCTAGCCGACTCTTGGCCAGCTCCACTTTGGTGAGGCAGCTCCTTGGTGAGATGGGCTCCAGGTCCACTCGTGCCCCCATGGAGTGGGAGGAGTAGACTCTGGCACCAGGATCTGTAAGTCCAGGTTCCTGCTGCTTCAGGCTGCTTGTGCCCAAGGCCACTGCTCCCCGAAAGATACCCTTAGCTTCTGGCTGTTCGAGAGGTCTCGAGCTGGGAGGCGTGTCTCCAGCACAATCCCCTGACCGCACTAGTGCCCTGGCCTTCTCAGTGCTAGACCGGGCTGGCACTCCATTCTTTTCTAGACCCAGAGGCCCCTCAGGGCCTGTCTTCAGTTTTCCAAGTGCTGCCAGTCTGTCTCGAAGAGGTGTGTGGCTAGGATCACCAGGTCGTCGCCCTGATCCCTGGCCAGGCTTCTTGGATGAGCCACCCGGGGTCCTGCGGCTGGGATGGGGAGACTCAGAGCCTGCCCTGTCCATGCTCTTCTCCTGGGGGCTGCTGTAGGGACAGGATTCTGGGAGGCCAGGGCTGGGGGCCCCAGGGCTCCTGAGAACCTCAGGGGTCTGGGGCACCTCCAGAGTCAGTTGTGGGTAGGTGGGCACCTGCAGTGGAGACGGAGGTGGCTCTGGGGAAGAACCCCTAAAGGTGCTCCGGGAAAGGTCCAGGATGTTTTCAAAGCAGGGAGATACTATTGATCCTGGAGACAGTGTAGCAGACACAGCTGACTGGGAGGGTCTGAGCTGCACAGAGTCTGGGATTGTGGAGCAGGGTAAAGGACTGCTGGGCAGGCCCTGTGCCCCCTCTGGGGACAGCTCTCCTCCACCCAGACCCCTTCGAGCCAGCAGTGGGGAGGGGCTACCATCTGAGCCACTGTTTCGACAAGGGATTCGAGAACTCCGGGGAAGCTGGGGACTGAGTTGGGGCCCTCCTGGGCTGGGGACCTTCTCTGAAGCTGGAGGCAGCTTGAGAAACTTGAGGCCTCTGGCTGGAGAGGGCAGAAGGGGTCCTTGGGCATCCCCAGGGGAAGGGGGCCCAATCTGGAGCTTGCTTTTCACCTGAGATGAGGAGTGGGGATGGCCAGGCCGGGAGCCCAGTGGGGCATCCCCTGCACCCATAAACATGCTGAGGAAGGGAAGGGGCCCCTGGCCCTCTGAGGTAGCACCAAAGCCCAGCCTGGTGGCCTCTGGGGTACTTCCACCCCAAGCTGACTTTGGGAGGCCTTTGGACTTGGACACCTGTGGGGGTCCTGGATCTGGTGAGGATGGCTTCCCAGCACCTGGGTGGTCGCCATTCAGGGGGCCTGTAGCCCCGGCCAGGAAAGCTTGGAGGTAAGTCTCTGTGTCTCCCAGGAGCTGGCCCAGATTTAACTGCTTCCGTGCCAGGGCACCAAGCAGGGTGTCGGGGCTGGGAGCCTCATTGGGGTCTCCTGCTTCATCAGAAGAGGATGAGGAGCTGCTACCCGGAGCACAGTGTGGGCCAGAACTGGGGCCCTGGGCGGGCAGTGGGGCCCTGCTAGAAGCCCAGGGTTGCCGGATGCCTTCTTCTTCTCCAGGGCCCCCTAAGACACGCTCCCAGTGCAGCAGTGCCCCTAGGCTCCCAGGACCGAGCAGCAGGTAGGGTGCCCAGGGTGAGGGATCAGGCTGCGGCGGGCCACAGAGCTCGCCATTGATGGGCTCTGGGGAGCCAGGTCCTTGGCCTGTGGGCCTCCAGGGGGTGGCAGGTGAGCACAAAAGCAAAGGGTCCGTCTCTTCCAAGGCTCGCAGCACCTCTAAAATCTGAGCTTTCTTCCGAAGAAATGGGGACAGGGCATCCAGTGCCGGGGGTGGAGTGGCCGGGGGTCCTGGGCCGCCTGGCCGTACCTGCTGCTCCCAACACACCTGGGAGGAAATATGGCGTGAGGAGAGTCTGTGTGGCTGGCACACGAGTCCCCGGCCTTAAGATGAACATCTCATAAAAGTATTCTAGAACAAACTATCATGCCTGTGTCTGTCCCACAGGTGAGTCCACAGCTCTTAGGATAAGATGCCTTGGCCTCCTCAAGGATCACTGAGCCTTGCCTAGCCGGGCTGTTGTACCTCACACTCGGAGTAGACTGGGTACCCCATGTCCAGTCTTCCATCCCCACTACTCTCTTACATCGCTAGCATGGCCAGTTACAGTGTTGGGCTGTGCTTGTTCTAGGATGGAGGGAAGCCTGCCCGTGTTCTGACTCCAGAAAGTACAGAGGTTCAAGAAGAGGGTGCACTACAGCCAAAGACCTCGGGCACTCACGGCAGGCAAGCCTGGGCCCTGCCCAGTCAGAGAGCTGGAGTTGCCCAGCCCTGTCCTGCACAGTGCTTAACTACATGTGCTCTGGAATCAGGATATCAACTCCAGTTCTACCTTGTTCATGTGACCTTCAGCAAGTCATCTGACCTCTAAGTGTCATTGTGTCAGCTGTGAAATGGGACAGTGATTATGTTTAGTTCCATAGAATAAAGAACCCTGTCTGAGGGGTCTTGCACAGTCGGTGCCCAGCACGGAATGAGTCTGCAAGTGTGCACTGTGACTCCCGCTGCTGCATGACGTCATACATTTGCTTGCAGGCTGTGACTGGGGGAGGGGTGGGCCTGGTGTTCAGCTGACAGCTGAGGGCTCACACTGCCATCCTGGACAGGAGCCTGCATAGGAAACAGCCTTCCCCTGAGACTTGTTAAGATCCACAGTGGAGCCTCTAGCCAGTGAGACGCAAACCCCAGCGCCCACCGCTCCTACCTCTCTTTGTCCAACATAGTGTCCTAAAGGCAGTGAGGTGGACAGCCCCTCAGCGGCGTTTGGGGATGGGGAGGCTGGTCGTTCTGATGGCGTCTGGAGGGGGGTGAGTGGGATCTGCAGAGAGAGCGCAGTGTTATAGACCGTCCCTCAAAGAGCCAGGCACAGACCCACGGTGCCCATCCACGGATGCCCCTGACCTACGATATGGCCCTTATTGTCACCCTTTTGCTGATGGGGCAAGCCTAAAAACAGGGGACAGTCTGAAGGCAGTATAGGTCTGGGTGACGTGGAAGCAGATGAGAGCAGAGGAATTGAGCTGGGAGATATTTGCAGGGCACAGAGGACAGCAGTGGGTCTAACCCAGTGTGTGTAGCTCGGCTCCATAACTACTTTGCTTTCTCACTTAAAAACAATACTACCATGAAGGTCCCTTCCTGCTTTGACCACCTAGGATCTAAGAAAATGAAGGCACACCAGGCAGTGGTGGCACTTGGAAGGCAGAGGCTGGTGGACAGCTCAAGGGCACTTCTGGCCTGACAGGGCTTGGATCCCACTCCCCTTGACCTCTTGGAGTGGCTTTTAGTCTCGTACAAGAAGCTAACCTGTCCTCTTCCTCAAGTGCTTCTTTGCTGAGGCCTCTTTCCTTGGCCGCTGGCTGCTTTCCTCCACCCCGGGCTGTGGGTTCTTCAGGCGGCTCCCGCCTTCCCTCCTCACTTCCTTTCATACATCCTTCATCTACCCAAGCTGAAAGTGTGCTGCCCTCTGGTCTTCCTTCCGTGGAGATTCCTTCTCCACAGCCATCTACAGACTCTCTGTCAGGGTCCTTGCCACCCACACACAGGTCCAATGTCATTTCCTTGCAGGAACTTTCTTAAGTCTGTGTGTATGGTGTGCATGCATGTGCATACGTGTGCGCGCGCACACACACACACACACACACACACACACACACACACACCACGCTCTTGGGCACTGTTCCTCAGGAGTCACCTGCCTTGTTTCTTAGAAATAGGGTTCATCACTAGGACCTGGGGCTCAACGAGTAGGCTCAGCTGGCTGGCCAGTGAACCACTGGGATCCTCCTGTCTCCACCGCAGAGCCTAGACTGTAAGTGCACAGCTTCAAGTCCAGCTTCTTACATGGGATGCTGGGGATTACACACAAGCCCTAATGTATGCACAACAAGTCCCTTACCACTGAGAAAGCACCACCAGCCCTCCTCATCCTGAGGGCTAGCTGTCCCTGTCCTGTACCCGAGGGCTAGCTGTCCCTATCCTGTACCCGGGAAAAAGCCGGGCTGCCACATGTGACTCTGCAGCTGCCCATAGCTGCCTCTTAGCAGTCTCAGCCTTCCAGGGACACACTCACCCTGCACAGGATGTAACACCCACAAGGTCTTGAAATCAGTTCAGTTCCTCAGGCCTTGGCAAAGGTATGGTTCCCAAGGAAAGCTTAATTAGTGTCTGCTCACTGGAGCTTTCAACCCAGCAAAGCACACCCCGGGAGTCACACTAATAATACTAAACTGCTGCCGTTTACTCACTTTCTGTAAACCGAGCACCATGTATTACCTCATTTAATCCTTTGGAAGGGGAAAACCTATAGTTTATAAAGTTTGATACTTTGCCCAAGGTCACACTTAGCTAAAAAGCAGTTCAATTAGAAACCCGACCCCAGTTGATTTGAGGCCAACATTTAACACTTGTAATTTCCCATTGCATCATGGTAATGTGGGGGAGAGATCGACTGGACCGACCCTCAGTGTTCCCAGAGTTCATTCAGGTTTTTAAAAAAGTGACTTTAAGGTGCTCTGTGTTTGGTTATCAGTCACTGGGATGGAGGAAGCCTGGTGACAGCTAGGCCTCGGGGGTTCCTGCAGAGACACAACAGCGGCAGGGGCAACTGTGGACTATCCACTGCTGCCTGGGATCCGGTTCACAGGGAATCAGATACCCGGTTGGAACACACACGTTCAGACAGACATGGCTCAGCTCTGCCCTGATAAAGCGCTTCCTTTCTTATCAAAACGGGGGCAGGGGCTGGCTGTCCTTAGAAGCAATCTGCTAGTCTCCCTGAATTCTAGACCTCTCTTCTCTCTGCGTCTTATTCCATCCTTGGGGCTCCTGACAGAGTGACATCCATGACAACTGATCCCAGGACTCATTCCCAGAGTCAGCCCCCCACCCCCTCACTGTTCCAAGGGTGGGCAGGGTCCAGGCTGCCAGCAGAAACCAATGTCTGTGAATGTGCAAGCCAGCATATACAGCCGTGCACATTCAGTTAATGGAGTGAAGTGCCGTTCTTGTCCTCTCTGTGACACGCAGCTCTGGGCTCCTTATGCTTAGCCCTGCCCTGGTCCTGGCCAGGAAGAAGCCACGTCAGTGGCCACAGGGGCCTCTAGGGAGCTGGAAATAACAGCATTTGCAGCCTCCACCCAACTCCCCACACAGGGCAGGGTAAATCCGAACTTTCTCTGTTAATAAGAAGGGGTACACTGGGAGTGAGGGCCACACTTCTCATCTTAGTAACTTAGGTAGCTGAGGCAGGAGGATTGCCCAAGTATAAGTTCAGCCAGGGATGCAGAGTGAGACCCTATCCCCCACCTCCTCCTCCAACAACTAAGAATACTGTTTGGCTGAGTAGGGAGAACCTGGGAATAGCAAGACAGATGAATCTGTAGAGACTTGGGAAGTTTTCCTTCAGCTAATATGCAAGTCTGTTAGTCCGAGAACACCTTCCCCGCATGGCCACAGGTCCTGTGTTGAGGACAGCTGATACCTTGCTTCTATGAGGTGAACAGAAGAGAGCTGATGCTAATGGGCCCACAGGAGAATGTTCTGCCCACCTGAGGGAGGGAGTTGGTCGTGAGTTGTAGCTTCTGCTGCAGCAGCGCGTTCAGCATCTGATTCTGCCGCTCCAGGTCAAACACTCTCTTCTTCAGCTTGATACACTCCTCCCGCAGGTCCTGTCCACCCAGGAAGGACAGGAAGCAAAGGTGAGGAGGAAGGAGAGGGACTGTGACTTCCCGCCCCAGCCAGCTGTACTCATAGCTACACCCTCTGGGGATGAGTTCTCCAGGTTCACTATCCTAATGAATGGTAAAGGCCAGTCTCTGTCATATCCATCATTTCTGCAGCTGGCTTCCTCCCCGCTAGAAACTATGTCAAAAGGGAAAGGCATCTAAGACATGGGAGACCCTGAAGTCAAAGTGGCCCACGTTACAGCTATCCGAAGAAAACATTTCAAGGCCTCGGAGGCTCACAGCGTTGCTAGTGTTTTGAAGGAGACACAGACATCAGCTAGGCTCTGAAGAGAGGGTACTCTAGTCCAAAACACAGCTCCCATGTTCAGAGACCTGGCTTAACCAACCCACTCTGCTTCCTGGTAGAGAAGAATGGGCCAATCAGAGGCACGGACCAAGTGGGCCAGAAGGGAGCTTCTCTGTGGTGGTGGAGACTTAGTTGAGCGGGTCTCTGGAGTCCCAGGGCAGGGTCTCCTGACTATACCCTGGGTCTGTCCTGCAGCAGTTGGGTCGGGTGAGATATTCCTGAATCCACTCACCTTCTGGTTCAATAGCGCCTGCACCACATGGTTGGCAACCTGGGGACACAAAGCCCGGGAGCTGAGCTGGCGCTGTGCCCACCCACCCTGTCCCCAGCCCTGTCCTTCGGCAAACCCCACAGACCTCATCCAGACAGCGTTCGTAAGTCTCCCGCTGGCTCTCATTGGCCTGTGCAAGCGCAGAGTTCTCTGCCTACAGGGGTGAGGTGGGAAAGGGAAACTTTGAGGCTGATCTGTACCCTGAGAGTGAGGGAGACAGAGTGGACAAGCTTTGCCATGCCCATCAAACTCCTGGGCCAGGGTTATCCGACCATTTTACCCAGTAGCCTCTTTGACCACCACTGTCCTTGGAGCCAGCAGGACCATAGAGGTGGGGGAAAGACACCTGGGGCATAGGACAGCTACATACCCTTTGCTGCCACCTGAGCTGGAGAGTGAAGAGGGACCAGGGGCTTCCCAGTGGAGTTTTAGTAAAGAAACATCCAGTCCTCTCCCACCTGGCAAGCCTTCTCCACACAGAGCTCAGAGCTGGGCAGCCCTGACTTCACAGGGTTCTGCCCAGCACCACTGCCCTACCCTGTCTGCCCCCACACACCTCCAGCTCCCGAAGTCGGTGCAGAAGCTCCTGGCAGGTGCCGAGCTCCATGCTGCTGTCTTCACCGGGCGCTGGCCTCAGGTTTCCAGTGCCTCCGGCTGGCTGGTCCATGGCCTTGGGAGTCAGGCTCTGGGAACAAGGCCTGGCAGGCTACTCCCAGGCAAACAAGAAATAGGCAAGAAGAGAAGGCAGGAGGAGGATGACACAACTCTCTAGTGACCTCTGTCACACTTGCGATAATGCAAGAGCTCAAGGTCAGGCTGGGTGACTCTCGTTTCCCTGTCCTGAGACAGAGGCTGTGCCTATAGAAGCCTCAGCTCTAAAACACACCCTGCACAGGGGCCTGGACCCCAAAGTCTCTGCTGGCCAATCAGCTGCCCTGAGATCCAACTTCCCTGTTTACAAAGTAACTCCAACTTCAACTCATGTAACTCACTGTTGACACTTAACACTTAAATCTGCCAAGGGATTTTATTTATTTATTTGGTTCTTCTATGAGACAGGGTTTCTCTGTGTAACAAGGCCTGGCTGTCCTGGACTCACTCTGTAGACCAGTCTGGCCTTGAACTCACAGAGATCTGTCTACCTCGATCTCCTGAGGGCTAAGGGTGTGCACCACCACACCTGGCACCAAGGGGATTTGAAGAGTAAAGATGAGCTCACTCTATGGCTCGGCAGGTAAGAGGGCTGCCTGCTCTTCCTGAGGACCGGGGTTCCCAGCACCCACAAGCCAGCTCTGCTTTGTCTCCTCCTGAACACACCACGAAGCATCCTTTGTACCTCCCACACTCCCTCTTCTGGCTCCAAATGATCCAGGCACTCAGAGAGCTTAAAACACTGCCATCGAGGTCCCAGTGGGCCAGCGGCTTTGCACATGCTGACCTCTCTGCTGGGCCTCTCGATGCTACCTGCCTTGCAGCTTGGCCAGGTCTTTCTATTGTTCCTTGGGCTCTCAAGTTCTATTTGTACTTGATGCTGTTCTCAGCGGTTCTACAATGTCCTTGGTTAACAGCTGACCAAGGCTGTTAGCTTCAGAGCGCAGGGCACAGTACTCACTTCCCTGACCAAACTCACTCTTCCTGCGTAACCTGGCATGCAGGACACAGACTGAAGACCAGAGACTAGTCTCCCCTGGACGCACACGAGCACAGCAGAGCTCTGACTGACACTGGGCACTCCTTCTTATCAAAGAGGCTCCTGCTGTTGCTGTTAACTTGACAAGTCTTCATCTTTCATCTGAGACCGTTCATGTCACGGCTGGAATCTGAAATGTCCCCCGTGGGCTCATCTTGAGCCCATGTTCCCTGAGCAGCAATCTTTAAGATCCTTCAGACCTTCGGAGGGTATAGCTTGGTCTCTAAGTTCCTGGCTCCCAGTTTCCTGGCCAGTAGCTGTGAACAGTCTTTACCTCAGACTTTTGCCACCACAGACAAAGCTACTTTATAGTGACTTCCTTGCCAAGAGCCAAAAAGAGTCTGGCTTTTTTTTTTTTTTAAATGTTATTTCCGTCAGGTATTTTGGTCACAGTGACACAAGAACAATGAACACATGGCAATGTGGAACCTTGGTGCCGAGGGCTGCATGTCCCTTAGTCTCCACCAATGGCTCTGCTGCTTCATCCTTGCCTGATTAAATCAGAGAAGAGGAAGCCTCTCAGCACCTAATCCTCACTCTCCTCCACTTCGAGGCACAGTGCAGCCTCTCTCGCCCCAGCTCCTTCCCCCATCCCAGCATGCACCGGCCCCAGGCCCCTCACCGGTCTCTGTCCGTCACCAGATTGGCACGGGCACTCTGGCAGCCAGATGCGTCACCTCACCTGTAAAGAAACAGAGGAGTGGTGTCAGTGCAGCCTTTTTGCTTTCAAAGCTTCTCCTTAACGGACAAGGGAGACAGCACGAAGCTCTGACAACAGGCAGAGGCCTGCATGGAGTCTAGACGAAACCCGATGGGAAAGCATTCAGAGGAAAGAGTCAGTGGCAACCTTTTAAATCCACCCAATCTTCCCAGTTTTTGTCTGGTAACATGGTTCCACTTGCCCCACAAATGTCCCCAGAAGTCATTTGCCTCCCAGGTGAGATTTCAGTGCCCTTCCAAACCCACACTGCCTCTAATCTCCCTATCACAGGAGGAGATAAATGCTATAATCAATGCTTGTATTTAGAGCAAATTAAGGAATAGTTACCCTAGCATACACTGAATCCACCCTGTGTGCATTTAGTGTCAGAAGGCTTTTTTGTACCCCTGCATTAATGTCTCTGACAACGCTGGCTGGGGTTACCAGCAGTCTCAGGGTAAAGGATCTTGCTGTAATCCCATGGCTTCACATGGCCCACTGGACAGGTATGGATGCCCCCTGCTCTGTAAGCTGTACACATCCAAGCCTTATTGTCAGTTACATCAAACAGCTTATATGCAAGCTCTGCCCAGTCCCCGGGGCCACGGTAGGCAGAGCTCACTGTACAGGATCCCAGTCTTAGAGCTGGATGGACTTGGGTAAAGACACTGACTCCAGAGAATTACTTTCCTGGCTTAAGAAATGGGTAAGATTACTCAGTGCAAAGGGCACACTGAGGTAAGAAGTACAGTGTTCGGCATGAGCTCACTGGACACTTTGGGTCAGGCAGTAGTACAAAGGCTGCAGTGGTCTCCGGCTCACAGTAAACCCAAGTTCCAGGCCCCGCACACTGGAGTCTTAGGTGCAGGGTGTCTACATGTCTTAGGCACTGCCTAACCTGGCCTGCAGTGTCCTCTGAGGACCTCCCCTTCCAGGCCTCTACCCTGTCAGCACAGGGCAGGCCCAGTCTTCCTAGGTCTCTGGCCCCAACACTTGAAAGGAGTCAGCTTGAATGGCATGCCAGGTAAACATTCTGCCACTGAGATACAAGCCCAGGCCCAAGTGTATACATGTATTTCACAGTGGGATCGGCCCTCTGAAAGCAGAAAATGAAGAACTATGTAATACTTTTTTTTTTTTTTTCCGAGACAGGGTTTCTCTGCATAGCCCTGGCTGTTCTGGAACTCAGTCTGCAGACCAGGCTGGCCTCAAACTCAGAGGCTGCCTCTGCCTCCCAAGTGCTAGGACTAAAGGTGTGCGCCACTACTGCCTGGCTTAATACTAGTTTTAAACACTCCACAAAAACCGTATAGTCCTGGCGGTTGGAGAGATGGCTTGCTTTCTGCTCCTGTGGAAGACTAGGATTCAGTTCCTAGCACCCACACGGCAGCTCACAAGCACACTCAACTCCAGTTCTAGGCGGTTCATCACCTTCTCCTGACCTCCAAGGGCACTGCAAAGATATGGTGCACTTAACACAGTGCAGGCCGAACACTCACACACATAAAATATATACAATAAATATTTTTTTAAAGTTGAAGACCTTTGTTATTTTAACACTGTAGCATGAGCCAGTCTAACTCGATTTACTCCCGACATCATCGCATTTGATATATTTAGAAATGGGGGCCTGGGAAAAAATGAAAACAATTTTAAGTTGTTTCCCTTCCCACACGCAACGTAAAGGCCTCAGGTTACATTCACCAGTCAACAGCTCTTCTCCCACCCTCTACACCGTGTCCGCCTATCACCACCCCGCCCCCAAGCTCCAGGCTGGGGCTCCTGATGACCAGGGACCATCAGCTTCCCCCTCAACCCTACACTCTGTGTCCTCCCCATCCCAGCAACCCCAAGGGAGGAGCAGTTGGCACGTATTCAAACATCCGTGCCCTGGGAAGGTGGCTGGGATACCCAGGGCAAGGCCCAGCGCCTGGAAATGATAACTAACACTGGAGCCAGGGGAAGCGTAACAGCTCTGTGCTCTTCACATGGAGACAAACCCCAAAGAACAAAAAGGTCATTTATCAGGGTGTCTCTTCATAAAACCATTAAGAAGCATGGCAGGCAGGAATGAGGGCCAGAACTTGAGGTCACTATAGTCTTCTTCTGTATTGAAGTATGTGACCACTACCCCTCTCCAGACGTGACCCCTACAGAGGCAGAGGCAGGGGCCAAGTCGGTGGAGATGCACTGGAGACCTGACAAGTCTTAGCTATGTGAGAGTAACGGTTGCTCCTGCAGCACTCTCTGCAAGGGTTGCCTCAAGGAAAATTGTGAGTCACTCCCACTGTGGAGAGACACCCACTGTACCCTGCTCCAGAAGCCTTGGCCAACCCAGGGTGGAGTCTGCAAGCTGCCACCAGCAGAGAGGAGGGAGCTGTCAGCTACACAGGGGAGGAGTCATGGGAAAAGCCTCACACTTAAACTTGAGCTGGGAAGGGCCACATCTACATTCATGTTACATTTGTGTGTTTGCGTGACCGAGCATGTGCCACATGTCACACATGGAGGTCAGCTCGGTGGGTAACTTGTAGCAGTTGGTCCTTTCCTTCCACACGTGGGCCTAAGTTGACAGGCATGGTGGGAAGCAACTTTACATCCTAAGAAGCTGAAGATTTATTAAAGAAGGTAGGTGTGTTGGCACAAGCCTGGAACACTTAGGAGCTTAGGTAGAAGTGTCTCCAGTTCAAAGCTAGCCTGGGACACGTAGGGACAGTCATTTAGTCTTAAAATTTTTAAAGATTTTTCAAAAAACCTTCCCGTGGCCCTCTAGGGAACACCAGAATCCACAGTGACAGGATCACCTGGATCTCCAGATGACAGGCTGCATTAAACAAAGCCGGCATAAGTCTTTTCCCCAGAGGCTGAACATGTGGGATGACGAGCCTCAGCCAAGTACTCTCCTTCTCCTCCCTTGGGGCTTAGTCCGACCAGTTGCTGGGGAAAACGCAGGCTTGGATCCCAGGATGGCCCTGGTTTCAAACATTCCTCTGTGCATCACATCAGAGAGGTTGGATCAGAGAACCCCTTTCCAGCCAGACTGGGTAGTGGAGAGGAGGCTGGGTTTGGAAACTCTTAACCTGACTGGAAGCTTCTGATAGAATTGCAAGTAAGAACTGCAGGCAAGAGGCCCCTCCCCTCATAAGGGCCTGATTCACAGGGAAGTGACTTCAGTGGGGAGGGGGGAAGGGCAAGCAGAAAGCTCTCAGGCAGCAGGGACACCGGAAGGGAAAACTGATGAGAAGTGTCTGGTCAGTCAGGCATGTGGCTCACACCTGGGCTCTTGATGCTGAGGCAGGAGGATTGCTGGGAGTTATGCGGTGAGATATGACACATCAGCTTGGACTAGAGCAAGACCCTGTCTTTAAAAAAACAAAATAGAAGGGTATGGAGTATGTTCCCCTTAAGTCACCTAAGAGACAGACCTCCAAGCAGGCCTTTAATCCTAGCACTTGGGAGTTCGAGGTCAGCCTGGTCAACAGAGAGTTCCAGGCTACACAGAAGAAACCCTGTCTTGAAAGACTTAAAAAAAGAAAAAAAGAAAGAAAGAAAAAGAAAATCCCAAATAAACAGAGTAAAAATTTGGGGCTAGAGAGATGGCTCAGTGGTTAAGAGCACTATCTGCTCCTACAGAGGTCCTGAGTTCAATTCCCAGCAACCACATGGTGGCTCACAACCATCTGTGTTGGGATCTGATGCCCTCTTCTGGTGTGTCTGAAAGACAGCTACAGTGTATTCATATATATAATAAATACAATTTTAAAAACAAAAACCAAAAAACCAACAGAGTAAAAATTTAAGTTCCAAAGTCCGGTGGCTCACATCTGTAATCCAGGGCTTGGGAGGGGGACGCAGGAGAACTGGGCCAGTCTTAGCTACAGTAGAGCCTGTCACAAGCCAACGAAAAAGTGCCTTTATCTCCCAAACCCACAGCCAGGACTTGTACATGCAAAGCTCTGAGCCCTCAGCCCTGCACCCTCTTTAAACCTAGGAGGCTAGGATGGACAGAAGTTTCTGCATCTCAAACACAGATCTTGCCATCCTGGCATTTAGTCAGCCAAGGAGAGCAGAGGGTCTGTGCCCCCAGACTCTCCTCTCCAGTGTGTGTGTGTGTGTGTGTGTGTGTGTGTGTGTGTGTGTGTGTGTAAAGCATGGTTGCCTGGTCTCTATCTCTCCTCACCTGGGCCATCAGCCAAAGCCTTCTGGCCCGGAGAAGGAGAAGCCGCTCACTTCCCAGCTGTTCCCCAAACAGACCTCCTGGGAGAAAAGCCAGGGCAGGGGTGGGGGAGGAGTGAGCAGCTGCAGGGAGGAAGAGATCAGAGCTTACTTAAATTAAAGAATCATCTGTGACACCAGCCAGTTCAGTTCCCCCGCCAGCTGTTCTCTGGAATCCCAGCCTGTCACACCCAGGGGCCCACTTATACACAGCCACCTTCACACCCACAGCAGACACAGAGTAGGCTAAGAGTAGCCCTGGGCTGCAGAAGGTGTGAGCAAGGATGGGGAAAGACCTGAGAGACTCCATTTCATCTCTGGCTCAAACTACCTAAGAATTCAAACTGGACTCACTCCTTCCACAGGGAAAGAAGCCAAGAAAGAGTGGCTGTGCCCCCAGCTGGTCCTGAGACACAATGGCCCTTCTGCAGTAATGCCTATCGGGTCCTCCTTCCAACTCCGTTCACGGGTTCTCTAAGAACCTACCACAGATGTGCAGGTTCGTCCAAACTCAACTAAGAGCAGGACCGCGCTTATCCTACTATGCAGTGTGGGGTGTTGTTAGCCCGTCGAAGACTTCTGGATTTCAACATTCCTCATCTCGGTGCTCAGAGATCTGTTCCCTGTCCAAGACATAACCCAACAACAAAAATAGCAGCTGCTGGAGGTGGGGAGAGGGAAGGGGTTTCCACACAATGGGTTTGTTTGTAGGACTACACACCAGGGGCTCAGCAGCCATGCAGCTGAGGCCCCACTCCCAGAAGGCCAGCCAAGAGCTAGGTCAGCCCAGTAAGGAGATGGGAAAAGTATCAGACCAGAAGGCAGAGGCAAGGCCTAGCCCAGCTCCAAAACTGAGTGCTATGTGACTTCAGGCAGGTCAGTCTCTCAGGAAGAGGTTCCTTTCCACAATGTGGAGATTGTTCTAGAATAGTAACTCTCACAGAGTGCCCTGGGGACCCTAGTAATGACACTGTCTACCTGTATTACTCGACACCTTCTCCAGTGGCACTTCCCAAAGACGGTGTGGCCCGTGACCAGAGCAGACACCCATGACACGGAAGCAGATACTAGGATCTCACTGTTCTCTACGCCAGACACCAGATTTGCAAACAGTAAGAACACGGACAGTCTCCATTTTTCTGTTTCAGGCTATATAATTATTTTCATAAGATATGTTATCATGGTTGTTATTTCTAACATTTCACTTTATTATTTTTTCATTTGTCTGTTTTGAGACTAGGCCTCGATATACAGCCTTGGCTGGCTTGGAACTTGCTATGTAGACCAGGCTGGCCTTGAACTCAAAGAGCTGCCTGCCTCTTGAGTACTGGGATTAAGGACACAGCTAGATGGTATTATTACTATTACTATTACGAGTGTATGTGTGTATGTGTGTGTACATGTGTTCTCACTTTGGTGCATGTATAAAGGTCAGGACTACCAAAAGTTGTTTCTCTCCTTTCATGTGGGTCCTGGGTGTCAAACTCAGGCCATCAGGCTTAGTGGCAAATGTGTTTACCTACTAAACTGTCTCAATGTACTTGTTTTTCTGTCTGTCTGTCTGTCTGTCTGTCTGTCTGTCTGTCTGTCTGTGCATGCATGCACACGAAGGAGCATGTGTGGAAGTCAGAGGACAACTGGGAGTCAGTTCTCTCCTTCAGGTCTCTGGAGATCAAACTCCAGATGTCGTGAGGCTTAGTGTCAAACGCTTTTTCTAGGATAAGCCATCTTATTGGCCTTTAAGTGAACAAAACAAACATTTTAAACTTCTGTTTCTAACATAGCATAGGAAGGGTAGTGAGAGGGCAGAGAGGCTCTTCCCTGTGGCTTCCTGGCTACCACATTTCTATCTTGCCACAAGCCCCAAAGCAATAGTTTGAAGCCTATGAAACTACAGACTAAATAAAGCTTGCCTTAAAATGAAAGCATAGAAGTCATATACCAAAAGGCTGGAGAATCATGTTTGGCTGGTTTTTAGGTTTGTTTTGGCATGCTGGGAATCAAACCGAGATGAACATTCTACCAACCAGGCTACGACACAGCCCCTAAGGATCACCCGTCCAGAAGTGAGAGGGAAAGTCCAGTTTATCACTGTTACCACTGCTACAGGTGGGAAAGATGGCTAATCCAACGGAGAAGTTACACTCCGTCTGTCTGCCTGTCTATCCACCCATCTCTCCTCTATCCATCATCTATCAATCACCTATCATTCTCTATCTATCTATCTATCTATCTATCTATCTATCTATCTATCTATCTCATCCATCTATCTATCATCTATCTATCCATCTATGTATCTCATCAATCTATGTATCTACCTATCTATCGATCATCTATCTATAATCTATCAATCTTTATCATCTATATATAATCTATCTATAATCTATCATCTATGTATCTATTATCTATCTATAATCTATCATCTATCTATCTTTATCATCCATGTATGTATGTATGTATGTATGTATGTATCTATCTATCTATCTATCTATCTATCTATAACCTATCCATATATCCATCCATCCATCCATCCATCCATCCATCCATCCATCCACGCAACCACTACTTTCCCACTTCCATAGCTGTGGGATCCCAAGAAAGCACAAGCTGAGTCCAGACTGTATTTATTCAGTTATGAAGAACCAATGCAGCTGGTGGCTGGAGACCCTGGGTCCTCTGGCATATCCTCACTGCAGGGAACAGGAGAGGGAAAGGCAGACACTCACTCCTGTCCCCAGCTTTTCTTTACTTACTTTTCTTACTTTCTCTGTGCCAACCACAGGGTCATCTGTGTCATGGGTCCCACTAGCTCTCCATCAAGGCCTCCAGCTTGAACCACTCCTCCAATCTTGAAATCATGATTCCTTCTCTGCTCTCCTCAAACTTCTGTCACCTACCCACCCCATTTCCCCAGAGGGGAAAAGCCAGCAGCTGGAATCCCCTTTAATCTCTAACATTTTTGTAGCCCTACAAGAATCTTCTCACCAGGCTCGGGGACACACATCTTTAATCTCAGTACTCAGAGGCAGAAGCAGGTAGAAACCACAAAAATGAATCATCCGTCCCTACTCATCACCCATTAGAGCAGAGAGCTATCTCTTCTCTGCCAAAGCTATTTCATCGTGACTGACACACTGGGTCTGGTTTTGGTATCTACCTTCTGAAGGCATTTTCCCATTCACTTTTTTACATGCTAGGAATTACTCTCAGAGCCTCGAGCATGCTAACCATCAGCTCAAAAACTTCTCAGGCAACTCTACGATGATGATGATGATGATGATGATGATGATGATGATGATTTTTGTTTTTTGAGACAGGGTTTCTCTGTGTAGCCCTGGTTGTCCTGGAACTCACTCTGTAGACCAGGCTGGCCTCAAACTCAGAAATCCACCTGCCTCTGCCTCCCAGGTGCTGGGATTAAAGGCGTGTGTTATCACTGCCCGGCAAAGATTATTTACTTCATGTATATAAGTACAATTTTTATTTTATGTATATGAATACAATAGCTGTCTGCAGACACACCCGAAGAGGGTGTCAGATCCCATGGTTGTGAGCCACCATGTGGTTGCTGGGAATTGAACCTCAGGACCTCTGGAAGAACGGCCAGTGCTCTTAACCACTGAGCCATCTCTCCAGACCCCTAAGATTATTTTTTTATTTTATGTAAATGAGCATTTTGGCTGCATTATGTGTGTGCATACCAGGTACACATCTGGCATCCACATGGTCAGAGGAGGACATCCGATTCCCTGAAAATGGGGTTACATATGGGTGTGAGTGATCAGATCATGTGGGTTCTAGGACTTGAACCCAGGTCCTCTGTAAGAGCAGCCAGTGCTCCACCACTAAACCACTGCTCCAATACCATTCTCAAGTACCTTTTACTTTAAAAAATAATATGAAAGTGTTTTCAATACCTCCCTTCAAAGCCAAGGGTTGTGGTACTGCTTCCTGTGAGGCTGAAACATTCCATCCCACAGAAAAACTCCTTAAACAGGAAGGTGAGCAACTTGAATTAGCTTCAGGAAGTCCCTGAAACTGACTAAATTCACTAGGCTCCTTGCCAGCAGAGCATGAAATAAAAGCTGAGGATCCCTCTCAGACCAAGAAAACTGAGCTGCAATGACGACTTTCAGAGAAGAAAAGCAACAAAGAGGATTCCTGAGGCCAGCTGAGCTGCTTGACAGGGTTTAAAACTCCTGAGAACCTGGAAAGGACACTCTGCAGCCTACTGAGCAGTGAGCTCCAGGGTCCCAGCTGTGTCAGCTGTCACTTACACTGCCATCTCCTTTGGTGACGAGCCATCTTTCAGTCATTTCTGCTCCTGTAAGTAACTCCAATAAAACTGAACGGTTCATCAAGTTGGACTTTGGTGGTATCTTGTAGAGTGAGTAGATGTGTGTGTTGTGTCTCCCCAGAAAACGTTTTGTCACACATCACCAAGTTTCTCAAAAAGAAAAAAAAAGAAGAAAACAAACAAACAAACAAAATATAAAAATTTTAAAAACCCAAAGGAGCCACCATTAGGCGAGAGACTTGGCCCTGGCAAATCAGGAAAGCTGGCCCTGGAGGCTCATGTGCCGGAGAGTTGGTGGGTAGACTAACTCAGCTTCCACTTAGGCCCAGATCCAGGGTTTGGAGTTGACCTCCCCAGTATACACTTCAACTGTGAACTGCTGGAGCGTGTGAGGGGGCTGGCCTGGCAGATCCAAAGCTGCGGGATCTCCATGACACAGTAACAACAGGATAACTGGAAGGAGCTCCAGCGACCATCCAGTATTGGTAGTGTAGGAGAAGCCAGCGGCCATGAACCAGACCGATGACTCACTGCAATGAGCATTTGCAAGTAAAGCTGTTTGGGACAAGGGTACACACGGTGACACACGGTGACACACGGTGACACACGGTGACACACGGTGACACACGGTGACACACGGTGACACACTGCAACTTCCACTGACAGATGCTTTATTTTCTTCTTTTGTTGTTTTTATTTTTGTTTTCTTTGGCGGTGGGGAGGCTGCAAGGGTGGAGGACGGATATGAAGGGATGGGGAGATGAATGGGACTGGGATATAAGAGGTGAAATTCACCACGAGTTCATAAAAACAAAAACAAAGAACCCTAAATGGATGGAGGGCTGCGGTCTCACCCCTTCCTTGCTCCTGTCCTAAGTGGCAGGTCACTACACCACCACAGTAAATCCAAGCCACACCTCCCAGTCTTCGCTGCCTTCTCCAATCTCCAGGAATCCCAGGGATCCCTTCTACCTGCACTTACTTTACCAAGCTTTGGAGCAGAATCCCCACCCCATACAATCCACCCAATTAAAGTGTGTACGCTGGGTATGCTGTCACACCATCTCAGCAGGTGGGAGGCTCTCCCGCTGAAGGCCAGCCTGAGATACTTGAGACCTGGCCTCAAAGAACATCTACAAATTACAGAGGAACACAGACAATTGAGTGGATTTCACTACATTCAGGTAAGTGGCCAATCACATCAGTTTTAGACCGTTTATTTACTCGTCTTTTTCCTTAGCAGCTTCCACCAGGCTAGCCCAAGGGAACCACTGCGTAGCTTCTGTCTTCCTATGTTTCTTTATTCTGGACATTCTGTTTGAATGGAATCGCACAGTAAGTGCCTCCTGTGACTGGCTCCTTTAACCCCGTTACAGTCTGTTCAGAGTTTACCATGTTACCCACTCCCTGAAGATGTACACTGGGGCTGTCTGCACCTTTGGGCTATAATAATAATCTAATCTATGGACACGTTTGTGGATGGCTGCATGTCTTCAATTCTCTTAGGGATCTATGAGTAGAACTGCTAAATCATGTGACCTACTTCTAGTTGTTCAAGGAAGTACCAGATGCCTTCCAAAGCCGACAGTTTTACCATCTCACCAACAGAGACTGTGATTCTTCACACCCTCTTTTTGTTTTTTTTGGTTTTTTGAGACAGGATTTCTCTGTGTAGCCCTGGCTGTCCTGGAACTCACTCTGTAGACCAGGCTGGCCTCGAACTCAGAAATCCACCTGCCTCTGCCTCCCAAGTGCTGGGATTATAGGCGTGCGCCACCACCACCCGGCCGGTCCTAGACACTCTTAACTATGGTGTTAATACTCACTGTGCAATACTCACTGTGGTCTGGTTTTGAGAGTCTCACTATACAGCTCTGACTGGCCTGGAACTTGCTATGTCTACATAAAACGCTAGCCTTGAGTTTACAGAGATCCTTCGGCCTTCTGAGTACTGGGATTAAATATGCAAACCACCATATCAGTTCAATAGTTTTGGTTTATAATTCCCAGATGATTTACAATGTTGGGCATTATTTAGAGCTTTCCCACCGCCCTGGAATTTCTTTTTATGTATAACAATTACTGTTGCCGGGCGGTGGTGGCTTACGCCTTTAATCCCAGCACTTGGAAGGCAGAGGCAGGCAGATTTCTGAGTTCGAGACCAGCCTGGTCTACAGAGTGAGTTCCAGGACAGCCAGGACTACACAGAGAAACCCTGTCTTGAAAAAAAACAACAACAACAAAAAAAACCAATTACCAGTGGTTTTTCTGGCATGTTAAATCTGTATGTTGTATCTGTGCAATGCCCAGGGGGGTGAGAAGGGGCAGTCAAATCCTCCAGGACCACAGTCACAGTCAAATCCCCCGGGACCACAGTCACAGTCAAA